>CAXAMN010028128.1:197360-219317 GCA_963970005.1 Durusdinium trenchii
TTCTTGCTTGCTTGCTTGCTTGCTTGGTTGGTTGGTTGGTTGGTTGGCTGGTTGGTTTGTTGGTGGGTGGTTGGCGGTGGTTGGTTGGTGGTTGGTGGTTGGTGGTTGATGGTGGTTGGTTGGCGGTTAGTGATTGGTGGTTGGTGGTACATCAACTTCGGACCTGAAAGCTGCGAGCAGTTGGTGTGTACATGAGGGTCATATATAGGACATGAACTGACATTGATCCCTGAAATCAACCACCCCTGGCCTGATCGATGAAGATGTCATATAGGTGGAGTGTCTGGGTTGGTGTCTGGTTTATAGGGTCCCGTGTCATGTCCCACCTTTGTACCTGTCCAACTTGCTCGGTTTTTGCAGACGACGACGCAGCCACGCGCGCGCGTGAAAGAGCGTGGGGCCTGGTTCCACTGCACTTGGATCCAAGATCAAGGAGACCTGCGGGGCGCTGGTGGGACTGACATGGTGCCATGAAAAGGGGACCACCAAATGGGTTGAACAAAAATCTTCACAGTTTTCTACCCCAAAGGAGATAACCATAGACCTATATAGGGAAAATACAAGCATCACCTTAAGTGAACATCACAGGAAGCTGCTTCTGGTGGAAGATCTTTGGGAAGGCAAAGCTACCATGAAGTGAGGGTGCCGAAGCATGCGGTATCAGTGGACTGACCACATCAATTCAACCATAGTTCTTCAACAACACACACACAATGCGGCTGGCTGGACGGGCCTCAACTTATACTGTTCATACCTCCTCCACACACAGAGACCCGTGGTGATGGAACAACAATATAGAGCGCTGATGGACCACATCTCACTGGGTGCTGCATGGAATCCAAGCCTCCAAATCATCCAAGGCTCTTGAATGTCAACCCCCCCCATGTAAAGAGGTGTTTCAATTCAAATGGGCGACCACGACTTCCAAATGCACACGAGACCTGTCAATACCTTCATGATATGATTCTCACGATACCACATAACCCACCATTTCACAACGAAATCGTTCCACCAGCTTTGCCCGCATCTTGTGTGCCAAAGCCATGGCCGAACCAGCCCGAAGTTGACATCAAGAAGCGGGACAAATTTACCCAACATGTTCGGTATTGCCTCTTTCGGAAAACGCCTTTCGACACAGTAGAATTCCCTGGTTCAAATTGAACTGATCTTAGTTCACGAGATAATTCCTAATTAGATCGACACTTGTGTCCACTTTCGTCTTGGCCAATATGCCGCTTCCCAGTTTTAGCACTCGGTTCCTGTCCGAATATGTTCACCGGTTTCTGTATATAGCAATGTTCATCTTTCTGTCTTTAGGTCATCTGTGTCACATCCAAAGACCCACCCAACCCCGTTAGCAAATCCAACAAGGGGAGGTGTGGGCGCGCGCCCAAGAGCCCGCAAGTGAGTGCATTCAAATGGGGCGGGTTGATTAAGCAAAAGTCTACTCTACTCGTGCAGGAGATTGTCCATCAACAGTACTTAAGACTTTAGAACAAAACCCATGCACTTTTAACCATGGCATCAAGAACATCCTACACTCCCTGGAAACATCATCGGCCAACGTGGATGGCGTGGCCCCGAGTTCACATGACCCTTTTCTATACCAAAACAGGCTGTGGTGTTCCACGATCCGATTCCAAGGAGTGTCACGAAGATCGTGTGCAAGACCCTAAGACCCCCCCAACCAGTCCATCCAACTAAGAATTGGCAAAACCCGTTTCATATCCGTCTGGAGGACCACAACGTAGAAGTTGACTTAGTATACTCCTCTCTTCCGAGCTCCACAACAACTCGTCTCGACTTCACACCACGTCAGTGGCACGATTCTCCGAACCGCGGGACACCGCGGTGTCCACGGCCGAAACCGAGGTCGTGTGCCTGTCCTGCTGTCATCTGCTTCCTTTGAGGTGAGGAAGTTCGCAAAGACATGACATGACACAGCACCACCTATAGTTTGGGTGGTCTATAGATCCCCCGGCGACTATTTATGGTCCATCGAATTAGCCCAAACTGGGTGGTGGTGATGATGACGAACATGATGCACCTAGTCTTGGAGTTGCTGAAGGAACCTGGAAAAAGTTAATAAATGTTGACCAGGTACGAGGGTTATAGGGAACACAAAAGATCACCACCACCAGCAAAACCAGGTCTTGAGTGCATCGAACCGAGCAGCTCGTTCAGCTCGTTCCTGTCCCTTGAAGAAGCACCTTCTGCGCGAACCACTAAGTCGCGGCACCGTCGCTCACCGGTGCCCGTCCTCGAAAACGACGAGGACACCGAACGGTGGATGGTTTCGGGGGTTGGTCGGGTCTCGGTCAGTGGGTCGCTCCCGACACTGGTCAGCACGGAGTGTCTATGCCGCGCCTCCCGCCGCAGCTCTGGCAATGAAGGGGCCACCACACCCCAGGCTGCCTGGGCGGGCGGTGTTCACACATGGCTGGCTGGGGAACAAAGAAATCAAGCGAAGATGTCAGTTCTATTTCTAATTATATAATATTCTAATGCCAAAAATCCAAGATTTGTGTACTGCAAAGGAATTTAGCGCACCTTGTGCATTTTCCGAGAGAATCGTGGGTTATGTGTTCTATGCACGTGTTGCGCTCCAAGAGTGACACGATGTGACCACGATGTGACCACGATGTGACTAGCTGCCTGGGTCCTGTCCATCGTCGGCACTGGGATGTACACTGGAAATACATATGGATACATTCAATACATGCGTAGGGCTGCGTAGTCTGGCACCCCCTGCTCAAACCATGTTCTGAGACCTAGTTTGGCAGTTGTTTGATGTTAAATGACTATTTTGTGACCAGGACATAAAGTCATGCAAAAACAACAAACAAAAACAACCTGACTAAACATGACTGTATCACCCTCTTGCCAGCACCCACCCTCTTGCCGGAAGAAAATGGTGGCGTTGTGTGACCACGCATTTCATGGGGTAGCAAACCATTTGGCAGATCGGCGCCGCAAAATGCACCATAGCTGATTAGATGCTATACAACCAAAAATGCAAGCACCGCTAGCTGGCAATCTAGAGATTCTATACCTATAGTGGATGTATATGTTTCCTGCATTTTACATCAAGTTCTTGATGTGAACTCTTGGAATGATGCGTCGCATCGATCTTCCAGAATCCATCGGGCTGACAGATTTACCTACATTGACTCATGACCCTTGAAACATCTTCAAACCAAAAAACGCTCTTGCAATGGATTCTTTGGGTCTGCGTTTTTCGCATCTTGCCCACCTCATGATACCCGTCTCGTCCGGCGAACCGGCGAAAAAAACGAGGCGTACTACGACGGCGCGAGGCGGTCTCGTCGCGACGCGTCCGCCGTCCGCCGTCCGCCTCTAAAAGCGTTTCGCCCTGCTTTGGAGACGAAAGTTCGCCAAAGGCGGGATCCTCGCAGAGCTCGCGCGCGCTGGCGGACTTTAAGCGGATTCCGGGCTACAAACTGGAGCTCCTCTACCCTGACCAATTACAATGTTTCAGTGTTTCGCTCTTCTCTTTGGCCAGACCTCCGGGTCACGATGCCCAAAGCACAGGGACTTGGGTTCCCAGCCGCGGAGATCACCAACAAGAGATTCTTCAAAGACCTGACTCGTCTCACCCGTAACGCCAACACGTCGCGCCGCGGGACCCGAAACCCCGCGCGATGCGGCTAGCTTCCTGATCCGGAGCTAAGGCCCTAAGTAGTACCCAGACACTCCATGTATGCCATACCTAGATCTTCAGTCCGGCACTTTTACAGGGTCCGGCGCCGGACTTCCAACTCCGGCGTTTTTCTGGATTTGGTCCGGCGGTTTTTCCAAGTCACTTGAAATGTGGATTCTCAAGGCTTTGCATTCTTTGTGGCTTGCATTTCTTTGAAGGTAATGATTTGCTTGCAAAGTGTGCTCATTTGCCTGTTCCGCTGTTTTCTCATTCCACCGGTTTCAGCATGGTTCACACTGGATCAATCAGATCCGTTTAGGTGATCTTCTAAGTGAAATCGGATGAAATTGGTACAGTGCGATGCACGTGTTGAAAGACCCAAGTGGGAGTACCTAAGCTGAAAGAACATAGGCAAAGATGTACTCCCACTGTTTCAGGATGTCGGGGCGCTGGGATATAATTAGTTCTAGTTGCGCAGGTTTGCAGAGCCTGCCGGACAAGTTTTGGGCTGTGGAACATGTGTTGTTCAGAATCTCAATGTTTTGCAGAGAGTGGCTAATAAAAATTGCACGTCGTAACTCCGGCGTTTTTTCCCGTAACTCCGGCGTAATTTCCCGTAACTCCGGCGTAATTTCCCGTAACTCCCGCGTATTTTGTTGGACTCAGTCTTTTGAATTTTGAAAAGTTTTTCAACTAAGAGTTTCGACAGGAACCATGAGTGCTGCTATTTTATTGGCGGGGCCGTCCTGAGGCAAGCAATAAAAAACAATTTAAAACCATATAAGAATCATGGAGAGCCACTTTGTAAAAAAGAATTAGAGACACGGGTGCAGAGAAATAGGGGTTCCTTGCCACATACTCCTTGGTTTCTTCTTGGAAGTCTTTGCTTGGGCACAAGTTTGCTTATATTTTGTGATGGTTCTGCTCTTAGGCCATTCGGAAGATGGGCGAGGGCAATGGGAACGGGAAGGCTCCAGTGCTGGGTTGTGGAATGAGTGTGTTCCAGAAAAAACTACTTGTGGCGCAAAGGCAGTTTGCTTGTGTATGATCCAGCCTTTTATCATCTCTGTTTTTCAGAATGTTGGATCCGGATGTTTTTTCAGGTCTCCGGCGCTTTTTTCGGAATCCGGCGGAAAAATTTGCCGGATTGAGGTCCGGCACTTTTTTCCGCCCAAAGGAGGATCCAGGTATATGCCTACATTGGGCTGGTTTGAGGGGTCAATGTAGGTATATATGGCATACATGGAGTGTCTGGGGTATAGTACTAGTCCATTGGGCACTCACTGGATGTTCCCGGTATAGATATTGAAATGCACCTCTTCGCCAGTTGGTGGGGGGGCGAAAGAAGACGACGTCAGACGGACTCAAGCATCCATGGAGTGATAGTGAAAGTACTTACATTGACCCCTGAAACCGAAACCACCCCAATATTAACTGTATATATATATGCATAATATGCCAGTTTCATGGAATATATATATTATATCGTGGATGAAGGAACTTGACACTGAGTCAGGGCCGAATGGTCCCTCTTCTAGCATTGGAGACCCTGAGTCTTTGCCCGAAAAAAAAGTTGCGTGACCGCACAGTTTGTTTTCAGGATCAATACGGACTCTGAAACCGCTCACCTCCCCCCCAAAAAATCGTATATATATATATATATGCAGGCTGCAGGAATATGAAGTTTCCTGACTCCATGACGCAGGAAGAGCGACGTTCAGAACAAATTAACAGCTGGAACAGGTTCACTTCGCCAGTTCACTTCCCTCAACTCAACCACGCTTCAACTCCTGTCGGCTGGGAAAGTTGTAGTGAGAGTTTGAGACTAGATGGCGCAGTCCCCAAAAGGTACTTGTTTATATGGACCTCCATATAAAAAACATCTTGGGGTGTGCCATCTATTCTGAAACCACTGTACATGGCAGGTGCCTAAAACCTTGAGATATTCTCCGAACGGTCCCTCCCGGCGGAGGCAGCAACAAACTGTAACCAACTTTGCAGTATGGGGACCTTATCGTCCTTTTCACTCCTTATCGTTTTGCCAGGGATCCGCTACCTGTTCAAAACAAGGGCAACCCAACAACAACTTTCTGAGTAGAAGTTTCTTTCTTCTACCTCAAGAGATGCTTCAATTCCAACGAGGGTTGATTGTTCGTCAAGGGTCAAGAGTCTACATTAGCCCTGGGGCTCCAGTCGTACCGAACTGCTTCGGTTCGGTATGACTGAACCCTCCAAGACCACCCACCTCAGCCCCACTTTCTCAGGCTCGGTAGGGAAGAAGGAGCCCTACAAGTAGGGTAGGGAACAGCTTTGGAACAAAGGCCCTCGACCTCATCGGAGCGACCTTCTTCAGCTTCCTCAGCCTCCAGGCTCGACCAGCGGCTCACGTGAAGTCTCCACCGTGGCCTCAGTCCCACGAACGCCTCGTTTCGACTCCTGTTTCGGGGCACGGAGGTGCTGGAGAAGAAGCGAAATCCTACAAGTTCAGTCCGGTTTTGGTGAAACACCTCCTTTTGTCGCAGTGCTTTTGGTGTGACCAAGATCTCTTTCATGAGGCAACTTGTGACAGGAAAAGGAGTAAGAATAAGGAGTAAGAATCCAACACCCAAAGATCTCCCAAAACCCATGGGATTCGTGGTCCGTTCTGATGTTTCAATCGCCTTTTTCTTCCACCCGTCGATCCAGGACGGTGACCCTGGGCCCCGAACTGGTCGTCCCATTAGCGGTTGGGTTCGGGACCCGGTCATGGTGTTCACGGAGCGTCTGGGCAGTCCATATTCCATGAAAGTCACATGACTTGTGTAGAGACATATGTTCCAGTTAAGGATTATGGATCTTTGGGGAGGTTTTTTCTGTTGGGAGGGTGACTCTACCGCGTTTCAACTGGTGGCTTGTGTTCTTCTGGGGGGGTTATTGCTATGATGCTGGTAGTGAATCTTCGGCAAGTGAATAGCAGCCTGTCCACCGGATAGGTCCATGCATGTCCACCGCACCTTCTCCAAAAGAAAGACCTCAAGGGATGTTTGACAACCCTTCATGGTTATCTTTTGCTTGCCTTAATGACCTGGTGTGTATGACCTGATAATGATAAGTACTATGCTTGAACTTATGTTAGTGCAGCAAAGTCAGGATGATTCAGAGAACTCAATCAGTTCCGCCTCTCGCTCCGTGTCGATGTCTCCCCCGGACAGACTGAAACCGGCGGTGGTGGGTGAAACTGGCGGGCCTCGCTGACCAGGATGTGGAGGAGCCGTAAGAAGAGCACCGAAAAGCCTTCCTGACCACTGGAGGTCGCCCACCGATGTGACCCAGCGAGGTGGGGTAGCGAAAGCATTCCGGAACGCCTGCTTTTGATTAGAAAGGGCCATATCTTCAGTGATTTTCCGGTCCCCAGTAGTAGGTCACTCAGGTTCTAATATACCCTGGATCTTGAAAAACAATGAAAAACCTATGCAACTGTTCGGCCTTCAGCTTCTTGTTGGTGCTAAAGGACAGGACAAACATCCGACGCCTCCCATCCGAACAAGTCATCTGCACCCCTTCGGAACTTCGATGCAGAACGGCTCCACATCTCGACGAGGCGTGTCGTCGACTGCAACAGCCTTCGCTACATCGAAGCATGGGGCAGAGAAGACCAAGGTCGTACACATGCATAACCCAGACACGACTAATGGGACTGCCATATATGCCTATGGCAGATATGCCTATGGCAGTCCCCTGGTGTGTCTGGGTAATATACCAGCACTCGCAGTCGGGGTGGTAGACATGGACACCCCTTTTCACAGCTAGTTGGGGCCATAAATAGACACCCGACAGGAGGGTCCTGGTATAAAAGTCCTTAGTATTCGGATTCCCTGTTTAATGAATGAATCGTTTCTTTGGCATTTGAACCGTGCCTCCAAACCCCCTTTTGCGCCATCAAGACCCATTCGGCACGTGAATGTTGTCGGGGAGCGACAGATGTGCGGCCGCGAGCGCCGCCCTAAGTGGACTCCGCCCGAGTCCTAAGGGAAGTAGGAGAAGCTGCCCACGTGAGAGACCCTCCAAATCCCTCGATGTTTCGTCTGTTGAGTTGTATATATATATATATATGTTTGCTTTTGTTCGTGTTTGAGTGTCCTGGAAACCTGGAAGACTTTGCTAAGATCTCTCTATTGCACCATCTTCTTCCTATAGAGTTCCTATAGTCTGCCGAACCCTACACAGATTCATGTATTCCCTGAAATCATCATGGTTACGTGGATGGCCATGGAAATCCTCTACATCGGGCCTAACTGATCCAAAAAAAAACGTTAGGACCAAACAGGAGAGAAGTTCTTCCCTCCACGTTCCCACGTCAGTGACCATCTCCTCCTCTCCATATGAGTGAACAACCAATCTCTCAATATGGTTACCATATCTCACCATGTGGTGGTATTTTTGCGCTCACTGTTCTACGCATCCCATGTGGTTGTATCTGACCCTTCTCCGCCTTCTCCCCCTCGCGCCACAAGAACCTCCTCGCCGAAACCCCTCGCGTTTCCCGGCGAATCCCACGCGCCGGCGAGGTCTTCAGCCACTGGGACCTGGGCCGAGGTCGGCCCGCGCGTGGGAAGGAGTTAGAGTGGACCATAGGAGAGGTCCAGTCTTACTCCTAAAGTTGTTGAAGAGACCTCATAATGGAAAGTATAAATTAAGAACAACCTAATAGCCTAGTGTACCTCATTTGGATACAACGTTAGGAGTAAGACTGGACTGGCAGAAAAGACCATATGCCTGTTTTTGATTCCTGCAGCTGCAGGGCAAAACGGAACAGTTCTCGAAAAAACAGGCAGGCACAGCCGCACAGCCACTCATGAAGGTGGCTAAAATGCTTGCCAAGAGCTCATGTTTCCCATGAGAAGATGATGAGCCTTGCGTTTTCTCCTGAGCTTTCCCGCATGTGAGTGAGAAGCACACGACCTGAGTGACGCGCGGCGGCGTCGTGTCGGCGGCCAGTCGTGCGGGTCTTCTGTCTCACGTCGTCCGCAGGGCGTCCAACGGATCGTTCCAAAGCTGATTGGTGCGATCAAGTGGGGAATGAGGATGGCGAATTCCCCACGGCAATGAGGATGGCTGGGACCCTGATTCCTTTCTTCATCGCACCAGGTTGCCATATCTCAGCAGGAAGTCCAAGTCCAAAGATCAAAAGAAGAAACAAAAACAGCATTCAACCCCGGAATGTCAGTGGACAGTGGAGACTCTTTTCCAAACAGCCTACCATGGTTATCAACAGTGCCTACCTGCTTTGTGAAACGACCCACGTGGCGGCCAGGTAAAACGACAATGCCCCCAGGTCTTGGTGAACATCGATGTAAAAAAAAACACAGTGGTTTCAGAGGTTCGATAGCACTGGTACCCCTACATGTCCTTTAGATGGGGGTCCATATAAACCACCGACATTGGGGTCTGTGCCATCTGCTCTGAAACCACTGTACTACTCGCGTCTACAGTCCATATATATTATATATATATATATATATATATATATGAGTTGGGTCTATCCGAGTCTACCTGGGCCCAGTGGATGATGATGGTTAGGTTGCAGGCCTTGTTCAAAAAAAGATGATTTGATTGTTAACTGACTGTTACAGGTATTAGGACAGACCCTATATATGAGGATGTTTTGTGCCAAACTACTAAAAACTATGTGTCGTATCATTGGAAAACATCCAGTAAGATCATCTCCAACTACGCACCCCTCAGCCCTCAGCAAAACAGCAGGTGTTTGCAGTTTGCCACAAAAACACACACACCTGAAAGGACATCGAGCAAATATCTAGAACTAATCAACCAATCCAACTGACTGTAAATCCATGTATTATATACATAACCCAATCGTCGTTGCCATTAAACACACAAACTTAAAAGATCCGCATGTGTCAAAGGTGTTTTTGACCTGGTCATCCACACGTGTTCCTGCACACGTCGGCACATCGATTTCCTGTCCTACAAGGGTTCTTTCTCCATCCATCCCGTGCGGGTCATTCGAATAAAGACAAAGCCTCGACCCCAAATAAAAACTAGACAAAAAACAGAACATTATTATCACACATCCCTAAGAAGAGGAAACAATAATTATTAACAAAAGAAACCCATAATTTGATATGTGTGTTATTTTGGTGATGGATGGTCTCACGGATTTGTCCACGTGATTTGGCAGCCAATTTGCCGGTTGACATATGGTGTCCAATGGAAAAAAAACATGTGTTACATACAATATGGGTGTGCATGAAAAATAGGGAGAACATAGACCAGTCTCCTCATTGGGCTAGGTGCCTCCGTATTGAAATTCACACCCATATGGTTTGGAACCAACATACCAGTTGGGTGTCCCAACAGACCAGTTGCGCAGCATTTGCTTGTCGCAAGGCTGCCACATCCTGTTGCAAGACACTTGGGCATCTGCACGGCATCACGGTTGAGGAAAGAACGTTCTCCATGCTAAGCATGGTGTGAAACATGATGCTCAATGAGGGGTTCATTCATCCACACTAGCCTGCTGATTCCATTGGATTCCTTTGCACTGCCGCGCAACAAGTTCTGATGTGGTCATGATGCAGCTCTGCATGTTGAACTGCACTTGCCCAAGGCCCTCACAACGACGTGTCGCAACTGTACGCAAAGAACCATGAGTACAAATTGCTTGCTTGCACGCAATAACTCCTGTCTCACGACAACCCCGATCAAGCCCCTGAGGTCCTCTGCAAGACTGCCTCCTGTGTGGCTCGTGGCGAAAGCTAGCGGCCCCCAAAAAGGTTGCAATGAGAAGGGCACCCGCG
Source organism: Durusdinium trenchii (assembly GCA_963970005.1). NCBI lineage: Eukaryota > Dinophyceae > Suessiales > Symbiodiniaceae > Durusdinium > Durusdinium trenchii. The sequence continues at coordinate 207,822 of CAXAMN010028128.1, forward strand.
AATTCTTGATCAACCAGCGAAATCCCAGACGCAAAAGCGCTGCGACCACAAGCAGCAAAACCAGTAGCCATTAGCCCTAGATTGCTCAAGGAAATGATCTCCGTGGCTATCTCCGCGTTCTTTGCATCACACACCATTACCATGGCATGTACACAACCCATACCATGTCGAACCCTTCCACAAATGAACATTCGTCTGCAGGGGGGGTTAGACTCTCCCATCCCATCTCCTCTTGAAGGGGCTTGAAGCAAAGGGAAGAGCACCTCCCGGGTTGGCGCGTTGCCACAGTGAGCTGCGAATTCTACTGAAATCTGCAAGTTCCTGAGGTCTTGCTTCTTGAGAAAGCCTCATATGGCCGTGGGTCATCACCAGGATACCGACTAGTTGACCTACTGACGTTACCGGGATCGCTCACCTTCTACACGCCTTCCTAGGCCCTTCGGCACATGCCGGGTACCAGGCAACTGTGGTACACAACACATCCACTGAACAAAGGTTAAGAAAAGAAACTCAGGCAAAGGTAAGAGGCTGGAAGGGGCTCCAGGATTTGACCCATCATATGAAACTGAAACAACAGCCTCAAAGAAACACACCGGTTTCATGCGGCACATCAGTACATCCTCTAATGACTCTAATGTTTAGAAGAGAAGAATCACACATGTTCAATTTTGACTTGCCTTTTACAGGAATATCCACCCTGAGAGGTGGTTGAGACAGATTGAAACTAGGATTTGCATCCAAACGATGCAAGCATATTGCCATCTCAAAACTGCAAGGAACCAAATACGTAAATGTGGACCTAGAACATCCTAGAACCTGTTTGACCCCTTTTTTGAGAGGAGAACAGAAGATCTTGGGTCTTTTTGGGTGCATGGCAGTGCTTGGTGGTCGATATGTCGAGGTCACTGACTTCACCTTGTGAACTCACCCCACTCCAACATCAAACACCCCACTCCATATATCTCTGGACATCCACATCTGGTGCGCGCAACCCATGCCATGCGACGGCGCACATGCCATGCGAAGGTGCCAAGCATCCGAATCACTTGGATGGCAAGCTTCAGAATCCCAGGACTAAAATCTTGCAAACAAAAAAAATCACCAGGTCATTCACCCCATAGGGAAAATCACCCCAGATGCAACACCAAGATCAAGTTGCATTTCCACCTGGCCTGTTCCAAACATTCCTTCCACGCTGCAAACTCCAGCTCTTCCTGAGCAGGACGAGCTGGAACCCCCCTCTAACGCCTCTCTTCCACAGGAAAAGATCCAAAAAGTCCAGCGGTCTACCCTAGACCGAACGGACCACGTCACTAGTGACGGGGTAGCCTGTACCCCTCCTGAGGGTGTCCCTGAAAGACCCTTCTTCATGTTCTGAGACAACCATCCCGCAATTGGACGTTGGTGATCACGCAGTCTGAACAAATAAAACTAGACAAAAAGACAACTCAAAAGATGACGATGACCTGTGTGGGACCGGCATATATATATATATATATATGTTCCCTAGGCTTCCAACCACCATTAATTTAATAGGCTTTACCGAACCACCATGATTTTACATTACAAAGCCAGGTAAACCATTTTTTTGCTGGTCTTGGAAGTCTAGGGTACTACCTGGTACTACCTTAATAAACCAAGAACAACTTCTGAGAGGTTCGACCATGGATTTGTCGAAGGCACAGATTGGATAAATATGAACACCAAACCCCCGTGCAACATCGGCCATGTTCAATGAAGATGTGAAGATGTTTGATATCCACCTAGACCCTGAGTGACCTCTAGTTCAAACCATCATGATGGAACTTCCGATCAAAACAGGGCTCATGCCTGGAATTATAGGCATCTATACTTATACAAGGCTGGTCTTCTTCGACGATGTTCACCGCCTTTCACCAGCGGTTTGGTCTCACGATCCTTCCATGCTGTCCAACGCAACGAAGAAGGGCACCCAAGGCACCCACGGCACCCACGGAGCACCAAGGCACCCATGGGAGAGCTAGATCCGTGGAGGTTTCTAACAGCAAGCGCTGCAAGTAGACGAACGCCTGGAGTAGGCGCTGAGATCCAGGGGAGCTGACGAGTCTCCGTTGGTGCACTCGACCAGAGAAGTAGGGTTGTTCATTCATGTTATTTTGCAAAAACTTTTTATATAGGTATATATGGTATATCATATATCAAGTAAGTCCTTGTCTTCAACTGTCATTCACTAGTAAGCCTCAATTCCACCACTTTGCTACGTCCCACTCCGGATCATCCACGTCGATGCGTCCACATCGCCGTGTGAAGACACCGTGTTTCTGTGGCCACAAGGAGTTCTTAGGAACTTGGACCCCGCCAGAAGATGCGTTCGACCTTGGATTAAATGGGCTTCCAGGAAGCCTGGAAACCCATATACAAACACAACACCAGGCAGGTATGAGGATGAACACCCAGTTCGGGAAATTCACAATCACCTGAAAATGGCCAAACCAGGGTGATGAACCTGTCCATGTTCATTTTGCGGACACATTCTTTTTCGAAGCCAGTCCGAAGATCGATGAAGATCGCCAGCTCTCTCTTCAACTGATGGAAAACCACCGCCTGATTTTGCCCTGGAGTCACTGCACCGTTTGGTCGAACAGCGACACCACCGAAGCGAAGCATCAGCGAAGGCGGCGGCCGACCCTCACCGCGGTGCACCACTTGAGGATACGACATCCCTTTTGTTGGCATAGGACACATGAAAGTGACAAAGTGTCAACGCTTCAGGTGGTCAACCCCAACATGAAAGTGATTACTATAGGCACTTGGGAAAATAAAAGGCGATATCCGACGTCAATTGAGGACCCCTCTGATTTGTGATCAACGCTGGCACATGGGAAGAAACCCCAACCAAAAGGACGCCTGACCCGTCCCACCGTCCGGGCCAATGGGCCGCGTCAACCCGGAGCGCCTCGGCGGAAGCCCTCTGGGAGCCCTCTCGGGCGATGTCCGCCAAGGCTTGCAGCGTGGGCACCTTGGGAGTGCGAGCAGCGCGAGCGAGCCTCGTCCTCGGCACCCAGGTCTCTTTGAAGTTTGCGTGGTTCTTGACGCACCGAAAACAGGTGAGTCGGCAGATTGTGGATCCGGAGAGTCATGTTGCATGTTTTTTTGCATTGTGTTTTGCATGAAAGTACTGTGAGGCTCCTGAGGATCCTGGCTAGAACCGCCGTCGGAAGCGTTAGAAAACACATGAAAACACCAAATCATGATACAAATGCAGCCAGTGGTGCACTGGGGGGGGCCATGTTGATCTGCAAAAATGTACCCAGTGGCTTACTGTTTCAGAGCATCTTGCTTTCGGAGTCGCAAAGCAGCACAGTGGCATCTACTGTATGCTGAAGGTCTTTCCTCCCCATGACCTGCGCTGGGGCTGCAAGCCCACAGCGACCGCCACTGCGATTGCGCCTGGCAGGGCTAAACTCGGCGGGCTGAACTCTCATAGGAACGAGAAGAACACGAAAATCAGTGCTTGGGTGAAAAATCATCCCCCCGAATTCACAAGACGGGGTGGTGTTTGGTCCCATCCAGTGAGTGGATAATTAATGGGCACCCCGACTACCTCCATGGATAGCACCCCGTCTTGTGACTGCTGGCCAGGTAAAGATTGAACACGCAAATCCTGAAAAGAACTCCCTGGGCTGCTGGGCTTGGGTACTCGACTACATGCAGATCTCAGACGGGTAAGTAAGAGATGACATGGTAAGTAGGGGATGCTAAATCAACTGAGGTTCCTGGATTTCTAGTGAAAGACCTAATGTTAGAAGAAACAAACCAACACCACGTAAGCTCCGGGGAATCCCTGGAAAACCCTGCAAATCCGCTTCCAATCCCCATCCAAAGCCTGTTGATCAGGCCCTTCATCCCATTCACCTCCCATCACCACCCGAGCCGAAAGAATCCGGTTCATCCAAAGCCTCGGGTGGCAAGCACCGCGCCCCACGCGCGAGCTGCGGTACCTCGGCCAAGAGAAGGTGGATTGGAGAGGGAATGAGGGCAATGACCTCACCCAGTTGGAGTGGATGTTGCATAGAAAACACATGTGTTGATATATTTTTTGAGTTTTTGGTTGTTTATTACTTTTTTTGGATGGTTTTTTTGGGTTTGTAAGCACCCACCCAAAGTTTGCGGTGCCGGCCAATAGAGATTCCGTAGGGTCCAGGTACCCTCATTCCTTGCTTTCATCGCACCAGTCATCTCAGTGAAAATGAGGATATGGGGAAATGAACTTGGAGGATGACGAGGGCGGATTCACATCCACTCTCACTGGAATAGACACCTAAAAAAGAGACACCCAACATGGAACTTCTGGTATATAGTAGATCATGCAACTTGAGTGTGCTTCTGAAAACGTGGCATGGTGGCAAACCAACTTCTTCTGACTTCTGGTCAACAAGTTGTTGGGTCTGCGCTTGGATTGCCTCCAGATGGTATATCTGAGACCCCATCCACACAAAAAGGTGTCCTTTGCCAAGGTTCTTTATAAGAGGTGTTGGGGGTGCCGCAATATGCAAAGAACTCACAAAAAGAGAAACAACATACCTCCGATCTACAGCGGACAGCTTCTGACCATGTCGATGGTTCCAACGTTTCTTCACTCATCGGCTGTGGGCGGGTGGGCGGGCACCAGGCCACTGACCGAGGGGAACCGAACCTATCCATCCATAAGTCCCAACCTTCCAGGGTCCCAGTGGATCATGACCAGGTTGCAGACGTTCTCCATCCATTCTCCAAAAGTCGTCGTGAAACACGTGCGCTTCTGAAACCCTTCTGGGGCTCTACAGGTGCTACTGGGACAAATAAGACAATCCATCCCAAACTCTCGTCCTGCTCTGCACACCTCCCAACTCCTAGCTGCCCTCCTTCTCGCTTCGCTTTTTGCGTTCAGATCCGTCTAAGACCTCCGGCCAAGCTGGACAAATGCCCTAACGCTGCTGGCGCGCAGCTGCCCTGGGCAAAGGCCTGTGGCGGTATGGTGACTGGATGAGAATCAAACTGAATCAAAGAACCACCTACAAGGACCTACCAGGACCCTCCAGTCGGTTCGGCTGTTTTTGGGACCTATCTCACACAGGTGGGTCACCCCTGGCCACCGGACGTTACCAGGAAACATTTGTTGGTGGGTCCAGGTATAGAAAAAGGACCAGCTCAATACAAAGTGATCTCAATACAAAGTGAATATACCAGGACCCGACACCGTGGGGGTGCCCTGTCTGGAAGCCGAACGGCCGGTAGTGTGGGGTAGTCCAGCCAGGACACCCCGATGGTCGGAGAGTCCAGGTATCAAGAATTCGGTATAGACACTTGGGATCCTTTTGGGGTAGATGCACCCCATTTGGATCGTCTCTCCAAGGAACATCTTTCAATGGCAAGGCTCCAATGGCTGTTCACTCAAACTCGGAAGAAGCGTCTCTGAAACATGACACGACCTGTCTGGGACTGGAATTGATGCCACGGCTTTGAATCCGGGCTCCTTCACCACAGATAGGGTTTTGGTGACCGGCCGACCCCGAACGCGAAGAGAAGGTGTCGGGTCCGACCCCGGACCCATAGACAGCCCGTACGCATTCTTAGGGAAGGGCTTTTTAGAACCCTTTTCAAATATCTGCCAGTCCCAGACAGGTCGAGGTCGAGTCTGAAAAACATCTACGACTTTTCCCAGCCCGCAGAGCCAGGTAAAGCCAATCTTCTGCAACATGGTTTCCTGCTACAGAAAGTTCAGTAGCTTCTGTGATGGTGCAGGGTGAAACACCCGACCTCAAACAGTCAGCAACCATGACATTCACATCATTCACCAGAAAGACCATGCCAAACTCGTCCTGCCGAAACCTTCTTCCCGAACACGTTCGAAAGGCCTTCAGAGTCTTCAAAAGCTCTGGCAACTGCTGCAAGGATAAGAGTCTTGACAGCTCCTAATCAGGCGCCCAAGCTGCTAAGACCGTTGGGTGAAATGTTATCCTCAAGGATATTCTCCGAGTTGTTTGTTCCATCTTACAACTCCCAAGACCCAAAACCTTCTCCTTGGTGCCAAAAGAGTTGTTCTGCGCGAATATCCATGGGAACCTCTGCTGGTTGTTCTGCCAACCTTCCCCACCCATATGTAGCGACTTTCCAGTCGACTTTCATGGAATAAGATCCTATATAAGTCTCCTTTGTAAGATCCTATAAGTCTCCTTTGCGGTGCCTGGATATTTATTAGCAACAGCTGACTTCGAACACTAGCATCAGCTAGCTAGCCAGTGGTTTCCCCATTTACCACAACTATTGGAGCTAGAGGGGTCTCAGTTCCTCATGAAAGAATATGTATGTGGCAACTGGGATTCAATGGAAATTATGTTGGGACTTGGAGATTACGAGCCATACCCTTCTCAGATCTTGGCTGAGCAAGTCTCTGTGGGTGTTTCATCTCCCAAAGAGGCCCTCCAGGATTTGGGCCCTGCTGGGGCTCGAAACACCGCGATCCGACCCCCTTTCGGCGCCGGGGGGGGCGTTGCTCTCCTGGTCGTCGCTCAGCCAGAAGTTCAAACATTCGATGCCCGCGCTACAGGCGCCGACGCCTCCGAACGTCGATGCTGCGGGGCGGTTCTGCGGGTGGAACAGTCAGGGCTCCAAGATCTCTGCATGTTCCAGTTCGTCGCGACGAACAACTCCGAACACGGCGGGGTCGATCTGGGTGAACAAATCACCAACTGACCAAGCAAACATATGAAGTAAGTAAGCATCAGCATCCACAATCCAGCCAACCAGATCCAGAAAAATACATCTGAGAAGGTGTTTTTTTCATGTGAACGGCCGAAGGTGGAGCCACATGGCCATGTTTTTTGGATGATTTTTGAAGGGTTCCCAGCTGGGTTGTGGAATTCATGGGGGTGTGGGGAAAAATGAACATGGAAGTGGAATACAAGCAGTTCCCGGGCACGCCGGCGGCGGAAGTTTCCTATAAGAACAAATTGACCTAGAGGAGTGTCCCGGTTCTTTCCACCATGCGTGTCCCTCGTGTCCCTCAGTCAGGCGCATGCTCTCCGGACTTTTGACCAACACAGCGCCACCTGTGCAAGGTCTGTGCTCCCTGACGTACTAAAGTTGTACTACAAAGTCGCGTACTAAAGTTGCTAAAGTTGTACTACAAAGTCGCGTACTAAAGTTGTACTACCACGTTACATTCATCCTATTTAGATGGAAATTCAATGTAGGTAGATGGTGAGTGAGTTGGGCCGAACCTCCTTCATGAGCGGGGCTGGGAAGCCCATAGATGGAGGCTGGGAAGCCACATTCCATGTAGCCGTGAAGTTGTTCAAAAGCATCCATCCTGGCACGATAACGTGAAGAACAAAACGGCAATGTAATATATACATAGTCCCATAGTCATGAATCAATTCCGTCAGCTCTTTTTGACCTGATGGCATGTTACATTTCTTACAGATGATGCCCCACAGATCAGCATCAGTCCCGGAAGAACCACTTCCAAGTCATGGCATGCTCCCGCCCTCTTCCGTTTCATGGTGCCAGGGCTTGCGGCTTGAGCTTGAGCAAACTAGATGTTGCCACCGTGCGCGGAAGCACACCCCATTACATCGGCTTCCGATTCGAAAAAGCACACACCGTCCCGGTTTCCGGGACCCGGTCCCACAGCTCCCGCCCCCCACTGGTCCGAATCCACTCCGATGAAATGATACCAATCATAAATAGGCTTCCCAACCTGATTACGTGGGGTTCTCAGATTAACAGCTCACCAACTGTCCATGATCGGCACTGGGAATCCTGGCACATAGTCCTGGCGAAGTGGCCTGGGCAGGGCTGGCTGGCAGGTTTCACCGTGTGCCACGTGATATTGGTGCAATATCAGATTTGACGCATTGTTCATGGCAGGATATTCATATTTGAACTGAAGCTGTAGCTTTGTGTAATGATCGTTTTAATATAAGAGATTAGAAGTTAGACTTCATTTGCATATAGTTGGGCACGCCAGAACTAGAAAACGGAAAACCCAGGCAAGCCAGGCAAGTGGTCCGTCACTCAGTCTCTTCAAGAGTGTCATCGTGAAAGAAGAAAAGGAGCGTGCAGCATGGTCGGTAGTCCATGGGTTCATGACTGGATGCTGGGTCTCCAAGCACTGCCATCATCATAATGTGACACCTTGGCACAAGCGGTTTTCAAGAAACAGTGAACATGTGGACAGGTACAGTCTGGACACTTGTTGGGACCTGTGAATCGCACATGCGCGCATGTTCACTCTATCTAGTCACTCTAAGTTCACTCCTTTTTCATCCTTTGGGAAACGGGTCAAAGGCAAAGGTGAGCAAGGCATTTCTTTCCTTGTCAAGCCAGCCCTTTCCGTAAAATTTAGCGGTTAAAATGCCATCCCGGCAGAAAAAACATCGAGCAAGTCTTCCCACACAGTGAGTGGCACCGACTGGCCAACACCGACATGCCAACAGCTCTGAATTGAAGTTGCAACACTTTAGACACTTGAGTTGAGTTGCTCAAACCTATAGCTATCCATTCTCAAGTGTCTCAATGTCTAATAGTCTGGAATGAAGTTGCTGGCCTCTACGGTGCCACTGTCTCCACCCCAAAGGTGACAGTCACCCGCCTCTTCTTGGGCACACTCAGTGTGACGCTCACGTCGTCGCGTTCACCAGCTGCGCCTGAGGAAGCCCCATGTTCATCGGTCCGAATCAGGACTCTAATATTCAAATTAAAAGCAACGGATCAGGCCAGTGTGGAGTCAATTCAAAGCAGCACTCAATTCAGGCCAGGCGCGGATCAGCAGTTCCGGCGGGGAAGATGGTGCCGGGCGACCAGTCGGACCAGGAGGTGTCCCAGGCGGAGTGCCCGGCACAAAAGCTGCTTGACGGGCATGAAAGGTCAAACCATGGACCACAACTGAGTCCAAGCTAAGTGAATGAAACAATAGCTCAATAGCTAAAATCAGAGTCCAACACCTCAAGCTGAATTCAAAAAGACTAAGATCAACTATATATTAAGTAATGATGACTCAAGATGAGATCGCCCACTGCCTGCCGCAGTCAAACTCGTCGAGCTTGCTGCCTCTGAAGCCACTGCTGTGATCAACAATGATGATAAATGTGGACCAAATGAATGTGAAATGTCAAGGTTCAGGGTCCTCTGGTGGAAGCAGTGGTCAAAAGGCGGGTGGATGGCTGAAAAGCTTCAAATGGCCAGGCGGCATGCAAAGTGATGGAAACATGCCCGGCCAACAACAATCATCTGACTGATGTTCTCAGCTCATGCCAGGAATTCAATGCAATCCTCCGAATCCTCTGTCCGAAAACACTGAGGAACCCGACCATGAGCCCCACCGGCGCTGCCCCACCGACGCCGCCCCGCGCCCGGCGCCCGAAATGGCTGCGGAAAACAAACAAAGGCTTCCCAGCCAACAAAAAAAGGCTTCCCAGCCAACCAAAAATAATTTCACCTGTAGTAACAAGAAGCACTGAACCCTGGAGAATCCTGTGATTTTTCCATTCAAGGAGTCTGAACATCCATTCACGAAGCTTGAATTTAACTTTAAAGTTGTACTACAAAGTCGCGTACTAAAGTTGTACTACCAAGTCGCCAGTTCTCAGCTTCCAGCTCCACAGATTGCTCCGCGTACTAAAGTTGTACTACAAAGTCGCCAGTTCTCAGCTTCCAGCTCCACAGATTGCTCCGCGTACTAAAGTCGTACTACAAAGTCGCCAGTTCTCATCTTCCAGCTCCACAGATTGCTCCGCGTCCGACAGTTGCACTACAAAGTCGCCAGTTCTCAGCTTCCAGCTCCCCAGATGCTCCGCGTATTAAAGTTGTACCACAAAGTCGCCAGTTCTCAGCCTCCAGCTCCCTATACAGTTGTACTACAAAGTCACCAGTTCTCAGCCTGCAGCTCCCCGCGCACTAAAGTTCTACTACAAAGTCGCCAGTTCTCAGCTTCCAGCTCCCCAGATACTCCGCGTACTAAAGTTGTACTACAGAGTCACCAGTTCTCAGCTTTCTCAGCTTCCAGCTCCACAGATTGCTCCGCGTACTAAAGTTGTACTACAAAGTCGCCAGTTCTCAGCCTCCACCTCGCCAGATTACTCTGCGCACTAAAGTTGTACGACTTTGTAGTTCTCAGCTTCCAGCTTTTGAGAGGTTGTGTCTGCCACGACTTCTGCACCTCGAGGTTCACAAAGTGCTGCGCCTGCCATGAAATCTGCGCATGGAGGTTCAAAAAGTGCTGCGCCTGCCGCGAAATCTGCACATGGAGGTTCACAAAGAGCTGCGCCTGCCGCGAAATCTGCACATGGAGGTTCACAAAGCGCTGTGCCTGCCACGAAATCTGCGCCTCGAGGTTCACAAAGTGCTGTGCCTGCCACGAAATCTGCACATGGAGGTTCACAAAGTGCTGCGCCTGCTACGAAATCTACACATGGAGGTTCACAAAGTGCTGCGCCTGCCACGAAATCTGCACCTCGAGGTTCACAAAGTGCTGCGCCTGCCACGAAATCTGCACGTGGAGGTTCACAAAGCGCTGCGCCTGCAACGGAATCTACACACAAAGTGCTGTGCCTGCCACGAAATCGGCACCTCAAGGTTCACAATGTGCTGCGCCTGCCACGAATTCTGCACATGGAGGTTCACAAAGTCCTGCGCCTGCCACGAAATCTGCGCATGGAGGCTCACAAAGTGCTGCGCCTGCCACGAAATCTGCGCATGGAGGTTCACAAAGTGCTGTGCCTGCCACGAAATCTGCACATGGAGGTTCACAAAGTGCTGTGCCTGCCACGAAATTTGCACTTCAAGAAACAACTGAAAACTCTAATCGCAATGGAGGGACGATTGTGAGCATGATCCGACCATGATCCGAGAATGACCCGAGACCGTCTCGCACACGTCGTTTCGCGAAGCTTGACTTGCCAGCTTCGGAGCTACCCTTTCTATTGAAAAACGCAGCATTTCGTGCGTCCGCTATCTCTCGAAAACGCATTTTGTATTGCACCTGCCACGAAATCTGCACCTCGAGGTTCACAAAGTGCTGTGCCTGCCACAAACTCTCCACATGGAGGTTCACAAACTGCTGTGCCTGCCACGAAATCTGCGCATGGAGGTTGACAAAGTGCTGCGCCTGCCACGTAAACTGGAGCTATAGAGCTAGAGCTCTTGAAACTAGAGCTACCTGGAGCTAGAGCTCTTGCAACTAGAGCTAACTGGAACTAGAGCTCTTGAAACTAGAGCTAACTGGATGATGAGTGGTGTATGCTGAGTGGTGTCTGATGAGTGGTGTATGATGAGTGGTGCATGATGAGTGGTGTATGATGAGTGGTGTATGATGAGTGGTGTATGATGAGTGGTGTATGATGAGTGGTGTATGATGAGTGGTGTATGATAAGTGGTTTATGATGAGTGGTGAGTGGTGTATGATGAGTGGTGTATGATGAGTGGTGTCTGATGAGTGGTGTATGATGAGTGGTGTATGATGAGTGGTGTATGATG
>CAXAMN010028128.1:219327-265395 GCA_963970005.1 Durusdinium trenchii
ATGATGAGTGGTGTATGATGAGTGGTGTATGATGAGTGGTGTATGATAAGTGGTGTATGACGAGTGGTGTATGAACAGTTCTTGAATGTCCGTAACACGGAAGTTTCGTTCACTAAACTTCCTTTGATAACACAATAGAACCACCTGAACTATCCTGAACTAGGTATTTGGAGAAAATGGTGTCATCCACTTCCGTGATTGTTTCAGGGGAGGTTCCCTTGAACCGCAGGGAAATCCAGTACACGTTGGGCATCTTGACAGTCCATCCGAACCTAGGAAGATTTGCCCGCCTCCCTTCAGGGCAAAGGTTTCTGGATGAGGTACCATTTGTCACCCTTTCGCACTTTGTTCCCTTCACTCTGCGAGTGGGGGTTCATTCAATGAGACTCTATATATGTAGACACCTCCATCCACACTTCCACCCACAAACCCTTGGAGTGGGCTCCTCTTCATTTGCCCCAATTTCACCCTCTTCGCGTCCGACTGCGTCCCGCATCGACGTCCGCGCCTGCCGGGAACTCCGAGATGCGCGAGAGCCTCGTTCCGCGGCGCCGTTCCGCGGCGCCCGTTCGGCACCAGCGGCGCCGTGTTGTTTGAGGGCGCCAGTTCGGCTAGAGGTGAAGGGGATGAGAGGAGAGGGGCGCGACCGGACGAAGGGCGTTCCCAACAAACCCGTTGATGAGCTTTCTTAAACCAGCTAACATATATGATAATCATATGATAGTACTATAGGATGAGACACTTGCGAACGACCTGGATGATGTGAATTCCCTAACACAACCGTAACCTGCGAATGGCACATTAGATTGAAAGGGGGTCCATGACTGGATCCATGTATAGGTTTGTCTGGTATAATTCATGTATATTATTATCAGTCCGGAGCCTGAAAATGCCTGAAACATCTCATCCCTGGGATGCCTAAACTGGGATGCCTAAACTGGGATGCCCAGGTACCAGGATTGATCCATTAAAATCAACAACAACCTCATCCGCAAAACCAGGAACTATTCTTTAAATAATTACCGGGAGAAGCAAACTCTTTGCTCAAGTGCCTTGAAATATGTTGCGTTCAAATCTCATGGCGTTTCATTACCCAAAGGGTCGATTATAAATTAGGCCCCCGCGACTAACTCGTTACTCGTCCTGTTCGACCAAGGCACAAGGAGAAGATATTGCAAAGACCACCTGAGAGCGGCTCGGAAGGGCCAGCAATGCAGACTAGAAAAGCTAAGCTACGTGAAGCTCCCTCCACGCTTCCCAAAACTCGAAATGGTCTGAATCACTAAAGGATCTTCTGGAGCTCCATCTTGTAGTTGACCAACCCCCCGTACAACCTCTGTTACGCAAAGACTTCATGTATGGATAGTACATGCTGGTACGTAAAACTTACCTTTAAAGTATCCTTTATTTGAGTGGTCAATGTATCGGCATATATATGCCCCTGGAACCTGAATGACCTCTGTTTTGGACCACCCACCACCGAATAATATGGTCTTTTCCTATCAAAACAAAGGTCAAGTGGGTTCCAGGTAATTGCAAAATATCATATGATACATTAAGATACTATAAGCCTACTATAAGGCATATTCCATACAAGGAGTGTCTGGGCTATTGGAGTGACTGTCCCTTTTTGGGTCCAAGGAGTTCATCCGGAAAAAAAGGCATCTCCATGAGGTTGCATGAGGACTGGCCCGTTGAACAAAATGATATAAAATGACGAGGAGTTACCAAGGGATGATCTTTAGACTTCAACGGGCACCCGTATCCTCCATTAAGCACCCGTATCCGTGGAACTGCTGGGAAAGAAGCTCAAGCTTGATGGTGTTCTTTCCAACGTGGCGGTGGGTGGCACCAGGATACTGAGTGATTCACCCACCTGGAAGTTGCCAAGTCCAGGATACTCGACCCGGCTCCCACATGTCGACTGGTAGCAAACCCGAAAGGACCAAGAGGCACGGACACCACGGCACTGGACACTGGAGTTCAGACGCACTGGACACCAACGACAAACAGTGAGTGTGGGTCAAATCCGGACCTCCATGGACTGGACTGGGTAGTAGTTCGGTCCTCACTGTGGTAGTTCGGTCCAAAATTTGGGTACATGACCTCCTAACAGTGAGTGTAGTTTGTTGACCTCCCTGGTAGTTCATTCTGTTCATGTCCAGCGATCGCTCAGCGATCGGTCAGGGGCGGGCCAACCTTCTGCCCACCGGGCTGCCGGGCTATGTGGCAACGTCGCCTCTTGCACGAGGACCAAGATCCCACAAGCGATCCTGAAAGCGGGGATCGAATGTGCAACATAGGGGCTGATGTAGTCACGGTAGTCTATGCTCAACAAGTCAAGGAGACCTGGTATACCAAGATCATGTCAAGTGAAAAACAACATGTCGCACATCAAACCACACTCGCTGTCCTTTGTGTTTTATTTATCCGTTTATCAAAAATCTGAGCTTGCCGGATCTCAACTGCGCCTCTCAGAGTAGGCGGAGAAGAGCTTGCCAGGAAGCTTGGAGAGATACCTCAAGTCGAACGAACAAACTCAGAGTGAATCTGAGGATGTCTGCGGCTGAATCCCTCAATGTCTTTCTCTGGAAAGGGTTCATTGTTTCTTCTGATCCCTTGATGCCAAAGACAGTCGGTGATGTATTTGGCAAAAGGAAAGCTTGATGTTGGAATCCTCGCCATGGGTGGGGAAAAGAAGGCAAGACTTTGCATGCCGCGTTCGCTTATCTTCAGCATGGGTGTCTGGGAAGATGGCACGGGAGGTTTCTGCCGTGTCTGCCGGGAGACTGTCTCTTTGGAAGATATCCAGTGGAGTGGATTGAAGCCACACAAAAGGACAAACTGCATGATATACCTTGAGGGTATATCCCATTCCCAGCGATGGTGGATGATGATGGGTTAGGTTGTAGGCGACATCTCAAACATGAATCTTTGATGACTCACCTTCTACTAAGTGCTGTGTATGTGTGTATGGAGATGTGGGCTCAAACGATGGGTGTCTTGGCAACAGGGTCATGTCATAACCTACAGGACCTTCATGTCGGGGTGTCCTGTCAGGAGATCCCAGCCAGGAGACCCCAACATGAAGGTGCTAGAGAGAAGGGTCGTCTGGTTCTGGCGAGTCCGGCAGAGAGCGGACTCCAAAGTCTGGACGGGAGCAACACTTCCTCCGAGCTGCTGCATCAGGGTGAGGAGCGTGGGCACCAGTTCAGCATTTCCAATGAGGCGGATGCAAAGCCTGCGCGGCTCGAACTGAATCGCCTGCAAACGAACCAGTGGACCCTGACAATGTCCTCCTGGAAGATTGTTTTCCTCTACTAACCAGTGGGTTTTTAGGGTCCAAGTTAGTCTTCCAGGGTGTAAAGCCTACAAACCTGTTTCAGTTCGTGACAACAGGTTCTTCGTGGCCTCATAAGCCTGCGTGGCCTGCCTGTTTGTGACATGTTTGCAATCTCAAAACCTTTGGGCATTTCAGCTCCTAAAAAAGCTCTCCCCCTTCCAAAACCCAAACCAAAACGCATAGGTTGAGAGGAGTGAGCTTTCTAGAATCCAGGGCACGCCCGCTGACCCAAACTGACCCAATGGGCTTTAGAGGGTCCAAGTACCCCCTGCTCGCGTTCTAGCACAGAATTTCACTCTGTTCATCAACCAAACCAATCGTAAAAAGATTGTCTACCTGAACCGGGCTGGCTGGTCCACCGGACCCCATCTTGGATTTGCCTGTGAACCTAGCAAAAAATAAAACCAGACTTCCATAGACTTCCCCAGACTTCGGGGATGTCACCAGTTCGGGGCAAATCACCCAAAAATACCTGATCCACCAGGCCATTGCGCTGATGGTCGATGGGTGCGCCTCAAGGTGTTGACGATGAGCCGCTCGATGAACTGCGTCTCCACGGTGCCGTGCCCCGCGATGACGTACTGCAGAGCTCGGTGCGCGAGGTGCGCCGCTCGCGGTCGGGGTGGTGAAAAGGAGTGCGCCAAGGTGGTGAAAGAAAGGTGATCCTGGGGTCACCTGGGTGTTCTGTCAAAGGTGACCTGGGTGTCCTTTCTGAGTGCCCAGGTGGCCAGCAGGAATGAGACAAGGGTAGTACCACCTGGATCATCCTGTCTGGGTGTACTGTCGGGTCCAGAGTCTAGCAGGGTAGTCTATTGGACACCCAGACAGGATGATCCTGGCAGACACGACTAATGGGACTGGAAGATATGCCTACATTGGCACTCTTTTCAACCACCCCAATGTATGCACATATGAGGAGTATGAGGAGTGTCTGGGGTATGCAGCTACGATTCCAAGCACCAGCACCATTGATCTATATCATTGCGGAAGCACCATGGCTTTATGATTGACCCAGACGCTCCGTTCACAGCCCTTTCCTGGTGCCTCAAAACCATAGGGATTGGTGAGAAACCCCCAGACCCCTCCAAGAGGATTCGGCTCCGGGTCGCGTCACCCGAACGAGTGCGTCGAACGGACTCGACGGTGCTCCTGGAAGAACGGGAAGGACCTCACGTCGACACACCTCAGGTCTCCCCGACCTTTATGTATATTCCAATACCCTTTTTGTTTTTTTCTATAGTCCAGGACTGCGTACCTCCTTGTTTCGGATGCCTTCGGATCGTTTTGGAGGTTCTTATTTTTTTTGCCCGTGCTTTTGGAAGATGGACGGCCGAACACATGGGAAATGGCCCAGTCGCGGCCGCAACCAGGAACGGACGTCCGACGCGATTCGGCCCGGCCCCGAATCCGGCCCGGAATCCCCCGAGGTCGCACCCGGTCTGAACCCGAAACCAATCCCTCTGGCCCTATGGTTTGGTGAAGGGACCAGGAATCGGGCTGTTTTCACTCAAACGGAGCCGTCCTGTGGCGGGTGTGGCACCCGGACCCTGGAACCTCGGTCTTCGTTGACCTTTCAGGCCGTGGCCCTTCTCTTCATGGAAGGACCAAAAACGTCCCGGGTGTGCGGCCATGGACCAAGTCAGCCGTATGTGGCGCCATGAGATCCTTGAGCCAAGCAAGTGGTCCTTGGGACTGTGGAGTTCCATCCATTCATTTGGACGGCGGAGTTCCGTCGGGACCCACCTCGGATCCACCCTGTCCTGCAAGAGCCGTTCAAAGTGCGTCGAGACCAAGGGCCAAATATGCGACCTGCAACGCAAACCACGCTTTCAAGGTCGGTGGTGAGGTGGACTTTCGAGCGATTGGTGTCGGTGTTGGAGGTGTTGTCGGTGGGGAGCGTCGCAAATCACCAGTCAGTCTACACCGGTCGCCCACCTCACGGTGTCTTGGGTCTCCAGCTTAGGCGCCGTGGCCAGCACCGTTCCGAGATGAAGATATGATGAAGATGTAGCATGCAGCTGCGAGACTTCTGACCCTCTCCTTTGGACCTTCCCCTAGCCTTCAAACACAATATAGTAACAACAGTCTTAAATATGAAAAGACTTGGTTTTGTAGTGAAATATCATGGTGGTTCGGGATTCATGTATAAATGAATCGAAATTGCCATTGTTGGGGACAGCATGGGACAACCAAGTGTTTATATTTCTATTTTGGATTATTTT
Organism: Durusdinium trenchii; assembly: GCA_963970005.1. NCBI lineage: Eukaryota > Dinophyceae > Suessiales > Symbiodiniaceae > Durusdinium > Durusdinium trenchii. The sequence goes on from CAXAMN010028128.1 coordinate 224,893, forward strand.
GGATCCGCATGTCAAATCCTGCCATGCTGGGATGACCCACCGTTTTCGTTCTTGTCTCACTGTCACATCCGCATCCGACACCCAGCAGCCAGCAGGGTCTCCGGGCAAGAGGTTGCTGGCTGGCAATGGCATGCAGGTGATGTTCGTCAAAAGCTCTAGGCCTTGAAAAGGAACAAAGGAACGAAAAGGCTGGGAGAGGGATAGGTGGTCAAGCGTTCCGCAAATTGGTGAGGGTTCCGGGTAGGCTGAAATATATAGAATATAACGGGTGTGAATGGCAGTTGATGTTGAACTGGCCAATATACTTGTTGTGTTGTATCTAATGACCCGTGCAGTTTGTGTTGATGTGCTTGTTGCAAAAGAGTTACAGTACAGTGTTCTCGTTGTATGTAGCTTTTGTTAGGGCGGTTGGGGTCATCATTCAACCGTTTTGGACATGAACCCTGTTCACAAGTCAGCAATCTGTGGCATGCTTGCTTGCCTGCTACAGTACCAGCAGCTGCAGGTATAGAAGAGGTATAGAAGTCGGGCAAGTTGCTTGAAGCAAGGAGTCTTTTGCAAAACAAGATTTCCAGGTATAGATGACCCAAGCACTGGGGAAGCTTGACCCTTGACTGCAAACAGCTGCTGGCTCCCATTCACAGCTCTTAGCTAGTTGCTCGATTCGTGTGTTCATGTCCAAGTTTGGGAAAAAACGGCCATCGCCTAGACCTGCAACCACATCCCAAACGAAAATAAGGACCGGCACCCCTGGTACCCGCATCAAGCACTGACACTGGAAGATGTGGGACAGGAGCCCTTAGGCCCTATGCTACACATGTCGTACATGTTCCCAAACCCTCCCAAGCCCCAGTGCAGCAAATGCATCCAACAATGCCTTTCACCCTGCTTCAGCCCGATTCACGGCCGAGCAATGACATGACCCGACGAACACCATCACAATCTATCGCAAAAAAGAACATCCTCTTACCAGCACCTTCAAAAGGGTCACCAAAGCCTCCAAAAATCAATTGGGGATCTCCATCAGACACCCCTTGAAGGTCCAGGTAGTCCTTGAAGCAAATCATCCACAGGCAAAAATACAAGCCTGTATGGATATATACCTGCATCCAGACTTGCATCCCCAGTTACATAGTAAGTCATCTTTATCATCTTTATGAACCAAATGACCAAATCAGCCTTTGACTCTACACTTGGCAATGGTCTATCACATGTCAGAGTATTCTCTGATTCCCCAGCTTCATGACACCTCCAGCTTCATCGCCCCCCACCTTCCATCTCGGCGCCGTGGCACCGTGGCGGTTTCGGCGCCCGGGCAGAAGACGGGATCCGCCACCTCGTGCCACTCGGCCGCCGCTCCCGAGGCCTCGGAGAGGTGGATGTGGAACATCCCACCGTTGGAACAAAGCGAATTCTTAAGCAGGAAAGGTGGCTTGGAACCATGGTATAAGGTGGTGTTGTCCTTTGGTTTCTTAAACACCAGCTTCTTAGGCCTGGTAAAACGAGTGTTCAGCACAGCCTGCAAAGAGGTCAGTCCCGAATTCGAATTCACCTTGCGTTCTTCTTCGTTCTTTCTGGTGGGTCCTGGGCGACGACGAACGACGTCTCGACCGGACTTGGCCCGACCAAGCGACCAAGCATGGACCAGGCCCCGACTCTACTTGGGGTGTCTATAAATAGCCTCCCCACACCCTCATGGACCCTCAAAATGCTACATGTTGGTTCGGTCCATTTCACCCTGGCTGTGAGGGTCAAAACAGGTCAAAACCCTAAGCTATGAGGGTTGCATGAGCCTTTGGGAAGGTGATATCTACACCTCGGCAAGGTCCAGTTCTTTGGGTTGGGAGAAAGGTCCTGTCTGCTCCTCGAACAGGTCCCGTCTACGGCTCCTCGAAGCCCATGTGTAGATTTCTCTCCAACCCAGCTCCACCACCCAGGTCGTCCTCGCCTGCGCTTCCTCGGCCTGGTCCGAGTAAGTCCGAGTCGTCCGGTTCCGGACACCGGTGTACCGGCTGAAACGCCCTGTCAGGTGGTGGAGGGATGTGGACGGTATCTGTTTCATCTTCCAAATTCCTCTAAATGCTCCAAGTTTGAACACCTCTCGGGTTTTTGCAACGAAAGGCCGTCTCCCAAAGAGCAGGCTGCTCATCTGGCTGCCTTTCAAGTCCGACCCCTAAAGGTTTAGCGAGTCGGACCAGCGACCCGCGACCGGACGGGGCAAGTCCGCCGATCCCGGCCGCGCGGGCGCTCCAGTCGCACCGAAGCGAAACTCGGTTCGGGGGGACGCCAGCGTGGGTGGGTGGTCTTGGAGGGAACCTGAGGAGGTACTTATACTTGGAGACCTGGGGGAAAAAGAATGCACCAGGCGAATCGTCTGCCGCGACAATGGAGGTTGTGAGGTTTTGTTGATGGGTTTCCACCTATAGACGAATTCGCTCAACCGGAGTAATTAGAGAGAATAGTGTAACGTACTATATTAAAACATGAACCAATCCGCAAAAAAAGAAAAACCTGAGTTCCGGAAAAAAAGAAACATACAACGAGTGATGATGCCCATAGGCTTTAGATTGCCATGCCTTGCCCATATTCTATACATGACCGACCCTAAGGGAGATGCGGATGGTGCGGGTGACCTCTGTCCGAACCAAGCACACAGGGCCTGACACAGGGCCTCCAAGAGCCCTCACATTCATGGTGACCAAGAGCCTCTTCCTCTACCAAGCATGTGGTTTTCAGGGTCCATGTTAGTCTTCCAGGGTGTAATGATGCAAGTGGAACATGGCAGGATTCGCAAGTCCGCTTGCTGAGCTCACAGGGGGGCCTAGAAAACAAGTGGTGAATAGATGTACCCTCCTTGAAATCATCCTATAGAAGTGGAAAACCACTACCTGCTGGGTCGACCTGGAAGAGATGGTCATCCCAAATCCACGTTGGTCCATGAGTCGAACTCAGAAACCAGGGAGTCTCACCCATCCACGTCTCTGGTTCGATGCGCGCCCGACCTGGGCGAACCACTTGCTGGGTCTGGACAGCTGCACCAAGGCCTCCACCCCGCCGGACCGACGTGGGGAGAAGCGACCGATCTGAAAGGAAGGGCGAGGGACATGGAGGGACGTGTGGGGAGGAGGGACCACCTCCATGCAGGAAACGGATCAGCCGGGAAAAGCAGGAGATGAAATTGGGAACTGCCTGGAATGCTCCTAACAGCTCATGTCACAAAACAATTTTGAGAGCATCAATTGTGGCTCTTGCTTCGTCGTGACCCACAAGACCTGTCCAACCATTGCTGATTCAAGGTGTCCAATGGCAAGTGGTTCATTTGTCATTGCCTAAACACCGCGAGCAGAATGATATACAGTACAGTTATCTTCATGAACAGCAAACCAGAAGCAAACATTGGAAACTGCCTCCCAGAAAAGGCATCGCCAGGCCCGGTCAAATGACGTCAGTAAGAGAGTGGCCCGGCAAGGCCGGTGATTCTGTTCAATCAATGTGGGGAAAGCCATTTCCCCCAAAAAAGACTTGGGCAGGTGATCAATTTCTCCACTCCTGGGTACAGGGTCCCCACTTTTTCGCCCATGAACACCACACCAAAACCAGAAACATGCTTCCCGATTCGTCCTCCTCGGAGAGAGCTCCATCCACACGCGTCGAAACAGCGAGAACGGCTCGGCTCCGCCCGGCGCTCCGCCCGCTCTGTGCCCGGCGCTGGCCTTCGCCAGGCCTTGGAGGCTTTCGGTGGGCAACTTGCCCATGCCCGTGGAGCTCAAGACCCTGAGAGCTCCGACCAGACGGTCGGAAGCCGCGGCAGCAGACGCGGCGCGTCCGCCGCAGAAGCCGCAGCGATGGAGGTTCGAGCCGTGCGTCGTGGGATTTGGGGGGGTGCGGATCCTGATGGGCTTTAAATGTGCTGGTTGGACCAAACCGAAATCGGCTGCCTTGGGGAGCGGATCACATGCGGGTGGGCCTATGCGGTTCCATGTGTTCGGAAGAAATATCCATCCATCCATCAAACAAGCACACAAACAAATGGGTTCATAAATAGTCCAAAGTTAAAGGCAACATCAACATGGTGCCCTAAGAGCCAAGAGTCAACCTCAATTCCTCACCTTTGTTTGTCTCTTCAAAGGTTGATAGTTTTGGCGCCACACAAATCCATGACACATAGCAGCTTCTAATAAACTTGTGGTTGGTGAAGTCGAAGGTCGGAGTGAGTAGATGGCACTGGCTCAGTGAGTAGATGGTGTGTGACAACTTTGCTTGGATAAAGGATGATAAAGGTCCTAAAGTCTATACCTAGACCTTCCAACGGCTAAAATATTCTAGTACGATTGGGTTGTTGTATTAGTTTCTGATGCTTCGATGGAAAAAAATGGTAGTTGTCAGAAACGACTGATTTTTGCTTAGCGGTGTGATTTGGGTATGCTCCACAGATTTTGATCCGAGTAGCCATCACCGGCTATCACACATCTATATTTAGGGGATGACTTCCGTATTTATCAACCCATCCATCCATCAGCCATCCCATTGGACGCAGTGGAAGACGCCAGTCATCATCGACCCGGCAAAGACCGACCTTCAAGTTTTTTTGCGGCCTTCTTGATGACGATAACTGGATTAATGCCCAGCTGCCAAGTGTCTTCATTTACCTTTATCATTATATAATGAACGATTTCGAACTCCGGTGGAATTGCAAGATGCGATGCAGGATATGTACAAAGAATTTTGTTTTAAAAAAACTGGCTACAGGGTTGCAATAAGTTCATCCTTGGCCAATGGCAGAGATGATTCGATATATAATAAATACATTGATGTCACCACGACAAAGGAGAAATTGATAAAAACATTTGTCTGTTCATGCCCAGGTTGTGACCTCTGAAGACCTACATGGAGTGGAAAGCACTTAATGTTATTCTGAGGTTTCGGAGACAGAATTTGATGAAAACCCACGACCAGTTTTACCCGCAAAACGCCCACAAAAACCCTCAAAACGCCATCAAAAACCTGCAAACGCCCACAAATCCCAGAAAGTAGGTCCGGTCCGGTCAAATGGGTTTTTGATGGTTTTTGAGAAACCTCTAAATTCGTTGAATTGCAACTCTTTTGGGCTGAATGTCATGAGTAGGATTGCCTGCTCCACTTGGACAATCTTTGGTCATAAGCTGTTCGGGAGAAAATGAGTGCCTAGTCATGTTTTCCTACGAGCATGATGTCGACATGAGTTCATTTGTTAGCAACAATGCAATTATGGTTCCTTTTGCATACTCGTATGTCATTACCGTATCTTGTAGTTTTGCTGCGCTCGAGCCTGCTCGTAATTCTTGGAGCTCTAGGCCAATGTCTGATCGACCAGGGATTAGTGAAAGCCGCTCTTTCTTAGAGGGGTATATCGACTGCTCAAGCGATGGCCAACCCAGCTGCACTTGATTTCGCCACAAGTTTTGTGCAAGCATAAGAGATCATACCTTTGAACTCCCGTGAAACCGACCAATCATCATCGTCATCATCATCATCCATCAGTCATCCATCAGTCATCCATCAGTCATCCATAGGCCACGGGGAGGGCAGTGTTTGACCATGCACGACCACTCTTTGTTTGAATCGTATGTGCTCGACCACTTTTCAACTGATCGTCACAATAAAGTAGTACAAACCACATCGACCAAAATATTTTGGGATTTTGAAGGTCTAGGTACACACAATACGTATACACGCCGTGACACCATACCCTAGATCTTCCAACTATGCAACATTTCAATAAATGTGACGGCATATTGATATCTGCACCACCTACAGTGAGACAAACCATGCAAGCCAACGCAAACATATACAAACCGTGGTCTTTTTGCGGGGGTCGCCGCTCACCTTTTGGGTGTTGGGTGTTGGTGAGGCGAAGGTGGAAGCATGTGGCCTGGATGGTGGGATGACAACCTGTGGCCTGGGCGGCCAGTGGAAGTGGAGCCTGAGCCCCCTGGAAGACTGTTGACCTTTACCTCTATGGATTCGTTTTCGTACCGAACCTCAGGTGATCTGTTCGAGGGTGCCAGGAACCGTCGGGTCCAGTCGGGCCCGCGAACCTGAGGTTCGGTACTTCGATCCTTTTCGGGACAAAGGAGTCCTAGTCGGCTTCCATTGCTGGAGGGAGGAGTAGGTCCCCATGTGGCAGCCGCAGCCCTCTCCTGGTGCCCATTGGCAATGCGTGAGAAAGTAACCGGAATTCAGAGACTAGGAACACGCATTAGAGCCAAACAATTCTTGCCACTGTTACTCTTGCTTCATCTGCTTCTTTCCTAACCACAGAGCTGTCTCAAGGCAAGTTGTCCCGGAATGAGATCTGTGGGCAAGTTTGTTCATCTCCTGGTGGTTGTTGACTGGAAGATCGCCCAAGCTGACACTCCAAAGTTTGATTTTTTTTTGGAAGAGAGCTGTTCACTCTCTCCCATATAGCGAAGCTCGACTTCATGCCAGAAACACAGAAGTACAAAGAGTACAAGTTCACCCTCTCACCCACAACTATTGACATTCATATTGGCTTCATCAAGCTGCAGAACATGGCAAAACTTGCCGGTTCTTAGGGCTTGCCCTAAGAGCTCTAGCTGCTAGCTAGAGCACCAGCTGGGCTTCCCTCCCTATTTCTGGGCTTCCCCTGCTCCACGAAACCCGATTTGGCCACGTACTGCTTCACCTCTTGGGAACGGAACCGAACGGAACCGAACGGGACCGAACGGGACCGCGGATGATGTGACGGACTCCGAGCGAGCGAGCGAGCTCCGTGGCAGGGGGTGCCGGGGGTGCCATCATTCCATCATTGAGGTGCCATCATGGAATGGAAGGATGAGGGCATACGCTTTTTTACGCTTCAAGCAGCCATACGGTACTAGCCGGTAGCCTAATGAGGACATAGAGGAAATAGATTGTGTTCTAAAACTTAATCGCCACTTTACTACATGGTTTTCGGAGTTCCATTGTTGAACTTTCAATCATGAAGTGTCGAATTGATCCTGTTCTGTCTAGAGATGATCTGCACTCAATCTCATCGGAAGGCCCTACTTCCAAGCATGTCTACATGTGTAGGCCACTTCCCCACACACTTAGTGCGCACTCTTCTCGATACACATCGCTCAAGCTAGCCCCTTTGCTTCACTTTGGACCTCTGGTCCTTGTTCTTCCTTTTCATCCATGTTCTTCCGGACTCAATATGTCTCAATATTCTCCATCCAAGCGCCGCTTGTACCACGCGTGTTGGTGCCGCACCACAGTTCACTGCAGCTGAAAAACCACTTTGCGGCTCATACCACCCACTTCGTTGGTCCATCACACTTGTACCCTTCTTATACCACCCTCCTCCTCCAGGTGCTTCCTCTCCGGTCCTCTCCACCCACCCCACCTTTTGATGCACGGTGCCCGGATCGGCGGCATCCACCGGCAAGGAGGCGGGTGTCGCACCGGCCGAGGCCTGGCTGCGCGTGGGTTCAGTCGCACCTCACCACCAAAACCAACAGAGGTGGGTCAGGACCCGAGGTGGTTCGACTATCCCAGGCCAGGGTTACCCCAGGTTATGGGTCCGACTCGTTCAGGTCACTGGCTAACCTCTCTTGGCATTTTGAAGGACCTGAACGTTCGACTATCCAGTTGGGTACCCCAGGTTAGGGTCCTATTTACGGTCACTGGCTACCTCTCTTGGCATGGTAGGTTGGACACAACTCTGTGTTTGGAGGAATCTGGGACACTTTTCAGGGGTGAGTCAACAGGATGCCCGGGTCTTGACCCACATTTAGTCATGATATGAGCCGCCGTGAGCCGCACAAGATCAGCAAAACAACAGTCGTGTCGTCTCTCTAAGTCGTCCTGAGGGAATTCTTTTTGTCGAACTGGATGGATGTGGGCCTTCTCCCCAGATCTCGGGCCTGAAAAATCCAGGTGCAGGCACAACCCAACAAGTAGCTAAGTAGCATCAAGATCGACCCGAAAAGCCCTCTGAAAAGGGGGGACAAAAACACAAGCCTGACCTACACTCTGGAAAACTCACATAGACCCTGACGTCCTGGCCCCCCCTGGAAGAGTGTGTTCCTCTGCCAACCAGTGGTTTTCAGGGTCCATGGGATTGTCTTCCAGGGTAAGTCCAGTCTTCAGGATCTTTCTTGTCCCCCAAAACAGAACCTTCTCCTGCACCACGGGGTGGTTCATGGTTCTCACGCCGAATCACCTTTCAGGGGCGAAAATATGGGATACCCGGCTCCTCCGTGGTGCGAACGATTCAGTTGTCATCCCATGTCCCCCCCGGCTCTTTCAACCTGAAAAAAAGAGCCGGACGACCCCTCAGCCAGGACCGAGCCCCAGTCCGGTGCTTTTTGGACACCTCCTAAACCTCACCTCTGAGGCTATGAAGACCGACACCTCAGAAGACGTCGGGTCCGGTGTCGGTCCCAAAAAGGATCCGTCGGGGTCATCTCTTCCAGAAAATCCACCACTTCTCCGCCCGGCCTCCACTTTGGGCTTGCCTGTCGCGCTGTCTTCATCGGTGGAGAACGAACGAACGACTCGCCGGGGTTCGGGGTGAGCGGCGGCCGCCTGCGAGTGGAATATGACCGAAGAAAAAGACAAACCAAAAGCCCCAAATCCAAACAGGATAAATTACTTGGATCCCTAGCACTTAGCACTGTGCAAACAAAGATATATCCAAATCATCCACTTGGACCTTCCGTTCGGGGACTCCAATCTTCGAATACCCTACGCCCACGACGGATCTCCATTGGGCAACCCTTTGCAGGTGGACATGACCGCTGATGGAGTGATATTCTGAATGGATGGCATCCCATGAAACATCATGAAACCATGGAATGATCGAAACTTGTGGACCTTTGCCCTCTTGAGCCACTGTTAGACAATTTCGGTTCCCATGGGAGGTGTTTCCAAGACTTGGCACATCTACGCCAGCCAAGGCTGGCATGGTGAGTGAGTGAAGGCTCTGCGACTCTCTGAACCCTTCGTGCTCTCGCCCAGCTTCCTGGAAATCGACACCCCCAACAACAGATCGGCAAACATGGTCCACTTCGACCGCATTTTACAGGGCAAAACACGAAAAGCACACATGTATATATATATATATATATGTTTTGTAACCTGTTCAATCCTTTTGATACCTTGTCCGACTTGAGACATTGCTTCACCATCCAGACCCCACCCCACTCACCTGAAGGTCCCGCAAAAAAAAACCGCCCATGCCGATGCCGCCGGGTCCATCCATCCGGGTCACCGAAGAGTTCGACGCCTTTGGCCGGTTCCAGCCTGGTAGTGGTGGTGCCAACAAGAGATCTGGAGGCCGTGCACCTGGTGGAACTGGCCGTGCGGAGCGAGCACGTCGGAGCACGTAGAACCGGTGGGTGGCGTTTTGAAGTTATAACGGTGCCCAAACGGTGCCAGGCCGAGAAAAGAAGAGAAGAAGGCACTCCCCCCCCAAGAAAATGATCTGTCAGGATGCTGCGCAGGACACTTGGGGAAAACTTGGTCCAGTCGTCAAAGAGATGTTGCACCCAAGTTCTGTTTCTTTTCCACCCGGAAGGGCCTTTCACACGTTGACTCGACACAGGACCAGCGGTCCGGCAACGTTTGGGTTTGGTCCATCTCTTCCACACCACTGAGGATCTTCGGCCCGCAGTGGGCCAGTCCATCATAGCTCCGGTCAATTCACTAAGCTTTGCAACTTGACAACCGGAGCTAATTGGTCAAGAAGCTTGTTGAATTGATAACCAAAAGATACCAAAAGTATTCAATCAGCTCAGGTTGGTCTCGACAATCTTCAGCTCAATAGTCAAGACCAACCTAATCATTGATAGAACAACTACGTTTCTCATACAACCCTGTCCACACTTACACCTCCAGACAATGAGAATTTCCAGACCTGGAATAAGTCTTGATTGGAGTGTCGAGCCCCCCCAAAACTGGATCGACAGCAAAAACCTTTGTCAAATCATAGTGCACTCTGACGAATTTGTAGTTGTTGGTCACTCTGAATCAAACGTTGTCCCTTTCTTTATTGAGAAGCTTAGGCAAACGTGTACGAAACTTTCGAGACCGAGACTCTCACCGCACAGAGCGAGACCATTTTCTAGGCCATCCTCATCCATCCGAACCCGTTGGAAGAACCGGATATTTCTACATTGGAATTCATGACCCAGAGCATCCATGGGACGGGAATATAGGCCTATAACCCCCCTGGCACCACCCCAATGTAGGTAAATAGGAGTTTATACATGGATGGTCTGAATCAATGGATGCAAATATCATGTATAGATCTCTTGATGAATAAATCCACACTCAAGATCACTCAAGTATGTGGATGGAAACAACCTCTTCTGGCCTAGAGGGTTGACATATATATATATATGCCAAGAGTCAAAATACATGAAGGCTCCTTCAGTTTGGGGAGGAAGATGCCGAATTTGGCATCAGCTGCCTCCTGCCATCCAATGCTATCCAAAGAAAGAAATAGAAAGAACACCTGCTTGGTGGTTTCATGTCGTTTCAACTCGTGAACTCACGAGTTGAAACATGAAAGAAAGAAGGAGATTGAACTCATCCCGATGTGAAGGTGGAACTCAATCACAACATCTAGAAGTCAACACCGAAAAGACACACCAGCCGGCCCCAAACAGTAACCAACCAACCTCGCGAACCGTCCGAACCACCGGACGTGTTGTGTTGTAATTCGTGGGGTTCGAGCACCACCGGTCTCGACCTGCATCGGGGTCGAAAAGACTGGGGGCCCAAACTCTCTGCCTGGCAGGAAATGACGACATGCAACATGAGCATGGTGTTTTTTTTCGGGGGGTGAGTACAGGGCCTGGCGGGCGAAGCGCAGTTCGCCAAGCAAAAACCGTGGCTCACATGGATTCCTCTTCTCATTCCACATATGACGTGGTCGAACGACGAGAATGCTACCCTGTTATAGGGGCCTTGGGGGGGGCCTAGTCTCTGTGAACATGGAAATGCTACCATTGGCAGCATCGAGGTAAGTGCAACACATGGATGGCAGTCATGGCACCGCATCCGGATCGCCCGAGTGAGGAGCCATCGCCCTTAACCGCAGCGATCCGGCCAAATGGATCGAATGGAGCCCTTCGTTCGAATGGAACGTGTTCGTCGTTGGGTTCCCAGAAAGGCCGGAAAACACTTGGAAAACACCTCACCTCCAGGCTAGGCTAGGCTAGGCTGGCCCGGCTGGGCTAGTGATTTCTTGGCACTGAATCTCAAAAAGAACAGACTTGGACACAGTGTGTACTAGGAAGACCTCCTAAAGACCCCCTAGAAGAAGGGAAATCAATAGACCAAAACCCTTTGGTTAGGGGGTCTCGCTATGAAACTTACACACTCGCTTCAAAAGCCACACTGAACCGACTGAATTCCAACTGAGTCGAGGGGATCTGACGAAGTTCCATGATGACCTCCATCTCCATCTATAGTATCTTCTACTGCACCCCAACTGAAACAGTTCACTGCCCCCCCAACAATCCATGAATCCATGAGAGATTTATACCATATTTTATACCTAGTTACAACTTATACTCTGAAGACATTTACTTAAAAACCACCCATCTGGATTGAGAGGACCAATGGCACAAGGGCCCCCAAATGTCGGTGGTTTATATGGACCCCATCTGTCGACAGGTCACCTGAAGGGGGGTTGTGCCATCTGAAACCACTGTAAATTATTGGGGCGTTGTTGCTGGCCCGTGTCCCCCACAAGGCTCACAAAATGCCTCATCTTCCTCCTCATCATCCCGCGTCTCGTCCTCAAACCACCGAGCAAGGCCTCAGTCGAAGCATTGTGGTTGCACTCGGATCGTCTTGACAATTCCAAAGCTGCCTGCTTGCTTACCACCATGAGCGTGGCTGAGCGTGGTGACTGGATCCATCCACGCCTTCCTAAGAAGCACAACACCAACATGGTCCCAAAGGCCCGACTGGTCAGAGGAAGAAGGCTTCGGAGTCACCACCGGGCTGGGAAGAACCACGAAGCCCGCGGGGTCAGGTCTTTGCTTCGGAACATGGCAGGGCATGTGCCGTTTCGGCTGTGGCTTAAGCATTTGATGGCTGAGTGTAGACTGATTCATAGCCTCATTTGGATTGATTCATAGTCTTCATACATGGTTGTTAAGAGTCAATGGTTTTCAAAGCTGGATGAACTAGGCCCCAGTCTCACAAAAACTCTCGCGATCGCGATCATACCCTCCACCAAAAAAAGGGGTTTTGACGAAAACTTTTAAGATATATTATATAAAGCATGTATAAGCTATCCTGAGTCGTTCATCCACCAAAATCCGTCTTCATGCCCAACCACCATGTCAAGCCGAAATCCCGAATACCACGTCGTGCCGGTATCATGCGTGTGTGAAAACCCCGGCATCAGCGGCCTTTTTTTTGGGGGAATAGACGGGTGGATGCCAGGTACATACCATTATATCATATATTGTTTAAATCATATATACACTCTCCGTGGAACTCGCATGGAAGTGGCAAAGCCCTCTGTTGGGCATTCCGAACATCCATGCCATCTTGACCCAGGAAGTGATCCCCCAAGTGCATCGTCGTTGTTCACGGGTCTCCGACGTCCCCTCTATCCCAAGCACTCCATGTCTGTTAGATATTGCCGATCAGTTGACCCCTCAAACCACCCCCAATGGAGCTGAACATGTCCAAAAATACTTCTCATATACCTGGAACCTGTTCGTGACCTCTATTTTTCCACCACCCACCACCCAAAATATGGTCAAACTTCCAATCAAAACAGAGGTCATATCTGGGTTCCAGGTATATATATATATATCATAGTCTTTCCTTCTTCCCCCCTTCCACGGCCACGCGCCACCACCGGCCACCGCCGCCGCCACCGACCGAGGCCGAGCGCTCTCCAGGAATCCATCTCCCTCGTGCTCGGTGGCCTCGGGACGGCCAGCCCGTCGGGTCCGGGTTCGGTAAGTGACTAACCGGAGGTTCGGTAGGACTGGAAGGTCTAGAAGGGAAGTGTCTGGAGCTTCCCCAAAAAGGCTGTCCACTGGAGATCCATAGGACGTATGTGTAGGGTGAGTCCAGGAAGGTGCGGCGCTGAAAGAACTTGACCCATTCCCAGGTCCGCGACGGACCGGAAGCCTCGGAGAGTCGGTTGATCCTCGGAGAGTCGGACAATCCTCGGAGAGTCGGTTTTTCCTTAAGGCTTTCCGGAATCTTGTGCGGTTTTCTCACCAATCCCTATAGGTTTTGAGTGGATGGACCAGTTGGGATGCCTGGAGGGTCTGGTGTTGTTTTGTTTTTTGCGATTGGAGTGGTTCGGAAGAAAGCAACTCTTTGATTTGGTTTCAGGGGTCAATGTATAGGCATATCCCCCAGTCTCCCAGTCCCATTACATCGTCGTGTCTGGGTTATGGTTTATATGCAAACATTGATTCCTAAGAGCAGAACCCAGGTCTGGAGTAGTAAGTGTGTTGGGTTGCGACCGCGCAGTCGATTTGGAAAATGCCATTCACAAATGGCAGTGTGGTTCTGGAAGTTTATGTTGATTAATTATACGCCAAAATGGACAACATGGATTTCTTTCAGGTTGGATTGGGTTTTAAATGGCTTGAGAGTACAAAGATGAGTCATGGGATGATCATACCAAGTTGGTCGCGCAAAAAAAAACGATGGGCACAGCACACCTGCGCCGGGCCCGCGTCTTCAGATTCAGCCTCGAACGGAGGCCAGGATCACCAAAGGAGGTAGGGAATGGGTCCAAAGACCGTACCACAGTTAACACCAACTGGTTGGGAGGTTTCAAAACACAGTTAACACCAACTGGGTGGGAGGTTTCAAAGCACAGTTAACATCAACTGGTTGGGAGGTTCAAAACACAGTTAACACCAACTGGGTGGGAGGTTTCAAAGCACAGTTAACATCAACTGGTTGGGAGGTTTCAAAACACAGTTAACATCAACTGGTTGGGAGGTTTCAAAACACAGTTAACACCAACTGGGTGGGAGGTTTCAAAGCACAGTTAACATCAACTGGTTGGGAGGTTTCAAAACACAGTTAACACCAACTGGGTGGGAGGTTTCAAAGCACAGTTAACATCAACTGGTTGGGAGGTTTCAAGACACAGTTAACATCAACTGGTTGGGAAGTTTCAAAACACAGTTAACATCAACTGGTTGGGAGGTTTCAAAACACAGTTAACACCAACTGGTTGGGAGGTTTCAAAAATGATGTGCCTACATATCAGACTTTGATGTTGCGGACCAAAACTTAAACCGTTTCACCATGTGGTCGATTGTTGTTGTGCGCGGTCGAAACCATGGCCCGCACATGGCAGCAACAGTTTTTGCCTGACCCATTGAAACGATTCCACATTGGCAATTGGATCTGGAATTTAATGTAATTGCCGTGGGCCGACAGGCGCATGCACATTGTCGACTTCTGAACCACATCTCGCCTGTGCACATCGGACAACGACTGAACGTCCACGGCATATGGCCGAGGGCCCTGCATCGGCCGTGGCTGATGCAGCTGGTGGTGGGTAGAGGGGCCTGCCGCGCTGAAACTTGAAAAGCGCCCCTTGGCCCCTTGACCCGCCTGGTCACATTGCAAGTGAGTACTTATGTGCATTGTATAGGCCTGATGTTGCACAAGCTCTCCAAGGGCTTCCCATCCGTCCCAGAGAAGTCGTCGAACTCTGAAAGATGAGGCGGCCTCAGCGCACTCCAAAACTCCAGCGTGGCAGAAAACGATACAAGGTCAGTTCCCGCGCCTGCGCCCTTTGCCTTGCCACCGAATTAGTTTAACCCTATATATATATATAATGTTTAACATGGCACCATGATGCACCATTCTATAAAATAACGCCGTCAAGGTTTCCACTTACAAAAGTCGATGCCCGCATCATCAGCCTCATGCCAGGTGAGCGGCCGCCGTGCTTTTCTAATCGAATCCCAGTCCCGTGTGGCGCGGTTGCCTTTGTGGGCATGCCGCCCTGTGCGGCTTTCATGGCTCTTCGGAACTTAAGGGTATTCAGAAAGTTAAGCAGTGGACCACATTTGCGTGACGGAAACAATCCTTTTGGGGAGCTGGACATCAATTTGCGTTTGGGAATACAGGAAACTTTACAGTTTACGGGTATCCTAAGGATCAATCCGGGTGAGTCAAACGTGGTCTGCCACTAAATGTTCTGGATTGAGTGAGCAGTAAGAGCCAGATCCTTCGAGGCCATATGTTTGCTCTGGATGGAGGGACTCACTACAATACTCTCAAGACAGAATTTCAATTTGTATAGATCTTCCAAGACTTCCATGCAAACTTCCCTGGATTCCTGCTACCTATCAAATATATCTAAATCAGGGCTTTGAGCCTATCTAACTCGGGCTTAAAGTGGAGTTCCGACGAACTCCGACGAACTTGGCCGTAAAACTCTTAAATTTCTGTGTTTTTCAAATGTTTGCTCGGGATCATTGGCTGTTGGTGTGACCGAAACCACCTGAAAATAGCTCTGAACAAGCAAGTTTGGTGTATTTTCTACTGAAAATTGCACTTGCGCCGTGTTTTCCCGTAAAGAAATTGGCTGAAAACAGCCCAAAGCTGCCCTCCGACGAACTCCGACGAATTAAGCTGGAATCAACATATTGCAGCTGAAGTCAAAATGTTTAGGCCATGGAGGCTACAAATAGCAGTGTGCTTGCTGTTCTGAAATCATTCTAGGTGTTTTTGCGCTCTCCAATTGGCCAATTCAATGGCCATCAAATCTTTACTACCAGGTACAATGAGAATTTCACTTGGGAAGTGGGAATATTCCCAAATACAATGGAACAGGTTGCCCAGTGGGCCTATGCAGAGCACTAAATGCGGCCGATGGGGAGGGGTAGACAGAGGAACTGATATATTTTCACATGTCAAGATATTTTAAACATATTTGAGGCTTTGAAACCATTTGAAGCTGATCAGTTGTTGGAGCACCTTACTCCCGACCAACCCGTAGGTTTGTGAAAAAACCCACACACATGTGCAGGATTTGAACACCGGCTTGGCAACAATATCAGCCTTACAGAACTGCGCCCCTAATCCTACACGTAAAAGCATCTGAACATTCAAAGGCAACTCATAGCACACGGAAACATAATGATATCACATTAATTTCTGAGGTCAAACAGGTTCATGTATGTTAATGTTGAATCCTGAGTGGCTTGCTGGTAAGGAGAAACACTGAAATAGCTCCCGCTACCCAAAGTGTCTTAGTTGCATGGATGAAGATAGGTTGATTCTGGATGTTCTTACTTGCGCGTTTTTCTAATTTTGATTGGTTCTGAAGTCACAATTTTACAAATTTTCAGACTCCGCAAAAAGTTATGTTGCTGAAGACAATTTCGCTAGGAGGTAGTCAGGGACCCTGGGATAGGTCCATATGTATAGATACCCAGGATTTTGCTGCTCTTGGGATAGACCGTCACACTACTCAAGACCACCCAAGACCAAGTTGCCATAAAGTCCCGAACCACATGAAGTCGACCGTCATATACTCCTCAAGACCAAGTCACCATGGGGTCCCGAACCACATGAAGTCCTGCTTCGCTACTAGACCTGCACCTACATCGCAGTTGGGGCTCGCAGGCCAATAGTCCACGTGTGCTACTTCAGCGACGTTTCCGACACTTCGTTTATAGAGTGGGGCTCTAGCAGGCTGATCCGCACATTAAGGGCATCCGCTGACTATTCCACGTGTCACTTGTCCAAGCAACTCAGAACGGCAACCCAGCAAAGTCAATGCTTTTCACGCTCTTCTGTGAAGTGCTTCGGCCTTCCAGACCAACCGGCACTGCAGTTCCAGCGTCCTTGGCAAAGAATATCAGTCATTTCCAGATCATCAATGCGATCTCCGACCCCCCCCAAGAGCCGGCTGAGCAGCCCCCATCTAATCCAATGGTCCATGTCCGGTCTACATGGCCTGGTGGGTCAAGGCACCACCCAGACACTCCCAGTATGGAATAGTTATTACATTAGGGTCATGTTCATGTGCTTTTCATGTCATGTAACTCTTCCAGTCCCGTCGAATCTGCATGGCACCAGGATACCCTGCTGTTGAGCAGTCAACGCAGGTGCGTCCACTGGCTACGGTCAGAGGGCCCCCCCACAGATCGGTGAAAAAACGCCTGGCTTTGCTTTACCAAAGCTCTATCCTAGGGACCCACATACCTTCTCAGAAGGTACTTGGGCCCTCCAAGCCTACATAAATAGTCTCCAATAACCTTCTGAGAAGGTATGCGGATCCATCGGGTATGTAGAGATATCTCTGCAACCAACAAAACGGCCTCCAACTCATCCGATCGAATCCGATCGATGAATCCATGAACGTCCATCTCCTCCCCCCCAAATATGACGCTTCTTGGAAGATCTTGGACGTCATGGCCCCGAGTTCGAAAGACTCGTTTCTTCCGATCCGAGAAAAAACAGCGGGATTTTCCGGGACTCCACGTACACCAGGACTCGCAGCGATGCCCCCCCAAAAAAAGAGCCCCACAAATAACGTGGCGCCATGACACCCTTAAGGCCCTGTTGCAGGTTTCAATTGGGGACCTGTGAAGGAGGTGCTGGTATGGGATAATCGAACTGGGGTTCTGATTTCATCTGGTTTCTGAGATTCCACAATCCACAAGTGGCGCTATACTACTTCTGGGATCCGGAATCCAAGATCCCCCGAAAAATTCTCTTCAGGAGTCGGGATCCGGACGCTGTTTTCATGGATTGGATGCATGTTCGCACGAACGAGATGAGTCCCCATGTGGAGCGAAATAGGTACTTCTTGGTGTTTTTGTTGGGGTGTTCGACACCACTCCTTCCACTTCCCCCCCCAGAAATGCACTGGCATAGATGCCGCTCCAGAAAAAGAACACCCTGAAATCCAAATGCTCCGCCACCCAAAACACGTGCACCGTCCACATCACGACGGTCCGTCGGAAGAAGGTCCCGCATCGTCTGTTATTGAGACGCTTGGCCCATGTTTGGTCTCGACCGGTGGACGGCGTTCTCTTCGCCCCCTGGGCCGTCCGCACAGCAAATCCAAGGCCCACCTGACGCCACGGACCGACTGGGACGAGCCGCTCAGCGCGAACGAACGGTGTTCGAGGGGTGAAGAAACAACGCAGATACAACGCAGCAAGGAGGGGCTGCCCTTTCTCCAAGAGTCAGGAGCCAAGAAGTGGTGTAGAAGTCTTTTGGTCAAACAAAACAAGAAGTGGATGATGGGATTTGAGCTGAGCCAGGAGTGATTTATATATATATATATGTTAACTGGAGGCGTGACCATCCAGGCAGGTTCTATTTTCTTGCACTAGACTATATACTGTAGGAGTCAAACATGTTTGTGTAATGAGATATCAGAATGGATCGTGGGAATGGATCCGTGGTATGGAACAGTTTCTTCTCCCGTAATCATGAATCAAATCATGTAATTTTGACTCACTCTCATATGGATTAAAGAGTCAACATTGCATGGAGGCGTCTGGTACCCAGGGTGACCTGTCTGTACGTCCTCCAGGTACACTCATCGTCCTTGGTCCGGCCCTCTACTCGCCCCCCCGCGGCTCGCTCGCTGAGCATTCCGACAACTGCAGGAGGACCTCCAAGACGCCCCGCCACTCCGCCTGACACACGCGCTGTCAGGGACTCGCTTGCCCAGCCCGATTCCATGAAAACAGCCCTCTCCGGGCGCCTCCAAACTGAACTGGTTCGAGACTGTGTGAACGCCCCTGTCTGGACGATGCGGGTCCCGGGTCGCATTGATGGTCCGACTTGACTCACTGTGCCAGTTTATATGAATCCAATCCGAGTCCCCCAAATAGAGAGTATGGCATGTCATCATGTGGCGCTGGCTGGAGATCCTTGAGTATAGTGTAGGTGCTTGCTTGCGCGGGGGGGTTCATGTGTTCGTCCCATCTTCCTCAGGGCCCATGGACCCCGGCGCATGGATTCTAATGTAGGGCCCTAGGCCTCCGACTGCCTCCTGAGAAGGTGGATTTGGAGGGTCTAACCACCTTCTGAGGATATGGGACAGGAGCCCTAGGGATAGATCGTCCACCCACACCGTTCGCCTCCTTGGCTTCGGCCAAGAGTTTGGAGAAAATCACTCCCATGCGCGCATGTTCTCCCACCGAAAAGTCACTCACTCGGGTCGTCCACCTTTGACGTTACTACAGTTCCTGCTATATCCACTTCCTATGTGCTGCTGCGACGCGACCCCAAAAGGTTGTGTCGTGTGTGTGATAGTATGTAATAATCACCCAAATGCTCCAGGACCCCCATATAGGACCCGAATCCGAACTGGTCAGGGGCCGGCCTGGTGTCTCAAATTCTGTGGAGCGCCTGGGTAGTGTATATCCCTAGTTATCCACATACCTTCTCAGAAGGTACTTGGGCCCTCCAAGCCTGCGTAAATAGTCTCCAATCACCTTCTGAGAAGAATTTGGATCCATAGGGTATATTTAACAAACATCAACCACACTCCCACCACTGCATTCAAACCCAACAAAAACAAAATGCATAAAAATGCATCTAGTCTAGACCCAGACTGAGTGGATGTTCTGGGCACTCTCCAACACCCTCTTCTTTAAAGTGAGTCTGCAGACTGCATGCCAACTGCGTTGTTTTTACGACTGCCTCGCTTGAAGAAACCCTACCTTCCCAAGGGGCGATCACCCACATGTTCACAAGTCTTTCTTTCGGTTTCTTTCCCAAGTGCCTTGCCAAGACCCCCCCTCCACCCCCCCATCCTGCCATCCAGCCCCCATTGCAGCCTCCAAAGAAACAGCAGGCACCAAGAGTTCGGAGCTTTCATGGTCTTGAACCCCATCTCAACGAGTGCCACGTGCGACCCGGTTGGTCCGTAACCTCTCTATATTGAGCGCGCCCCGAACGCCCCGAACTCGGCCCCAACGGGCCCATGGCCCGTCGCACCGAACTCGACGCGGCCACCCACTTGCGCCGCGCCTCGCGGAAGATGCCGCCGAAGTGGGCGACCTGGGCGGTGTGGCGCCCGGCGCGAGCACCCGGGAGACCGGTCTGGGTCGTTCTCGCAGGGAGAGGTGGTGGTTGAAAAAGGAGTCTGATGTAGGAGAGGTATATATATATATATATACCCTGCAAGTCCGGGAGTCCAGTAGAACGAGGTCATGTACAAACGAACAAGTTTTACGAGTCGATCGGAAACACACCCTTTCTTTCCACTCTCCATCAGCGTCGCCAAGCTTGCTCCATGGTGGTCCTGCAAACGGTGTCGAATGATTCGAAGGAGAGCAAAATCTCTATAGATCCGAGTCAGTGACCTGATGGATCATAACCAAGCAGTACTCGATGACATAAGCGACCAGGTGCTGCATGTTTTTTGTAGGCTTTCGAACCGACATGTACACCAATGCCTGCGTGCTTATTTTCAAAAGCATCCGCAAATGCAGTCCTCCAAATGCGCTTCTTTGCACATCTCAACCTGACCAAACACGTGCCAAAAAAAAACGTGGAATTGGCCCTGCAAAACCAACAGACCAGGAATGGTCCCTACAAAACCCTCCAGGCACTGTAGATCGAAAGTATATTGACTTTATACCGTTAACAGTGGCAAACTTCTTTCAACATCCCCCAACACCTGGCCTCAGCCTGGCTATCTTGCACAGATAGGTTTCCATGTGACAGCCAGAGATGCTCGACACCTTTTCAGTGTCCCTATCATGTCCTCCTCCGACACAAACAATGTGCAAAGCGGCTGTTGCATCCTTCACAGAGCCAGCTGGAATCAGCTGGAGCCCTCAGGTGGAGCACCAAGACATCTCCACCAACAATGGAAACCCTACCAGGAAGTAAAATAATAGGAAAACACCAAGGTGGATCATCAAATCAAGGATCTATACTTGCGGGTGCGCTCCAGCAAGTGCTTGAACATATGCATCTTTGGCTTTACAAACCAGCGCTGCAATCCCATCCTGCCCCACAAACACTGCCACAGGATGAACATAAATTACAATAAACTGCACCAACAATTCTTCGCAATCTCTAAAACAGTCGACGTCAACTCCATTCTCCTGGAAGAGACTTTGAGGAGGTGGGTAAGGAACCGCATTCCAGCCGCATGGATTGAGGAAATGACCGATATGGACACAATACCCACTAATCTTGGTACCAAGAAGTGTGGCCAAAAGCATAACACAACCACATGCATACCCCTTGCAGGAAGCCTTTTTACAATGGCCAGCTTTGCAAATATCGATTGCAATGCATGACAGCGGCAGCTTCAACTTCTGCCAGTACGAACTTGCAGGGGGAAGGACTTTCCGCGTCCTGGTCCCTGAGGCCAAAGAGACTGTGGAAGGATCCAGTTCCTTCAAAGCAGGCCTGTGAAAAAGACTGCATGATGCTGCCAAAGATGGCTGCACTGATATGCTACAGCAAATCCTACATATGGGGTTGGATCCCAATGCAGCTGACATCCATGCGCAGAGCATTTCGTTGGACGAGGCACTGAGCTCCGAGGCCCTGAGCCTCATGCCGGATGCACTTGACGCATGATGCACTAGACATTTCCATTTGTCACTTCAGGGGTGTGACACCTCAAGGAAGGTGTCACACTAGAGACAGCCAAATTGTCAGTGCAGCACATGGGCTGCTCCAAGTGCCAAGTCTTCAATTGGAAGGTGAAGGAGCAAGTAGTCAGAAGTAATTCAATCAGGACAGGTTCTGCTGCAGTATCCAGAGAAGGCTCGAGCAGGTTCCAGTGCAGGTTCCGGAGCAGTTTCCAGAGCAGGTTCCAGATGAGGTTCTCAAGCATTTTCCAGACGACAGGTTCCAGAGCAGGTTCCAGAGCAAGTTCCAGAGCAGGTTCCAAAGCTAGTCTATAATCAAAAATGTGGGTCCAAGGTCCAAGGACTCAATTCGATCGACCGGGTCGAATCTGCATGCCTAATTCTGGTACGATCCAGTACTAGTTACTAGTTGCATGGGACATCATGCATGGGACATGGGCTGGGCCTCCCCTGCTCGCCCGAAAGACAGAGGTAGTCCCGGACGAACAGGAAGGTCACGTCCACCTTGAAGCTTTTGCTGCTGAGCTTCCTCTCCAAATCCACGAAGGAGAGCTCACAGGGTGCCTGATGGATCGTATGAACGGACCCCACAGGAACACCATCGAGGTGGATGTGACCTTCGGACCCCAGCAGTGATTCCTGCCAGTAGGCAGAGAGGTGTTTTTTCAAGATGGTTCTCGCCAGCGCGCCCCAAAAAAACCAGTGACCCCCAGCCAACCCCACAAGAACCACTCTCCACCTCGGAATCCTCGAGCACACTGCAATGCGCGCCAGGAGAAAACAGAAAAGCTGTCCCGGTAGCTTGGGGGTCTGACTCGACAAAGATGTTCCCGTTCAATGCCGAGAAAAATGCAGCCGCAGTCATCAAAGGGACCAGGGATTGATCAAGAAGGGCGCCGTCCTCCCAAACGCTCCACCTATATGTTATCGCGAAATGTTTGGTTTTTACTATTCTCCGTTTCAATTAGACCGCGTTGCCCTCGAACCTGATTTGACACTCAACACCACTTCAAATTCATGAACGTTTCTACACCAGGACCGCTCGTGGTCGGAAGCGGTCGGATCGGACATGGTCGGGGGCCGACACGCGGAATTGGTTGGCCAACTCCGGGTGGAGGGTCCGGTGGTTAGACCCTGCTGGTACCCACCCCAACCACCTGAACCTCAGGAGGTACTTAGAATAGTTGGAGCCCTAGGGAATAGACGACTCATGGCATATAACTTTCTTTAGAGACCCATGTCTCAACGATTTGTGCCAAGAGCTTGTTCGATCATCGTTGAGCACATTTTTACACAAGGGTGACTGACCTGGGAGTCTCCGGTGTGTGAAGTGATCAGAGACAACCTGAGTCTACACCAGGGTGATTACTTTTATTTGAGACCATGTCTCAACATCACTACTACCTTATCCCCCGGGGGGGTCAAAAATGTAACTTACAATTTTGGGTGTGTCAAAATGGAGGTGTTGGAAAACGGTGAAATCTGAACATACAGGCCTAAAAACCTCCATCTGACAAGACAGGGGTCAAAATTGTAAGTTACATTTTTGACCCGCATGTGTGTTCGTTCAGCCTGTACGCACTCAAAAATTGTAAGTTACATTTTTGAGGGTGAGGTCATATGGCTTTCTGGGTGCACTGCGGTACACCCTGTGCAATGTGTTTTCCTTTCAGGTTCTGGTTTCAACATTTCTCTTACGAAATTCAAAAGTGGCGGAAGGAAGTTCTAATTGTTATGTGGACTTTTGGGTTCACTAAACACACACTGTGCGGTGTTTTTCCTGTGCGGTGCTTGCCTCAACTTTTTTTGGAGGACCTTACCAGTGCAGAAGGGGGGCAACTAATTGTAATATGGCTTTCTGGGTGCACTATGTTGCACCCTGTGCAGTGTTTTTCGTTTCAAATTCTGGCTTCAAAATTTCTCTTACGAGCTTCAATAGTCGGAGAAGAAGGTTGTAATTGCGATATGGACTTGGTGGGTGCACATCAAAATGACAGCAAGGCCGACCGGGGGGGGGGAAATTGTAACTTGCTCTGTGAGGTACCCACCCATCCATTCTCACAATTTGCCCCCCGGCCCTCCCCCCTTCATTTCCAACTCTCAAGAAGTAGGCCAAGGCCTCTTTGGGGATGGTAAAAAAAAACATCCTCACATCGGCTACCTCAACCCTAGATCCGACAATTTTCACCCCCCCTACAGGGCTATATATAATGCTATTGTCGTAAAATCAAAAATTGTAAGTTACAAATTCGACCCTGGGGGGGGGGTCAAGCACTGCAAGGGGGTAGTGATCGATGTCTCAACGATTTGTGCCAAGAGCTTGTTCGATCATCATCGTTGAGCAAATTTTTACACAAGGGTGACTGACCTGGGAGTCTCCCAGGTATGAGGCGGTTTCGGGTCCACCCCGGTGTGCGAAGTGATCAGAGACGACTTGAGATTACACCAGGATGATTTGACGTCACGTCGGACACGTCTCCCAAGACCTGTACATATACTAGCAGGTCTTTGGAATTTGGACCTATGGGTGCACAATGGCTCCACATAGAACGCAAAATGACTCCCCTCTCAAAATCCTCAAGGGTGATAAGTCCAAGGGTCTGGGATTCCCTCGAGCTTCCCTCCTAAGGCCCTTAGGCGCTCTCTGTAGAACACCTGACCGGTTGATGATCTCATGGTTGATGGTCTCACTTGCTGATTCATGTATACCCCATGCATGTCGTTGGATACTGACGACTATGCTTCAGCAAATTCCAGCCTTCAAGACCTCCAGGATCTTCTCCCTGGGTTTGGAATCGGACATCGTGCCCACCCAAGCCCACCCACTTTGAGCCCACAACACGCAGCTGGGCAGGTGATCAAGCAGTGCACCCAGCACACCCAAACCCTCCACAGGTAAACATGCCGTCCCACCTTCTCCTCGAGTGCTAAAGAAGCCCTTCGAAGAGCCAATGACCGCTTCATGGCTCCCACTGGGCCATCCAGTCATGAAAATTAGAGGCTTTTCCTTCGTTTATGATGCTTGTCCATCGAGTCTTTGACCACTACATTGATTGGCTCTTGGGATTTATGTAAATCCAGTGTAAATCCACGTGGAATGACCTCCTGGAGCCATGCAAAAGACCACAACGGTCAGAATGACCACAAGTACCTAGAAGTCATTAGAAAGCAAAAAGAAGTCATGAAATCTGTTTTCTAATGATCCAGTTTTACGAGACCATCGACCTGGAGGGATATATATAATATATATATAAGGTATATTAAACATATTCTATAGTCCGATGTCCCATGGAATGTTTGGGTATGTTTTGTTCATAGGTTGGTGCGTGCGTCTTTGTGTCTTGCAGCGAAGGGCGCAAGAACTCTGGTGGAGGTCTAGTTTAGTTGTTGGGGTGCTTGAGTTGTCAGCTCAGAGGTTCACTCAGGGCCAAGCTAGAAGGAAATAATATACAGGTTGATATACATTTTGCTTACAATATAGACACCTCAACCAATGTCTCAAATTGCATAAGGTGTGGAGCTGAACACGGCCAAGAGCATCTCAAGTTCTTATAGCTCTCTCCCAAGAATTCTTCAAGATCAGTGTTCTGACTCCCAAGCCGTTTCCCTTGAGAAAAGGTTAACCTCGTCCCATCGGTTCATATTTAGTCGGGTGTCCCCAACCCCCAAAAAGGTTAAAGGTTGTCCACTGACTGGGGAGGTGTTGGAATCGAGTCTGTTCTCTGTCTTCCATCCGAATATCTTTTATTTCAAGTGATCCCCACCATGGCATCTTGTTCCTCTGCAGTAAAAAAGAAACAAAAGCAACAGCTTATATGGCTTCTGTGAACCCTCAGACACCTGGCAGGTGGTCCTCCCAAACAGCTTTGCTTTGAGCTCGTTGAACTCCGAGACCATCATCCGAACCGTGGATTTGCTCCGAGGCGCGCATTGCTCCGCGGAGCCCAGTGCGATTTGGCAGCGCACCGACACTGTACCACCTGGCACGAAGGGAATGGGTGAGTCTTGAGGCGCAAAGGGCGTGTTGTTTTGGTCTTGAATATCCAATGGCATGGCATCGTGGAATAAAGATTGGTCGAACAGAGTGGAAATGACACGACATCGTGAGGTAGGTTGAGAGTTCTTCCCTGTGAAAGCCGGTATGTGTGCAATTGGAAGGGGATGGTCATTCCAACCTCTATCTCTCGTTTTTTGGCGGTGTCCTGTATTTTTCGAACATCTAGAACAATACATTCCATCGAGGTGTGGTACATCTACTTAGGCTTTCATTCCCCTAACCCTAAAAACCATAGGGTTTCAAAGCCCTGGCTTTGGACCTGAGGGTGTTTCATCCACCTGCGGGTTCCACGACCCACCGACCGGTCCGGTGGACTCGCCACCGCCGGTCCCGTGGCCTGCCGCTGCGTGGGAGCAGTACTGGAAGATCGTACGGACCTCGCGGACGCGGACGCGGACGCGGACGGGGACGCGGACGCGGACGGGCTGCTCCGGGCTGGCAGCAGAAAGAAGTGGCGCCAATGTGTTTGGAGACTGGCTCACTGGCTCAGATTGAAACCTTAGCTTTTGATGTAGACATATAGGATTTGAGCTTAAGAAGGAATTGGATCACGAGATTCCAAATGAACTATATATGAACCTTGGCTCTTCCGCTCTTCCTGAAATTCGCTGCTTCAGCATTTCTTCAACTTTCAACTCCACCTGAACCATTTTCTTGGAGTTCCCTACATATCCAAAGAGTTCTAAGACCGGTTTCAACCCACACGCGCTTGGCGCCAAACCAACCCACTGACGGTCTCCATCTGGTCGAAGTACGCACTGATGCGCGCCAGGTCCTCGACAGGCCATGCGTCACTCGTTTCGATCGACGTACGCGGCAGGGGGCACAGTTTCACCTCGAGAGGTTCAACAGGTGCAGGAGCCCCGATTCGTAGCGTCCTCTGGTTCCGATCGAGTCGCGATGCCCGTTGTGTCCGCCCCGTTCGGGTTCGTCCCTACTCGCTCTGTTCGTAGGGCCGGGCCAGGAGGTGTTTTTGTTGGCCTACCCTCTTTGGCGACTCTTTAAGTCTATCATGCCTTGGCGAACGGGGAACGGAAGAGGACGGCATGAACGGATCGACGGCAAGAAACGCTCAGATTTCATGACCTTGATGGTTGGAGTGTGCCTAGGCCAGGTACCTTGTGAGGTTCGGTGGGACTGGGATAATTGCCAGGAGGGTCCAGTCATACCTTCTGAGGAGGCGCTTGAAGCCCTATAGGGCATATGTACTGTAGGGTCCCAGAAATAGTGGGGGTGTACTGAGACAGCGACGTACTAAGAAGTCAGGGTATACCTGGACTGCATCTTCCAAAATGATTTGTCCAAACAATTTGCCTTTCGATTGGAAAGTACTATCTGGATCGACTGCACGGTTGGAAGATCCAGCTACTGGCCAGCTACGGTCTCTTCTTGGCATGGCAGGGGCTTGCAAGGAGCAGGAAACAGAAGCAGTTTCGCCAAAAAGCCCTGCAAGCCGGATGGCCCGGATCAAGGATTTCTCTCCCGATGAACCCCTACCGAGGCCATGATGGGTGCAGTTCTCAAGCAGCCCCTGTCACACTTCACTATAGTACTGTTTCACTGAAAAAAAAGAACCGTCGGAATGAAGCGTCGAGCAAGCTGTCGCCGAAGGGAAGATCGCAAAAAAAACGAAAAACAAAAACAACACCAAACCACCGTCGAGAACGGCCTGAAAGCCCATCATGGCTTGCATGGCCACCGCTGCATCTGGGATCGACCTTCGGAACGGTGCGCCGGTGCGCCCCGTGTGCAGCATACAGGTGCACGGTGCAGTGCACGAGGAATTTAGGACATGGCTCGAAGCAAAAACTGGGTCACTTGACTTTCTATACTTGTACTCCAGGTAGGGCCAGGGTCAGTGGAATGTTCAACTTGCCCCCCCAAAACAATGGCTAGCATGGCCACTGAGGCGTTGAGCGAGATGCAATCAGTGTCGAAACAAACATACTAAGAGTTATCAGGAGTTACTTGGACACAGTTCACCTCTACAGACCACAGATTCACCTCCTCGCCCCCCCAAGTGGATGATGCTGTCACAGTAGTCGCTGCCGCTGAGGCGCTCATAGCAAAGCGTCAGCATGGGCATCGGCTGGCAATCCACCAGCACCTGCACGACCGGCTCTACGCTCTGCGGAGCGATACGCGGAGGCGACCCGAACCAGGCAACCTTCGTCCGTGGAAGGTGGTTGAGGTGCTAGAACTTTGGCATATCCCATTACCAGTATGATGATGATTATTATTATTATTAGTAGTAGTAGTAGTACGTAGCACTGTAGGAGTATAGCAGTAGGAGTAGGAGTAGTAGGCACCCGAGCGTCGTCCAGCCACCCGCCGACCGTGCCGGATCGAGGCGCCGTGTCCGACCGTGTCCGCCTTTCACCACACACTCACCTCGCCACCTCGTTCTCCATCAACAAACAAGAAGCAACATGCCAAAACACCTTTTAGATCTGCAGCTCAGTTCCTGGAGACTCATTTCTCTACCTCTTTTTTTTTTGCGGGTACATGTATCAATGCTGATATTGCGGATCTTGGCTGGATTGGGGACCTGTATGAACATCATATAAATGATCATCTATGAACAAGTTTTGACCCTCACAGCCAGGGTTTGGGACCTCAAACATGTAGCAGTTTGAGGGTCCAGGGTCGCCTCTGGTTCAAATTTTTGCTTTCTGGACAAATCCACCTGCCACCGATGGCCCCAAACGGCCGTCACTGGCCGTGCCCTCCGCTCAAGCAGAATTCAGGTGGGTGATTAAACTCGCCTGCAGCATGTCTCGTTCCGTGCTTCCCGGCGGTGCCTGTAGAGGCCGATCTGATCCGATTGAGAAGACCCCTGAGAAGACGATGGGGCGGCATTGTTTCCCAGAGACTCCATGTATATGGCATATATGGCAGTCCCATGGAGTGTCTGGCATTGTTTTCCTTTACATGTTGGGGTAACGGACACAGGTGTTGGGGTGACGCCTGTTTTGAGGCTCCCGAAGTACCTGGTTCTTCAGTCAGACCCATCGAAATCCCTGGTTGGTTCGGTCAACAGGCCTGGAAAAGGTCCCTTTGGGCACCCTCTTTTGAGGGGTCACTTTTGGAAGAAGCTGGTAGATGCATGTTCCAAGACATGGATGGTCTGGGAATGGGACTGCAGCCTCTATTTTTTGAAAGATTCGACTTTCAGGTGGTCGAGGAGAAGGGATCCATGCGATCTAGGTACATTATATACCATCAATAAATCAATCAATCATTAGCGTTCGTTTCGCCTCTTGGTGGACAATATTCGACATATATAATTCATCTTTGTGTAGGTTTGTCCTATTATGTGGATCGATTCCTAAATTGAAAGAGTTAATAAGAGTTAGCAAAGGAATGGCAGCTTGCGGTTTAAAGTCACCACAGCTCACACGCATTTGAAGGTATATATGAAGCAAACATATATATATACGTCTGCTCGGCATGAACGACGTAGAACGGGGGTGGCTTCCTGGAATCCTTTGAAACAGACCAGGTGGGCCGGATCCGACCTCCTCGCTCCCAGTTCGATCGATCCCCGAAACGCGGATTCGCGAAGCTCGGCCCCGAGCGAGGCCTCGGACAAGAGCCGTTCAGTGGTGCTAAAGGCATCGATGCTCTCGCTGCGGAGGAGGATGCCTCGGAGAGCACCGCCAGAGACCGGGCCGGTGTGTGCGTGGAATGTGTGGGGTCTCCACACTGGAGAAGGGGGGTGGTGGTGGTGTTGGATTCCTGGATGGTGTTGGTGGTGGTTTTTAGAACCATTGGAATATGATGGAATATATGAGGTGCACTGGGGTTTTGGATGGTGTTTGGACACCAGTTCACCAACCATTCGATTGTTGGAATCCCAATGTCATTCAATTGCAAACAATCTGTCGAGGTCGTTATTACGTCAGCTAAATAATGCGCTAAATTGCTAAATATTGACCTGTCGCAACCCGTCAATGGGGAATTCGGAATTCGCCACGATCAGCTCTCCCGCACCGGAAGAAGAAGAAGAAGTCATGCCGCAGGCTAAACCAAGTTCCATACTGACTCCAGGTTCTTGTGACTTCTCACTTCAATGAGCTCTCCATGCTGTCGACGCTTCGCTTCCGCTTCCACGGCGCCTTCCCAGAAGAAGTCGTCGATGACTTGATCGTCCGTGGCCTGTTCTGGGGGACTTGCCGGCGAGTCGCGCATCGCGGATCCGTGAAAGCCTTAGATCCATGCGCCCGTCCCCATGTGCAGGCACCCCGAAAGAATCGAAGCGGGAAGAATTCAGAGGGAAGGGGATCCAATTGCCATCATCTCTGGATCTGGCACATCCAGCCCAAAACATTTAACAGCTTTTCCTACCTACCACCTACTTAATGGCTGTCATGGGTTTGAGGTGTTTTCCATGTGTGGTATAGAATATTCATAGCCACTTGAGCTTGCTGCGCCTTTGCGCTACGATTCTCTTGAGGGACATGCAAAGCAATCTCCACACCTCATTGCCACCAGTGCTTGGCATTGGACCACCAGGGTATGATCGGAAATATAGGACATCACTGGAAGAAAGGGGCAGACGAAAACTTCAGCCACGCCCAACACGCCAGGGCCAACACCAGTAGGTCCTTGGACCCCCTATAACCTCCATTCCCCATGGTCTTCCAGCCCCACGGACCGGTCCCGCCTGAGAGCTGCTTGCTCCGTGCAGCCGAATCTCATCGTCCCGAATCGCCTCGTCGCGCGGAGCGCGGTGGGCAAGACGGAGGAAACGTGGAGGGGCGACCCATGAGAGCTCCAAAGAGCTGGCGATCAGGTTTCGGATCTGATCGGTGGGATGGAGGGGGGGATGGCTGGGGGTCTGCCGAAGTGGGTGCAGGAAGGAGCTGTAGGAGGTGCGACTGGAGTCCGGGCAAAAGTCGGATGTTGAAAAGGATCCATTTTCGTGAACTGTCACTTATGGACTTACAGGGATATTCCCCCCCCTCCCAACAGGTTCATTGGACCCTCATAGCTAGGGTTTTGACCCTCACAACCAGGGTGAAATGAAACTTTCACCAACATGCAGCAGTTGCTTCGGGGCCGAGCTCGTTCGGGTCGCCTCTGGGTAGCAACCGTCTGAACAACCAGAGTTGTGCATTTGGGACGTGCACTCCCAAAGCGGCACGTCAACGAGGTCCCCGACCTCGGGTTAGTAGAGGATGGCATGTTATGTATATCAACGCTTATAACACGTCACAGGGCCAGATACTATCTGGCCGTGAAGGATTGGTATCAGATTCAGGGAGACTCCGAAGTTCACCAGAAAAACCATGGAGGCAGTGCAAGAACACGTACACACGCCAACTTGGCACCGATCAGCAGCAACTTGGCCGTCTGTACGGCGATTGATCCACCCTCTTCATACTTCAACTTCATAGTGAGGATTCTGCAGGGTTCAGGTGAACCCCACTGGGCATTGTGAACTCGATTTGCCAAAGATGTCCCCTCATGTTTGCGGACCTCCCGTCATTGTTTGCCTCCACCAGGCTCCTATGACTCTTGAGGCTTGGCCCAGCTGGGCTCGGGAGCGATCTTCTTGTGGAGCTATAGACACTTGGCTCGAGCAGTCTTGCACAACAAGTCTGTTCACATTTCGCACTCGGTTCGTAGAGACAGTGAGTGTTTTAGTTAAGCCAAGGCCAAGGCTCTTACTCATAGATGTAGCTGACTGAGAAAAGAGATCGCTGACTAAACAGGACAAGATTGATATATATAGTATCACCAGTAATCAAGTTGAGCCCGGTGGGTTTGTGGTGGTTGTGTCCCCCCAAGGATCCCCCAAAGCAACAAACAGCTATAGTCCTTATCTGATCCGAGGTGAACTCATGGACAATAAGTGAACGTCATGATGAGAAGCAAACATTCACGACAAGGCCTTTGTGCCAAGGGATCTATGGTCTTTCCGCCTTCCCAAGTGTGGCTTTGTTTCCAGAAAATGAATAAGCCGACTGATCATATCCTACGAACCTCAAGGCACCACGAACCAGGCTTTAAAAAGGCTTTAGTTGATGTCTACCATCACCTGGTATTTTGGACCAGCAACCATCCAACATAGTGCCCTTTCCTATCAAAAACAGGGGTCAAATTTCCGGGTTGGTCCATGAATGGCCCGGTCTTTGGAAGAACATGGAACAACCACGACATTGAGATTGGCGAGAATTGGAGGTCACTAAGACGTTTGAAATGAAACGAGCGGATTCCGCCAAAGTGGTGTCCGAATTCCGTAGGCGGCAACTTCGTGCCATTGTGCCACGGAACTGAGGTGCAAAGCATTTGTCATGACTGACAACTTCTGGTATGTACCAACTGGCTATTGTAATTATTGTGCACTCGAAGACACATCAACACCTATCGGCCCAGCGCTCCGCACATAGGGCGCGGAAGATGACCGAAGAGCTATGGCGCTTTCTGCCTCGAAGATGTCACTTAAGAAGTACTGCGGCAAGTCCTGGCGGGCGACGTCCTGGGTTCCCCGGATGAGATGCACATCGAGGCGTTTGTCCACAAAAGGGTCTCAACGGCACGGGTCGGTTCCATCGTTCCTTCTTTTGGGGGTGGGTTGATTAGTTGATTGCCATGAAAAGTGCAAGTTACAGTTGGATGCTTGAATGACTTAATGTGCCCACGTTCTACCAAAGAAAATCCA
This sequence comes from Durusdinium trenchii, assembly GCA_963970005.1. Lineage (NCBI taxonomy): Eukaryota > Dinophyceae > Suessiales > Symbiodiniaceae > Durusdinium > Durusdinium trenchii. Next base: position 257,201 of record CAXAMN010028128.1, read on the forward strand.
AGAAGGCCCTAATGGCACCGTTAATAGCGGCTTGATTGCTGCACACTCTGGCCACAACCAAAACAACGTACCACTACATTAATTTAATGTAGACTCTTGATTTGAGTAACACCCTCCCAACTAGACCACTGTCACCACCTCTGGGGGCGGTTTATTCATCAACCGTCACCACCTGTCACCACAAACAAAGAAACAGCTGCAACTTCGTTCGCCAGCGTGGTACCTTCTCGGGCCACCCCCCCCCCAGACCCCAGACCTTACTCACTTCGTTCGCCAAACACCACGCTCAGCTGGCGCCTTCTACGAAGGCTGGCTCTGGTACCCTAGGGATCCAAGTACCTCCTCAGCAGGCACGACTGGACCCTCCAAACTTACATACCAGTGTCTCCGTCCTCACCGTACCTGAGGTTCGTTACGAAACGGATCCCTAGGGGTCACAAAGCCTGGCCGCTCCAGACCCTTCACAGGCCGCTGGGCCGATCTTCGGCCAACGTGGTCGGCCTTCCCCGTGTCGATGCCGCGATTGTTGCCTCGGTCACGGTCACGGTCCGGAGGTGCCACAGCGGATGGATGTCCATAAGGAGTGAACACATGGCCATAACTGAGAGAAGCGAACAGAATGGAGAAGCGAAACTGACGTATACTGATGTATCAAGACATAGCTCTGTCTTCTTTTCTTGTTCGCCCATTCTTGAACCTGTCGACGTCGACCTGTCCGACCTGTCCGTTTTCACACCGAAACCAAAAGGAATGCCAGTCACGTTCGAGCGGTTCGGAGTGCGGACCTCCATGGGTCGGGTTGCCGGGAACTCGCCCCTGTGGTCACATCGCCGTGGGGCGGCTGGGACGACTCCGCCACGCTACCCAACTCCACTCCTGCCAGCACCCGACTCTACAGGCTGTTAGTTGAGGGTTTGTTGGACCCTGGTGACCTGTCGAACCATTGGTGACCTGTCTGTCGTCGGGTCCGGAGGACTCTCCGTCTCGTTCCCCAAACGCACCGATCAAGGTCGACTGGGAGGAGCTAGGAGGACTGGTGAGGCGTGACTCGGCGGCCTTCCGGAGCCCCACCCGGGCTGTCCAGTTCCCCCCCCCAACCAGGTGATGTGTGTTTGATGTTTAGAGGGGTTTAGCCACTATTTCTGGGTCGGAGCTGGCCTTTCAATTGGTTGATATTAGCATATATTAAATAGGACTGCGCTTAATTGGATCTTGCGTTTCAACCCACTGTTTGGTAGGAACTTTGCACTTCTTCGAAATCCGGATCCATGGGACTGGGAGAGTTACCTTTACATGGATGGGTCATGTTGGTTCATGGAGTCACGAGTCAATTTATATGAACTATACATGTAAACCCCAGTCCCAAGCAGAAAGAAAATGGATGTTTCCGCAAACAACCATTTCCTATGTGAAGGATCTCAATTGCCATATTGAAACAACCAGTTGTTTCTGGTTGTTTTGGTTCCCAGGTACATGTGTAACTGCACATGTGCAGTAACTTACAATGGATGGTCTGGGTATGCACATCATACATCTCCTTACGCCCCAAACATCCCAGTTCATCGATCAGTGGGCATGTTGAACGGGTGAGATGTTTTCGGGATCACTGCGATCAGAAGTCCTGCGGTAACGTCCGAAGTTCCAATGCTCTCAATTCCCCCTGAACTCTGAGTCAAACCAAAGCACGCACAAATTCCTCCAGGCACATCTTCTTCTTCACGCCAGGGTTGTGCCTTGGTTTTCCACATTGCAAAAAAAAACTCGCATGGACGACGCATTTCGTGAAGAACCGAGTGACCACCGAGTGACCACCGTTGACCAGCAGGGTTCTCAACCCCAAGGGGGACACCAAAACCCCGTGGCTAAGACTTGGTGGCTGAGTTGGAATTCACGGAGCTAGACCTTTTTGTTACATCGCAGCTGCACGTCCTGCTTTTGAACACACAAAACAGTAGGTAGGTCCCCACATGCTCCATCAACATGTCCTTCTTAGGCAGGGACAGATCGGTGTTGAGCATGATGATGGAGAAGGCCAAAATGAAGATCGTATCCGAACTGGCCTCGGCTCATGGCTGCCCTGCCGGCGAAGCGGCAGCGTTTCGCCCGGGCAGCGACCCGTCTCTCTGGCACGATATGGATCATGGACATCCATCCCATAGTAGGAATCCTTCAGATTCATATAACTTTTCTTACCTCACCTCCCTCATTCTGGAATTATCACGGGGTTTGGAATTGATATGATATATGAATTGATCTATCTGCAATTTGCGTTTCATTCGTGGAAAGAACATGAAACGAACTGATACTGCTTCACCACAACTGCGCTTATAGATCATAGACCAGGCGACCCTTTGGCTTTCACCACTGACCCACCACGTTCGTCCTCTCCGGGCGCTCCGACCATGGGCACTCGCGTGGGCTCCTGCCGCATGGCACTCGTCGCGAGGGACGTCGTCGAGTCGCGAGGCGACGTCGCGTCGGTCGAGCCGCTTCCTGGCCCACCATTTATATAGGCGGGTCATCCCGAAGCACCAGCTGTTTTATGGATTTTACACTACGATCAACCACTAGCCAGCATTTTTGGTTGGTCTTGGGAAGTCTGGGGATCAGATGAACGCTGACTGATACTCAGCGCATGGTCTGAACTCTGGGGTGTCCTCAGAATCCATCCGGGCCCTTCTCCCAACAATGGGAAGCCCAAACGCGACTCATCGCACTGCCAGCCAGGACTGCCTTCAAAACGGCCAGGGGTGGTGCCAGGGGGGTCAATGTAGTAGGCATATATATGACAGTCCCATACAGTCCCATTAGTCGCGTCTGGGAAGGTTTGGTTCTTGGCTTCGAGGCCCGACCCCTTCCCCTGCCGAAAATCGGTGGAGAAGGTCCGACTTCTTCCCAACTTCACCGCCGACACCCGCGCCACCCGCTCCTCACCGGCGCCATCTTCCGGCCCGCCCGCGCGACCCGCGTCGCGGGCGTCGCGGTCCGCCTGGGATGAGCGATGCGGGGAAGATGGAGATGGAGGTCTGGGGCAAAAGCTGCGAGTATTGGGGCTCTGCCCAAAACTACAGCCAACAGTTGATCTTTGATGGTTAAGTGCTTCAAGGATGTTCAACGAACAAATTGCTGTACTTAGCTAAGTAGTTCGAGTGGCCCTGCAAAGGCTTGTGATTCATACAAAGAAACCCCTTTATAGAGGCTAGAAGGGCTGCAGCTCATTGCTAGGTGGGCACCAAGCCAATCTTGCTGCAAAGTCCTACTGTAGGATGATGCAGTTTAATCATGGAAAGCTGAACAAAAAACCTCCACCGTCACAAGATCTAGGCCTTTTCTGGTGGGTATTTGTTCTCTATGACAAACAGCTGGTATTCCAGGGTGTCCTACATACAGTTGCAACAGTCAACCCGTTCATCAAAACGGGAAGCAGCTAAAGGCTACCACCAAGCCACCAAGTCAACCAGTTCGACAAAATGGGAAGCTGCCAAGGCGGCTACCACCTAAGGCTACCACCAAGTCAATCCCCTAGGCTTCCAACAACCATTAATTTAATAGGCTTTACCCAATCAACTAAGGATTTTACAATACAAAAACCAGGTCAACCATTGTTTTAATGGTCTTTGACTCCCAGGGAATCTAGTTGCAGCAGTCGTTGGGTCTTTGACCTGATGCCGAGCCGGGCCTCCTCCGAGCGTTCGCGTGGAACCCATCCTCGGCCAGACAAATGACTGGACTCAAGGTTGCGGTGGGCGGCAAGGACGTGTAGGAAAAGATATGGATCTTCATTCAAATCTAGCCTGTATGCCAAGCCCCTCATTGATAAACATCAGTTGCTGCAGAAAAAAAATCGAACGGCGCAGGCGCCGCTGGTGCCGTAGTGACAAGAAATTCATACTCATCGGCAAGGCGTGCACGCAGAAAAGAGCTGGAAGACATCTGAATCTAGGGAGGATGCAACTATACTACATCCAGCTAGACTACGCCACTACGCTTTCCTAAGGTCCAAATCCGGCTTGCAAGATCAGTAGGAACCTGAAGGAAGTGATGAAAAGTTCTTACAAAAAATAACACAGCAGTGGTGATTCTCTTGGCTTCACAAGTAGTGAAGAGTCGGACTTGGCACCACATGGCACTACCGTGGCACCAACCGGACTTGCCCCCGCTGAAGTTCGTTTGAGAACTTACTCTCCCTGGAACTCACACTTCCTCATTTCCCGGAACGAGTGAGTGAACACATGTTTTCAACCGCCTGTTTGGTCCTCGGATGTCAATTGGTCCTCCAATTAACTGACAGTTCACCACCTGGAACTGACAGTTCACCACCTTTGGCAATTGGTCGAAACGGATTGATTTCATGGTCATCCATCCGTGACATGCCTTCTGGGGAGGGGGGGGGCCCTTGTCTCATCCACGTTGGGCCCAGGAAGTGAGTGAGTTGTGCGTGGGGTCTTCACGTTCCGGTCCGATGTGATTCTCTGAAACAGATCGGCCCAGGTGAGGGGGACATTCAATGTGGCTTTTGAGGGTTTAAGGTACCAGCACCACCCAGTGTTTGGGTGGTTGATAGAGCCCCCCCTGGTTTGATACATGTTTCCATCTAAGAAGCATCCTGGATGGGTGGTGCTGGTAGACTGAATTTGTTGGGGTTTTGAGGGTCTCTATAGATGAACAGAAGAACCAGGATTGTTAAAAAAAACATTGAAAGACCAGCTGGTTTTAAACATTCCCCTGAATTATCACAACCACCCAGCCTGCAGATTTGATAGCCATTCTGGAGATGGGAACATTGATTCATTGACCTTCATCCATTCATCCGTCTTTGCCGTCTACACCATCTACATGAGGACACAACTAAACATCATCTGATCCGCAAGATCGCCAGGGATCACAGCACCCGCGGATCCCACATGAGCCGCCGCCGATTTGACCCAGTCACGTGTGACCGCCAGCGGGTTCTGCGGCTTCTCCTCCGCGACCGACCGGGTCCGGTCGGGCGAGGGAAGATCCGACGCCCTGGGGAGGTACGGAACGGAGGAGGTACGGAAGGGCGGGTGTTGCTTGGAGTCCGGCGAAGTCATCTCTTGTAGCCTCTTAACCTGTTTTGGTGATTAGTTGTCAAATTTTTGGCATCAAATTTAGAGTCAATTGAGTTGCTATTTCTATGCCAATCCGAGTTTCCATCACCTCTGGTCTCGGCGGTTTTATTCTTAGTGTGCCGGTGCTGCCGCCGTCGGCGTGTTTGAGGTTTCAGTCCGCGTGTCCAGTGGTTATTGACTGAAATCAACCACAACAAATTCTCATACTATACACATCTGACTGCTGAGGGTTGGAGAGAGAGGCATGGAGAAAGCAAAGAATCAACAAGAAACAAAACCTTTCATCCACTGTGTGAATGTTTGGCACACCTCCCACAGGGTAGCTGACTGGCTGCACGGTAGCTGTATTCAAGCGTTGTCTTTCAGTGTTCCGACCACATGCACCCCAGGGCATCGTGGGTTTGGGGTTCCTTCACAGGAGCTTTCTTCCTGCCAAATGGCTTAAACAAGGACCTCCGCCACCCGCCACGCATGCGCCACGCGCCACGCGCGTGTCGCGGGGCGCCATGCGGCCTCGCTTGCTGCGCCTGGGGGAGTGAGGTGATGAGACCAAAATCCGTTGTCAACTTGACCACCTGCCCCAGTCCCTCCAGCGTGCTTGAGCGCATCCTCATGCAGCATGAGGGTGCGTGCTGTTATACCCAGACGCGACTAATGGGACTGCCTGCCAGGACTGCCGAGAAACGGCTAGGGGTGGGGGGGTCCATTGATTGGCATATATGGCAGTTTCATGGAGCGTCTGGGTATAGTTACTTGTATAAGACCGGCGTTGGTGCTGCGCTCCAATCAACTGGATGATGCTATGTCATGTACACTTGATTTGAGAGAAAAATGATCAAGATACCAAACCCACAAAGGCCCTGGTGATCACGAGCAACAAACACCATATCAGGTAGACATTAAAAACAGTCCATAGGTGAGAAATGACCCAACCAGAATCAAGATTTCACCCAGACATACCCATTTCCATCCATGAACGATTTCACTCCTGCTCTTTTGAGTCTGACTATGGCAAATAACATCTTTCCTGTGTACCAGGTCATGCACCTCCATCTCTGCGCAGAGACCTCGCCGTTCTCGCTCCTCCGGTTGCCGTCCTGACCCCCAACGGCGGCGAGCGCTCACCGCGCGGCCTGCGCCATCGGCCACCGGCTGGCTTCGGAAGTAGGCCTGGGCTGCGGCGGAGCTTGGCTGGCAGAGTTCGGAGGTGTTGGAGGTTCGGTGGTGGCCTCGTGGAGCTGGAGTGATGTGGCATGGCTCATGTCCATGATGTGATGCGTGTGATGTGGTTGGCACCCAGGTTCCAGGTTCGGGTGGACACCAGAAATGCATGCTGGAGCCAGGGTCCTTCGGACCTTCGGAGTCCAAGACGAAGCCTGGAAGCTAAAACGACACAGGGACGCGATGTGACTTAAGCAATTATTGCCATTGGTCCGTTGAGAGCAAACGGCTCCTTCTTGCAGAATAAGCCAGGGTGGTTGGTCCTGCGAAGATTCTCCTGAATCATCTTCTTTCATATATCCTTCAAATCCCTTGTCCTAGAAAGTGGAATGGCGGCACCTCTCTCAGAAAAAAGAAAAACATGAATGTGCGGAAAGCAAGATGATGATTCCTCTCTTCAGCACCTGTCCAGGCAGGTGTGGAATAGTATCATCCGCCTCTCCACCTCCCTCCCGCCTCCGCGAAGCTCTCCATCAGTCGTTCGATGCACTGTGCCTCGTATCGCGCACGAGAGACGCGACGCTGCCCACGGATCAGCCGAAGGTTGACGGTTGGATGAATATATAACCCCCTGCTACCTAGATGGATAAATCATGGTCCAAATGGAGAGTTTTTAGCAATCATTATATCAATCAACAGTCAGCATGAATGGAATGGATTGTCCCATCTTCGAGTGCTACCTACCTGGACCATCCAAGGGGGGGGCCCAATGGACGCCTGTGGACATCCCAAAGGCTCAGATCATCTGAGCCCAACCCGTTCGCAGGCCGGCGAAATGGAGCCCTCACCACACTCGGGTGGTGAAATGGAGCCTTCACCAGTATGCAGCAGTTTGAGAAGCCACGCGCCTCCTGGTATGAGAAAAACTGGGCCGAGCTCAATGCCAAGCCTGCCCTAGGACAGCAGAACACGGTTTAGGCCCCGGGAGAAAACCCCCAAAGTAGGCGCCCAGCGCAAGAAACAGAAAGTCCACGACAGTCCAATAGAGAGAAGTATCAAAACATCTTCTATACAACCTACAACCATCACTTCCATCGCCCCCATTACGACTTCCATCTATTAATCTATACAACCATCAGTTTATTCAGAAAATTATGACTTCCATCACCCCCACCCCCACCCCCAACCCCTTCACTTCTCGCCCCAACCACCTCTCCACGTGTCCGATCCCACCGCCCTCCACGTGTCCTTTCGGCGCGATATCGGCGCCTCGCCCGGCAGGCGGAAGGTGGCCAGGAAGAGCCGCAAGGCTTCGACCAAGCCCAAGCCTCGCGGCGGGCGTACCGTCCGCGAACCGTCCGAGGTGGATGGGGTGGGGTGGGGTGGAAGTGGGGGGGTGAAGGACATAGAGTTGGGAGGTAGAGTTGGTCATAGTTGGTGGGATTTGGGGTGAACTCACTGGAGGGTGTTAGATTTCGCAAGCCAAGTTTGAAAGATGAATGGATGGTTTTTGTTGAGGACTCTCGCTCACCTTCTGGGGGTCTGTGTTTTACTTTGGGGTGCCTCTTGAGGCAATGACTGGCCGGCCTGGAAGTGTGACCTGGAATCCGATCACATGTTAGAAGGGGTGATTGAATGACTTCCAACGACTTCCCATGTCAAAAACAACAACCATATAGGTCATAGGTCACAATTTCCTCATTACTGTGCGTTTTGATCCACTCTGTTTTTGCTGTTTGCCTTTTTGTTTTGTTCCGGACCCGCCATTGCTTTTAAGCATTCACATTGATGTTTGGGTCAAGTTTTGATCACATACTTGCGCCCTTGGGTCAACTAGCCTTTAACCTTCACAACAAAGATGGATGGATGGATGGATGGATGGATGGATGGATGGATGGATGGATGGATGGATGGATGGATGGATGGATGGATGGATGGATG
>CAXAMN010028128.1:265405-286221 GCA_963970005.1 Durusdinium trenchii
ATGCATGGATGCATGGATGCATGGATGCATGGATGCATGGATGGATGGATGGATGGATGGATGGATGCATGGATTGATCTGATTTTGGTCGCTAAATCCTTAGATGCCATGTTTCTTGTCCCCCTATACCCCCACCACTCACTCATGGGGAAGCTGTGCCTCAGGTCTGTCCACCCCAAACGAGACCCGGATCACCATCAAACCGATCCGTCGGTGCCGCCTGCGAAGGGAAAGGTGTCCAGGAAGGCCTAGAGCCGCCGTCAGCGGATGTGCACCGGAGGATACTTTGTGTTGGTGCACCGGTGCGAACGCCCTGGGTACCGCGACGTCTGGGGTGGACGTGTCCGTCTGGAGTGACATAGACTTGGAGAAGTACTTGGAGAAGTTCGTGCGGACCGGACTGAATGCGATCAGGCAAAACCACATGGCTTTCATTCCACTTAATGCATCCAAACTTAAACAAATCCCTGGAAGTCAATGACCGGTTTAAAAAATGGTTGATCAGGTGTTCTAGTGTTAAAACCCTCAGTGAAACCATGGTTGTTCGGGATTCAGGCTATTGTTCGACTTCTAGGGAAATGGTTTGGGCCCTCTTGTGAGAATCACCAGCCCTTCCCGGGTCTGACTGCTTGCCCTGTCAGCCACAAAAAGAAACTGTCACGCTCCTCTCGATCTTTTCAATAGCCACTGCCACCTCCGGACCAACTCGCCCTTACTGCACCAACCAGTACCACTTCAAGAAAAGGTTGAGTATGGTTGTATAATGTCTTTAACTCAGGGTCACAAGCAAACTCCTTCGTGACTCCATTCCAGCTCCGTATGTTTTTCTCGTCCAACTCGGACCTCGACTGCTTCCGCGGAAGCCGCGCCTTGCGCACCTGTCCATTGAAGTCATGGCGCTTCCCGAGGAACTCGCCCACCTGCCGATCGGACTCCGTCGGTCGTGTGCGGGCTCCCTCGGTCGGTGCCGCGCTTCTCGGTCGGTCGGTGCACAGGCCCCAAGGGCCCCGAAGGATGGGACGAGCCACACCACCCCGAGCTCTGACTAGAAGCAAGCTCTCCAGCCAGGACAGCGAAGGTTGGAAGCAAACTGCACGCGCCACAAGTGCGTGCTACGTGTTTCTATTCTTCTTTGGGGGCTTATCTCGTCTGGATTTCATCGTCTCTTCGGTCTGTTGATGGAAGATGATGGAAGTCTATATATAGACCAAACAATTAAAAACCTGCACTATGACACTATGTTTGGAGGCTTCCGGGTGGAAGTCTTCCCACAGATTGGAGTTTGGAAACTTCCCAGATTTGAAGATTTCTTTGCAGCTCAGCTGGGTTCTCCGAAACACATGGTAGCTCAGTTCGACCTGGACTCCCTCCTGCAATGGACTCTGGTCTCGATGTTAGCTCCACTAGAGTATATAGTATTTTCGAAAGCTAGCTAGCTTCAGGATCTTTGATAAATTATACTAAATGTATTCTGTCTTTTTTATGATTCCAGGTTTGATTTGATTTTGGAGTTTGATTTTTCCGCTGTTTTGTGTTTAGTGACTAAAGCCGCTTGACGGGCAGGCGTTTTTGGTCCCTCTAGGGGTGGCTTTCCTGACAGGCAGGGTTTCAGCTACACTGCCCTGTTGGACAGAAGCCTATCTCCTACAGTATAGAGTACCTGCAGGCTACTGATGAGCAAAATCATGTGAACGTCTTCGATGACAAAACGGTGTGTCTTGCAAAGAGTATCTTGACGAAACGCGCATCACTAACCTTGTCAAAGAGGTGGAAACAGCTGTACAAGACAATGCGTGGCTCCAAATAAACACGCACATCACTGTCTTGTTGATCTTTTCGAGTTCTCTAGTCGCTCTAGTTCTCTTTCTTGATTTTGTTGAGAAACATCCTTCCCACCGGACAGACCCCCCCCCGGACAGACTTCTGGGAGACTCCGGGCGTCCGCACGATGTTCATGTCCAAGCCCGGGGTGTGCCGCAGGAACCTCGGAGGCGCGGGCTCCGCGGCTCCGCGGCTCCGCGGAGCGGTGCACACGGTGCACGGTGGACGAAAATGGGTGGCTTTGGGAAGCGCGTTTGGGCTTCTCCAACGGGTGGCTTCTCCGCCCTTTCGGCACCGAAGGCAGGTGATTTCGGGTCTGTCATGGTCTAACCTCGGTTTCAGGGGATGGGACCGGATGTTGCCAGGCCTCTCCATCCATCCATCTCTTAAAAGAGTGAGAGCGAGCAAGGCTTGTGAAACCCAACTGTTACGAGCAAGAAGACAGAACCAAGATGACCCAAGTACAATGAGTCTTTTTATTTCTCACGAGAGGAAAGAAATCATTACTCCTTCCAGGTGCTAAAGGGCCACTTAACCACTTGACAACCCACTTGACGAAGGTCCCTGTTTCGGGTGTGGCACTTCTCTTAAAAATGGATGCACGACAAACACGCCGCTGAAACATTACATCACGAAAAGGTGTCTGGAAATGTCCGTGAACTCCTAAGTCCATCGTTTTCTGATGCACGATCCTCTCGGCTACGCCATGGGCGCACTTGAGTGATGTTAAATAAGGTCATGGTCTTGCCACATTATGACATCAGTGGTAATAGATTTATTTAGAACGTAAGTAAATACTGGCTTTCATACATGTACCGCTTAGGGGTTGGTAAAGAAGGGCATGGGAGTTACATTGGACCTTCAATTAGGACTTCAGTTGCTATTTCTCCTTTCAGGGGAACCCCCAACTGGTTCTGCCCCCTGCTTCCATGCACACCAGCATTCTTCCCCGGGCGACTCCATCGCGGTCCCATCGGTCTTCGTCAAGCTGCTCCGCCATGGACTCGGGCGTCAAGGGGTTGGATAAGAGTCCCAAGCCCTGCAGGGCACCGGTGCTCTTGGACCTGCTCTCGACGAGGTCGAGAAGACCAGGTCGGCGGGGCAAGCCGAAGCCGCGGTGCGGCTTAGTAGAAGAGGGTGACCTGGGGGTGGATGTAGAAGTGGATGTAGCTGGGGGGGGATGAACTTGGATGTTGGTTTCTGAAAGACAACACAAGACATGTGAACGACACAAGAAAAGGACATCTGATTGGACCATGTTTAATCATCCAATGAGTGTCCAATTCATGTCCCTGCAGGGTAGTCCAGCCAGGACACCCATTGGCTGACCCAGGTTAAGATGCTTTTAGTTATAGAGGACGAGACGTGGAGATTCTGAGATGGAGAATCACACCGAAGTGCATCGCCAAGTCCACAACTCAGGTGGAGAACCACGGGTAGAACCACTCTGTGCATCTCCTTTGCTGGAATCCAAGCATCTTCTGTCACTTGTTGTTTGTGCTTAACAGCTGTGGTCTCCGATCAAATAAAACTCCACCTAAGCAGATGAAAACGCCTCCCAGCTACTCCAAGGCAGCTCCTCCGCAGCGCAAACCCATCGCACGCGCACTCCGAGGAGGGCCGCATCAATTGAGCTCCCAAGCGGTTCACTGTTGAAGGTGCGAGCCTCGGTGCAAGGTCGTCAGAGTCTGAAGGATGCTCCAAAGGATGTTGTTGTTCTTCATCTGTGTTTCGTTGATGTTGTTGTTGTTGCCGTTGTTCTTCATCTTGGTTAGTTTTTTTTAAGTAAGGTATTAATGGTGACTCATGTGGTAGCTATGCATGTATAAGAACTTGTTGGCACCTCTGGCGAGAGCCAAATGATCAGTGGCCAAGCTAGGTAGCTCGGGACCAATGGCTGACATAAGTACCAGGACCCTCCAAGGGGTGCCCAATGGAAGCCTATAGGTAGTGTGGGGTAGTTCATTGGACACCCCTTGGAGGGTCCTGGTACCTTTTTAAGACTTTGGCCGTGGTTTTGGTAGACAAATTGTCATTGGCTCTTGGGATCTCTTGGGTGTCTCAAGGTATCTCGGAATATATCACAGTCTTCCCTATTTGTGAGCCTCCAAGAAAAGAACATAATTTATTACAGGACCATCAAACTGCCAATGACGCAGGAGCCCAGTAGTCTGAAAGGAACCTAGGACCTATCAGTCTGAAAGAGGTCTACAAGTCCCCAAACACTCAATGTATGGTTATATCCATTGACTTGGCCAGGGGTGGATTCAGGCATCTTATGTCGTGGTAGAGTATCTATAATCTAAATGATCTACGAGCACAATGTGTTGCTTGGTTCTTCAAAGTGACCCTGATTCATCCTGGTTTCGGGTCTCTTCTCCAAAAAGGTCACTGAGTTTTTTTCTCTCAAGAGGACTATATATATAAGAGGTCCACCAGGCTCCACAGATCTCCATGGGCTGCCGCCCCCAAAGCTGATTCCGGAACCTGTCCACCTGTCTGGTGGCGGCCCCGTGGCCTTCATCTGACTCCAGCGGGCATCACTCTCTCAACAGTTTCTCGCCAGGAAGCTGCAATGGTTAAGCGCCGCTTTTGGTCCTGAACCAAAAAAGAGGTGAGGGACATGTTTCATGATGCTGACACATTGGATTCATGCTACGTGGGTCGTTACGTGTCCAGGTTGTTCACTTATGTTCACTTTGTATACGTGGTTATACGTCGTTCATTGACTGACCTGACGTCAAGTGAATTGACCTTGGATTCATGGTCTGAAACCGGAGTCCCTTCTCCACCGGCCTCACCCCGGAAAGCCCGGACCGACTGTTCAGAAGCTCGGACCTCTGCGCAGTCCAGTCAAATAATTACAGTACTAAGTACTGGGTAAGTGACTGGTCTTCTGCAATTAGATGCAAAAATGGCTGTTCCATTTCCATCGAATTCTTTCAGCGTCAATACGTCAGCTTCAGCAAATTGCGATGAGAAGGGTGGTTAAAGGTACCCGAGGGTTACGATGTTTTAGGTACTTGCATGATGGCAGAAATGAACAAATGTTGATCGCTTTGGACCATATCCATATCTCATGTCTACATACAATTTACATTGTGTGAAAGTGTCCCTTAATGTCATACAATTTCCGTGCTCCGATCGCCAATGCCAAAGCCTGAGACGCCGAAAAGTCCCTTTTTTGTTTTGCTATTTAGAGGACTACTCGATCTCCTGCCCCTTCAAAGTGCCTGGGAGCAAACCATGAGTCCTGGCCCTACAGGCCACCGTGTCGGTGAAAGATCACTGAACAAAGCCAAAGCCATGCAACATCGCCAGTTGGCAAAAAAAAAAACCTGCACCAAGGTGCCTGCGCGCAGGTTAAAGGATACTGCAGGAATCGCAATGAAGACCTGTTTGATCCTTTTCAATGTCGGTGTTCTGCCTCTTTCCACCAACATGTGTGCATTCACCAGGATGTCTTTCAGTCTGGAGAGCCAGGATGTTTCCACCCCCACCCTCATCATCGCCCCTCCAAACGGGTTGAACCCCGCCCGTTTCACCCCGTGCCCCGCGGTGTAGGAGGGCGGAACGGTCGTCGGACTCGTCTCCGGTGCCTTCTTTCTCTGCAGCTCCGTCTCACCCGAAGGAGGCGTGGTCTGGCGGTCGGTCGGTCCGTCGAGTCCGACGAGTCCGGCGAGACGAAGAGGGGAGACGAAGAGACCCGGTCGACCCCTGGACGAGGTGGAGGTGACCTACAGGACGCGGTCGACCTGGCGTAGCCAACTGATGGGATGGTCCGACCTGGCGTGGTTCTTCCAGCTGTGGCTAGGAATCCACTGCCACCCTCTGAGGTACGGCGATGTGTACACTGCGATGTGAGTGGTTTGGAGGGTCCAGTCCAGTCGTACCTTCTAGGTACTTGGCTTCCTACGAATCCGATATGGCGAACAAATCCGCTGAATGATCTCTTCAAGCTAGTCCAAATCGTTGGTAAGGTATGGCAAGGTGAGATTCTGAAGCGCATACCCTAGCTGCAACTGGCAAGTCTGTGAACATTTCTTCCGCAACCGAAGGCCAATGGCAACATGATGCACGTGTGCATTGCTTTTCATGTCATTTGCGTACTCCAAAGCAACGGGTGAAACAACTTCCTGCAGTTGATCAAAAACATTCAAACACCTCCACATACATGTCTGGGTGCACCCCACATGACAAACAAACACGATTCCGACCTTTAGGACATCATCTACCTTGCGTTCCCGGCTTGACCGAAACAAGACACAAACATCCCCAGCTTGTTCTCACATGCCCGAGAAACGTCTTTGGAACTTGGCGCAGAGTCAGTGGTGTATTCATCCGTCTTTCTGAAGATGTATGCGTGTTTGCCACCAGCCTCGTCATGTGAACTGAAACTGGCTTTGATACATGAAAGTGGAACATGGGTTCAGCAAAGACCACTGTCCTCTACTAAGAGAGGGGAGTGTATTCCACCTTTCATGTCTGGAGGGAGGGTACATGGTTTGATGGGAACCATGTAGGCATCATCCCTGGTGGGGGCTCACATGGGCTGACCATTCTTCCGCTGCACCGAATGACGCGCACACACACGCCATAAGGTCCATCTATAAGGGGACCACCGGAAAAGGGAATGCTCAGGGGCAACTTGGTATAGGGCAGCCCGCCTTTTGAATGCGCAAGTGGTTGGTTCAAGCTTGGTGAGTGCGTGGAACATCATGGAACACAACGAGATGGACACAGTTTACAACAGCGTCATGTGATTCATCTGATGCTTGCACCCTGGAAGACGATGCCATGGACCCTGAAAACCACTGGTCGGGAGAGGAAAACACTCTTCCAGGGGGGCCAGGACGTCAGGGTCCATGTTAGTTTTCTGGAGTGTACTTGTTGAGGACTGAGGCCACACTTGAGCAAACAATCATCAAGTGGTGGAGCCTGGGCAGCCTGGCAGGACCTGGATCGGAGGTGCCCAAAGCCGCCCAAGTGGTGAGTGCCAATGGAAGTCCAATACGGGCCTACTCCTGGACTCAGGATTTTTCCAATACGAAGGCTTGCTCCAAGCGCTGCCACAATCCAACTTTGGCTCAAAAGTTTGTGCCTCCTGCAATTTGTTCATGCACATTCTTCAGTCATTTAAATGGAAGCGGAAACCAGCAGCATGTGGTCGCTTCATGTGTCTTGGCACCTCCCCTCTGGCAACATCTGACCCCCTAATCCCTCTTGCCGAGCACCCCCCTTCAGCCCCATCAGCCGCACCGGCTCGAGGTCAAGCTGCTCATGAAAATGCCTGAGGGCGGCAAGTCTCTGTATCGCCCTGGCACTTGGGCATGGTGAGGGCAAAAAGTGGAACCCCCCAAAGCATCACAAATCGACAATGGAAGAAATAGAGAGGAGATGAGAGGAGGATTCCAAATTCTGGTGATTTGACGTTCCACTGCTTGCACGAGACACGGGTCGGATGGCCTGAGCCTCATTCCCCGTGCCTCGGTGTTGCCGGCCTTTCCATCTTTAAAATAGTGATTTTGCTTGTGAAACCCGACGGCTCTACAGGTGTTACTGGGACAGAACCCACTACAGAACCCACTACAGAACCCCTACTGGACAAGTCCTACTGGTCTGAAAAAACACTTATTGACAATCTTCTGTTGCTTTTGTTGAATGTTCAATGTGATATCTGCCGTCTTGGCGCGGAAGTGGCAGGAAAACCCGGGCAGCCTGCTCGTTCGCTGATGCGGCAAATCCATCTGCCAAGCTACAGGGTTCTGTTCTTGTGCGACCAGTACGGATCCAGTAATTCAAGCTCACTCCCATTCAAGACTTTCTCTGACCCCCCCTCAGTTTCCCTTGGGGGATGTTTCTTTTTTCAATCTGTTCAAATTCATATCTACTATAAGGAAACCCATCCCTTAAAGAACGTTTTTGACTTTGATCCACTAAACTCCTGGGTCACCAATTCTCCAGACCTTTCATTCACCACCGATCCGACGTCTGACGAAGCAAACACGACACGTCCACAAGTCACGAGCGCCCGCGCTTGTGCGAGGCACAGCGCAGGGCCAAGGCATGCAGAATGGACCTCGTGGGGCAGCTCGGTGCTCCGGAAGCGCTTCGGAAGCGCTCCACTTCTCCGCTTCGAAAACCCAGGTCAAAACCCAATGAAATGAGTGATTTTTGGGTCTATCCTATTAGCAGGGCCCAGTGGATGATGGGGCAGATGTTGCAGGCCTTGTTCCAAACATAGTGAAACATGGTTTGCCTCAGAAGGTTGAAGATGCCTGGTAGGTACCCTGAAAAAGCCTATTCCAGCGCTATGGAAAGGGTGGCTTATAGACACATATAGACACCCGTTTTCCGATGTCCTTTCCAAGAACCACGCCGAACTCCTTGGTGCTGGCGGGTGTCTCATCAGATCTTGGACTCTTTCCCTGAGTTCCTGGACCAAAAAAAGGAGTCCTTGCGGAGGTCCAAGGCTTCATTTAATTTTAAGCTAAAAAACACGGTTACAGCCCGGTATCGGTACACATGTGGTGGAGGAAGTGTCACGTCAGGGAAAATTCCAGGTTGACCCCAGCCTGGTAGGAGTGGAGGATGATTCCCAAGTTCTTTGAAAAATGAGTCCAAACGAAAGATCGCCAGGAGACATGATGTCCCCCATTTGCAAATCACATGAGTGGTAAACAAAATCTCTGGCCACCCTCGAAGCTCTTTCTATTCTGAATCAATCAAGAAAGGCCAATCCTCACATGATGTCCCCTATGAGGTTACCCATGGTCACGGGTCCACGGGTCCAACGGAAATCACCTGTACCCCGCACAAACAGAGCGGGAACCGATGATGTGATGCCAAACGAAGTAAAGGGAACTGGGGGAATGAACAACATGGGGAACAACCAAGTTCGCCATGTCATGCCTTGTTCAACAACAAGGGACCTGTCAGTCAGAATCTTGAGGTTCCATTTCGATCTATTTCTGAGAGTGCTGCTCTGAGGTGGGTCTATCTAAGAGTTCTGAAACCCATGCATCACTGGTTTCAATCTGCTTCGTAGATGTTCTCCATGGGGCATTTCTCACTTAACAGCAACAAACAAACAGCTACCCCAAGAGTCCTGTGCAACCCCTTATTGTGGGGAGTACCAACCTAGGAACAGACTTGGGTGGGTAAACAACTTGCAACACCTTGGTAGGGGCCACCGACATGATAAAAACAACTCCACACAACATGGCATAGCGACATCGCTGTCATTTGTCACGTCCACACTGTCACCCCTGCAAGCAAGTGACACTTCCGTGGATCTGAATCTATCAATCGATGTTGATAGAATCACTTACTAATCTATATTACACGTCTCGTCATGATCTCTACTGATCTCTACAAATTCCCTTCGCTGTCATCGGTGGATGCCCAAGACACCTCACGGGACCTCCAATTCTCGCACCTCTCCGAGCCGCGCCTCACCTCACGGCGATCTCTCCGAACGGCACCAACCCTCCGATCGAACCTCGCGCGCGCGGATCCGATCCGCTGGCGCTTTTCGGTACCCCGGACAGAAGGCCACTGAAGGCCAACTTGTGCAAGGAGGTGAAGTTCCCTCGTGCCTGTGCCGGTGAAGTCAGAGGGTGACGTGGAAGAGTGTCGGCGTCGGCGACGCCCCACCGAACTGGAGGGTGTCGGTGTGTAATGTGTTTAAGGTGACGTGGACTGGAAGGGGAAAAACATGTCGTTTTCAGGTGCCCAAGGCTGCGGACGTTCTCTTGAAGCATTGGAATCTTGTGATGACATCATTCATCTTAGGTGATAGCGCACAGCAATCCACTATAAATGATGAATGAAAAACCATATGTGAACTATCAGGTGGCCTAGACAACTGCTGGAAAAGTAAAAACATCACAAACAACGCCCTTTAAGAGGATAGCAAATGTCTGAAAGGAAATGGAACCATTACATTACACTACATTCAGCAGGCGATCCTTAAGCCCAACCAACAGGTGTCAAATGTTTTGTCTAGTAAAATACCCGCACACACAGGTTGAGACAAAATGAAGCATCAAACAAATCCTGGATCCTGTGTATGCTGCATGGCACTGGTGTTGAGGCTTTCAACCTGGTGTGACAACTGCATGATGTGTATTGGCTTTGTAGTAGTGGTCAAGCCAGTCATCCATGTGGGAACAATACTGTCAGAAGATTCACCAATCAAAAGCCACATCTTCACCTCCAAACTGTTCCCATGACCCTTCATCCTTTCAATGGCAACGGGTTCCTAACAAGGCAACAAAATTGACATTGACACATTTATCATAGCACAACCTGTGTATTGTCTTGCAGTTCAATTGTTGGTTGTTGTTGTTGCTGCTGCTGCTGCTGCTGTCGTTGACACCAGGTCAGTTATTGGATTGATCCATTGGATCTTTCGCCTCTCAGGACGTTCCGCTCTCCGCCTCTTCGGGGACGGCGTGCGTGACGAGGAACTTGCCCTCCGGCGCAGCGGCGGGAAGGCGGAGGCGACAACCGCGGCCGGAGAAGCCAAACGGGCACGGAAGAACCCGGCAACAAACCAGTTTGATGCTGGGCTTGATCTATTAAACCGTTTTCTGAATTAATATTATGTTTAATGTGTGTTTAATGTGTGTTATAAGTTTCTTTCAAGAGTCCTTGGCCATGTCATAGTTATGTTTGTTTATTCTGAAAGAGTCCCGGCTGAAATCCCCAGAGGTGGTTAAGTCTCTAGATTTCTGCAGCTGCTCCGGAAGCTTTGCGTTCTTCTTTCGGATATCGTCTCTTTCCAGAACTCAATAGCTCAATAGTTCTCATCTCAACTCGCCCTTCAATAATAGCATAATAAAAGCTACTTTGCTCTTACTTCGCAGTATTCGTACTGGCGCCCTCAATCGCTCAGACTCAATAGGTCGGTCAATAGGTCGAGGCGCGCCTTTCGCCCCCTTCCTCTGGTCGAACTCCGTCGGTCGCGCGTGCCGGGCGTCTTTTGCGCGAGCACGCGGCGTCTGTTGTGGCGCCTTTTCGTGTTTCGAAGCTGATCTCTGGACAACAGAAGCTGGGTGTTGCTGAGACCCAATGTGCGAGGGTCTTGCTGATACCCAATCTGACTGGTGCGACGAAAGTAGGGAATAAGGGAAGTGTCGCCCCCAATAGAGATTCCATTGGATCCAGCCACCCTCATTCCCTGCTTTCGTCACACCGGGCCATGATCCATGTCCCATTTTCCAGGGTACTTAAGTCGGGTCCAGGAAAATGGTCATCTTGATCATGATCGTTGCTGCATTCGCATGCCACCAAAGAATTGATTTGGCGCAAGCGCAAAGAAAATCGGACGAGCTGTTTTGGAGGCCTTTCTACAAGCATGATTAGGCCAACAAAGAACAGTCTCCATGGGAGCTATCATCATCTTCAAAGTGATCGCTGTTTTTTTTTAAGGCCAATCCAGCTCCAAAGGTCCTTAAAACATCTTAAAAGGCTCTTTGGAATCATATGACACAAGGCAACAGGGCACACAACAGGACGGAAGAACCAAAGAACCTCTTCACTCAATCTCTTCCAGAAACTACAACATACCACAATGATACCACAAGATACCGGCAACTAGTAGGCAGGGACCCCTGGAACACCTAGGGGTGATTCCAGACCCTAAGTAGTTGAGGGTATACCACATCTCACATCTCCTCGCAAACATGAAGAGAGCGGAAAACATGTCTTGCAACAACGCACCGCGAGCATCGCATCGGTTGGCCACTCGAAACCGGAAGTGGACAACATCCTCTCTGTGTCAAGGGAAATCGTCTTCCAGAAGGCCAGGGAGGGTTCACCACCGTGCTTGGGGCTCCTCCCAAAAAAAACGGCCTCACCTACTTGCCTCAGCTGCCCCCACCTGCCTCTTCCGCCGAGAATTCCTGTCCGGTCACCGCCCGTCGGTCTTCGTCCAAGACACCAGCGTCTCGAAGAGGTTCGTGCATCGCACATCGCCTTGGGCGGTGCGCAGCTGCGCCAACGCGGCGTGATGCGACGTGTCAAGTTCAACGCGACGTGGCGGAGGACGAAGAAAGAGCAAGGAGGTATACTGGAAGATTCATATGAATTACTACCAGGATCTACCAGGCAGCATGATGCAGCCAGCATTTGCGCGTTTTGGAACTGTTAGATGTGTTGGGGGGTGAAGATACATTAACCTCGAGCTCTCCACACTGACCCAGGTGGGCCAAGTGTCGGTGTCAGTCCCAGTGTCGGCGTCACGGAGACGGGGTGGGGTAGCCTATTGCGTCTTCAGGTCTATCGGGTGGAATTCAGAAACCCTAAGGGTGGACCCTCCGGCCATCTCGGAGGTCCTTTCGCCCCAGGCAGTTGGACCCCTTCTCATGGTTTCGGTACGAACACCTCCGGTGCGGTGCAGCCGCTACCGGTGTCCGTGCGCTTCGGTACCTGGACCCGAACAAGTGCCGGGGAGACCCGGGTTCTGCCCGACACGTGGGACCTGGGACCGGCGTTTCGGTCACCGAGAATCGGTCATACTTCCTGCCAGAGTGGAACACCCTATCACCTCACGATGTGGTCCTGAAAAGCATCCCAAACATGGCAGTTCTCCTGGAATGGGATGTCGAAGAACTCATTGGGGGTGGAGCAGGAGTTCTTCCCAACATATGGCAGTGGGTTTTTTTTACCGAAAATGAACAGTACCAAACATGGTCAACCTGGCTTTGGAGCTGCAGCTTTTGACCCATACCCAGATGTCACAAATCCCTGATACCATGCAGAAACCAAGTTTTGGGCTAGAAAATGCTATAAATAGATAACCCCAAACCTTGCAAAGTTCCAACAACTGCTGGACTTTTCAATACACTCCCATCATCTTCCAACTCCCCCCTTCACCAAGAATTTCTTGCTCGAACAAATGGAGGCCCCCGGCAGTCATAGTTCTCATAGAGCTCCAACATCAACGAGGGCTCCCGGCAGAACCTTCAATGCCGCACACACTCTCGCAGGCTGTCGCCGTCTTGGGTCTATCCGATTACCTGTAATAGTGGTTCATGATAATTAGTACGGAGGCAATTCTCCAAAATAGTGACAATTGTTTACCGACTGTTACAGGTAATAGGACGGAGCCAATATGAATCCTCAAAATGTGTACAGTAGCAGAAGACCTGTTGCTTAGAGGCCTAATGTTGAGAGGCAAACGTCTACAAAACAATTGGTCCATACATCCTGTTTTGAAGTATTGGCCATCCCAAAAAAATGCAACTAGTTGGGTCGTGATCAAAGCCCTTCCCAACAAGCAAATTTATGTGAAAAAGCAACATGGACAGTCAAAACTAGAACTCTTAGAAGCTAGGACTAGGACCATTTATCTGTTAGACTCCCCACATCTTGCGTGGCCCCACATCTCGCCAAAAAAAAATCTAAGTCTCTCAGAGTTTGTTGAACAACATTGGTCCACCGGGAAAAACAAACTATAGACGACAGGGTGGCCCGAAAGCACATGACAAAAGGTAACGATGAGAATGAGGATTGGAACGAAGATAATTAATGTTGATGATGATGATGATGACGACGATGATGATGATGATGATGATGATGCTGGTGGTGGTGATGGTAGTGATGATGATCACAACGGTGCCAATACCGAGCGAGAGTTCTTCCGTTCTTCGTCGTTCTTCCACCTGCACCTTCGCCAAGGGGGGGATATCCACGCCAGGTGTCTGATGTATCTGTCATGATCCATGTGAGCTTTTCTGTTTGTTCCTTCAAATCTAGTCGTACCTTCTCAGAACAAAAAAAGGACCCTCAAAACCGACAGTCTAGACTGGAGACACGTCCTCACCGTACCTGAGGTTCGGTACGAAAACGGATCCCTATAGGGTTGGTTCCTTGAGGGCCATGTGCTTCGAAAAGAGTGAACGGCTCGTTGCGACGTGGCGTGGCTTCGGCACCGAAGCGGTGCACCGCCATGCACCGCCACTGGGTAACCCTCACTCCACAAGGGACTCCAAGGCCAGTTCCCGCTGCTCGTAGCTCGCAGTGCCACAGCCTTCATGGAGGAACCGGGTGGTGAATGAAACGCTTTCTGCCGGAAAGACATCAAAGATGTGATCCCCAATCAATATCTCGCGAAGTGAGGGCGCGCAGTAAGGCACATCTGAACGGGGTTCATGTAAAAATCGTCTGGGATTCAAGTAAGCATATGGCTACTGGCTCAGTCACAGTCATAGCTAGAAGCTTGAAATGCATGGGGTGTTGAACATTCCAAACTTTTGGAATAATGTAGACTCTTGATTAATACACCCCCCATATGAAGAGGATGTTCAATTCAAATGGCTGGGGTTATGGTCCTCAAGAGTCTACATTATGTGATGTGAGGTTCACATGTTCCTGGAAGTTGCAAAGCTGGATCGTTCTACTCGCCTCAGTCCCAGGAGGTGGAGATGGATTCCAGTCGGCTGGTGGTACAGCTGGTGGTACACTTGGTCTTCAAGCGTCAAAGGCAAGTTATGGAAGTGATGGACTTGGTGCAAATCCAAGCCCAAGCGCCTAACGTTGTCACTACGTCCTTCGATCGTCCTTCTTTTCGAGCGAAGTCTGGCGAAGTACGGAGATTGCTGGCTTGACATCCACTCTATACAGCAGGTGTTCATGTGTGTTCATGGTCTTCGGTTCATATTCTAGCCAACAAACATCTGGTTGATGTGGCTTCTTCTGGAGCTTGGGCTTGAGTGGGAGAGAGGACCTAAAGACCGTCAGAGGCGACCACCCTGCGCCTCTGCCTTCTGGTGTGTTAGACTAGGGATAACCACTCAGATATAGTGGGGATAGGCTATATCCCCTAGGGATGAAATCCAACTATGTTAGACCACCCCTATAGTTGGATTAGTTAGGGTGGACCCACCCCTAGGGATGTGGGTGTCTCCCTATGTTAGGGTGGATCCCCTAGGGATGGACTATTTCTGTAGGGAGACCCACCCCTGTGGCCCTTCCGGTCTTCCTCTCAGGCCCCTTGGGTGTCTCGGTGATGGTGGGGTTGAGTCAACCTAGTCTTCCCGTGTTCGACTGCTTACACACGTACTTAGCAAAATGTCTGAAGGCTGCTTGACAAGATCATATATACCAGCACCGAACCCAACAGGTCTCCGTTGCATGGAGGGTTGGGTGTTAGGCCCTGTTGCAGGTTTCAATTGGTGACCTGTGAAGTCGGTGCTGGTATATTTACAAAATCTTATATATGTAAGTCACGCATCAGTCGCTCTATCGTCATCGGAGACGCTCGCACGCGTCGTCGTTCATTCATCGGTCGGCCTGCAATCTTCAAGTGCACCGATGTGAAGAAGATCTCCAACTGCACCTGTCGACCGTGATCGCACTCCATCGCCCCTTAGACGTTGGACCGACCATCGAAGCACGGAGATGTTCCACTCCAAAGCCCTATATCGGCTTCCAAGCATTCATTTAATAGGCTGAATCCCGAATCAACCAAGGATCTTACACTACAAAGACCACGTCAGTCTTGGAAGTCTAGGGAAACATTGATGCTCACTCCCTGAAATCCATCGATGGGCCTGGCCGTGGATGATCAGATGGCATGGCCCCGAAGGGCTTACCATGTTCCTCTACAAACATGTGGTGTTCACTCCACTTCCAGGTTGATCAGCCGGATGTATAACACAAAGCGCCTGGCGCAACACCTGGGATTTGGGGACACACCCATTGGATGGTCCATCAGAATTGGGTAAGTCCCAAGCATCGGGAGATGAAGAGTCCACCAAGAAGCCATCTGTGAACCAACCACACAGACGTGACCCTGGACCCTCCGTTCAGTAGGGGCCGGATCCTCTGGAGGGGTCCGGACCCGAACCAATCCGATAGGGTTTTGAGGGACCAGCAAAGGGCTGTGAACGGAGCGTCTGGGCAGTTCTCACACCAAGAATTGGTCCGCAGCTGTCGCTGAAATTCCATTCCACATTTGTCAGCTTCATAACCCATACACTCCATGTATGCCATATATGGCTACATTGACCCCCAAACCACCCCAATGTAGGCATATATGGCATACATGAAGTGTCTGGGTAATGACATGGCAAGCAGGATGTAGCCAAGTAAACCACACAGCTTACTTTCTGATTCCCAAGTTTCTTGACACGCGCTCGCGAAAAATCATCAGAAAGAAACTACCGTTTTGGTTCTTCGGGGCCTTCAGATGCCTCTTGAAGTGGAGAAACAGGTTGAAAATCGCCTCAGAGTCTGCAGGAGTCCAAGGTGAGACAAAGCTGTTGGAGAGGCCAAGGTGAGAACAGCAACGATCAAACTTGGAAGACTCAGAGATCAAAGAACCTGGAAATATAGTAAAAACTATTCCCCAGAAGGGGATTCACCCATGATAGGGAAAATAAACGAAATCACCTTAAGCAAAACCAGGAAGGTATCAAGAACATGTGGAAAGCCTCTACTGTACTTGACCTGAAAAACCATGAGAGCAACACCAAGCCTCCAACAGAAACACTCATTTCACTTGCCAGGTGTGTGTTTTTGTTGTAATTGATTACTGGGTAATTCCATCGGCAAACCAGGATTGCTTTGCAGCAACCCAAAGATTAGGTGGAATTGGCTGTAAGGTGGTGGAATTGGCTACACCTCTGAAAGATCCGCTCCAGCAAGAATCCAAGGCGTTGCGGTTGATTCATTAAGGAATAGCCCCCACACCCCCATCAAACCCGCTGGTGGTGCATTTAACTTACCCCCAGGTCCATAGTTTCTAGTCGCACCAACACCAAGGATTCGTGGTATTCTTTGCTCTTCACTAGATCCGACTTCAATCCCCTAGCAGCCCTAACAATTTCAACAGAAATGGCCACACATCTTCTGCTACCGACTCCTCCGCCCTCAGTGGCCGGACTCTCAGGGTGAGCGACAGCACTGACAGGGAGGCCTCACTCGCAGCGGAGGGAACGCAGGAAGGTCGGGAGACGGACGCTTGCCTCGCCCCGTACGTCAAGCAGCGGAGGTCAGAGAGGTTGGAGATTCGAAAGGTACGTTAGAAAGGTATGTCCCTGAATTGGTTCTATAGGATGTTTAAGGGAAGATCGATATAGGAAAGCCAAAAGTTGATGGGGTGAAAACAAGGGTTTGCTGCGGATGTTTCCTTTATAGACCAATTCATGGAGTAAGGAGTCAAATGGGTGGCGCCTTTTGCACATGGAATTCCGGTTCAAGTCTCCCTGCAGAAACAACTTGTGTCTGTGTCCCTGCAAATGTTCACAACACTTCAAGATGAATGTTTGCATGGTTCTTGCCAGTTGGATCACAATCCCTTCTCAACTGGCTCAAATTACATGTAGATGCTAGATTTCCCCTTCTCTCAGCTGGCGCAGTGGTTTTGCCGCTTGAAGCTGCATGCCTCCTACACTAGCCACTAGCCATTCTCAACTCCATTCCTCACCAGCCATGTTGACCAATTTGCTCAGATGATCTCAGATTGGAGCACCATGGTCTGACAAAATGGAGATATTCTGCTCAGTCCAAATGCTTTGACCAAATGGAGCACCACATGGAGTCTCCACCAAATGCTTTGACCCTACTCTGGCTCGTCTGCTCTGCGGACCCAGTTTTGGCCGGGGACCACCTGTGAGGACCATCTGGGCTGGTTCAAAGGATGTTGATGTCCGAACGCCTCCAAAGGCTAGCTAGTGTTCAAAACCGTTTCCTCAAACACATGGTGTGGGGTCATGATCGTCATGGCACCGGACTATTTGCCTGACTACCGAACATGCACGGATTACCAAACAGTGTGAATGACCCCCCCCAAAAAAAGGGTGATGGTCCCGGCATCCAGGTTTTGAATCAGGTTCCCCGCCTCTTCGATTTGCTGCATGATCAACCTCCGACCCCTCCGAACCCCATCCAGGTTCGCCCCCCCGGCTGTGCGGGAATTGTGCAGCAAGGATTTGCAAATGTCATCCTGGCGACGGTGTCCCCGCCCTTTGGGGTCCCGCCCTGGTGTTGCACCGAACGAAGTTGTTCGTTGCCGTGGAGGGTTGAGCCATGAGACGAAGGGGGGGGATTTAAGAGGAGAGCGAGCAGAAAAAGCAAAGAGATGTGGAATCGGAAGTCTCTGCTCTGAAAAGGAGTGTCGAACACATGCTGTCTGTGCAAACACGGTGCTGGCTGCTACATTTCTGGATGGCTGGCAACAGCAACCAGGGGTTGTCCTCTCTGTTCTTGGAGATGTATGAGAGGGTCGACCCAGAAGCCGACAAACCGAGATGTCACAAAACAGTCAAGCACACTGCCTCAACCCTCGTCCCCAGCCAAACCAGCTCCTGGAAGTCCCCCTTTTTGATCAAAGAAAACCAGGACATTGACCCGCAATGATCAGCATTGACCAGTAAGTATAAGTCAGGGAGATCCCCAATGACTTATAACAGTACTTATACACTTATACATCGACGCATTGATCCGTGACTATCCTAGTCATAGTATGTCATAGTTTGGGTCTATCCTACCCTCCCAGGGCCCAGTGAATGGGGCCGGATGTTGCAGGCCTTTCCATCTCCAAAATCGTGATTTGCTTGTGAAACCTAACGGCTCTACAGGTAAGTTCCGTAGCCATTTGTCCAATGACCATGACCTCCATTGTGTGTAACCGACACAATGATACACTTCTTCTCCTGGGTGCTTTCACCGTCACCTCACGAACCTGCGGAAAAAACAAAAAATTTGCCTTAAATGATCTCAAGTCATAAAGGACAAACCATCCACCCCATTCTTCCACCCCCCTCCTTTCCACCCTCTTCCAACCCCTCCCTTCTCCATCCCCTGGTCCTTCTTCGCCCACGTCCCCGCTTCACCGCACTCGGACCCGTCCTGGATCACGGCGATGAGCTCGTCCGAGCGCGCGATCTCGTCGCCGCCCGACCTGTCACGCACGGACGCGGGTTCCCGGCGGGTTCCGCGGGCGGTTCGGACCTGTGGAAGGAAGAACGGACGAGTCGAGGCAGGAAGATGGGATGAAAGTAATCGATGTTTGAGCAGCGATAAAAGGGAGCTGGGAGTTTGGCTGCGAGACAGGCAGCGCATTGGTCAAATGGTGTTCTTGTTTGGGGGGAGGACACCAAAGAAGTCTTCAAAGTGCAGAAGGGCACGGTTGAATGTCCACAAATGTCTACATGTAACGACATGCAGCACTGGGCCGGAGATTTCACTCTCTCTCACCTTGCACTCACTCAGGCACTCGGCTTCTGGTCGTAACCCCCTCCACTGTCATGGGCCATTTCACCCAAACATCAAACACCTTGAGGAACGATGAGTCAGAAAACAAATCAAACACATCCAGTGACCTTTTGAGATCCCACAATGAGGTCACTTAGGCCTTGAAAAGGTCACTTACCAATCCTGAAGAGGTCACTGAGAAGGTCCTGGATATCAAACACACCTATAATAGACTATAGCAGGACCATCCTACCCATTGGACAACCAGACAGGATGGCCCTGGTACCTGTGAACAGTTGATCAACAAAAACAGACAACTCAGCTCTCCGGCTCTAAAGCCACGTTCAGTAGCGATAGGCCCAGACCTCGAGCGACGCACAAAATGCGGGCGACGCGGCTTCGTTTCCACGGCGCGGGCGTGTCAGTTCCACGTGTGTGGCGTCTGGTTGATGGGGAGGCACCATCACCCGTGTCCTACAGTGTTTCTGGTCACTTCTGCGAGATGCCGGACGGGATTGGGGCAATTGAACCATTTGGTCCAATTCATTTTCAGGTGTTCCTTCAAGTCTTTCGCAAATTTAAATCCTTTCACCCCAACCCACTTTTCCTAAACCACCCCAAGCCTGCACCTGGCAAGGCTCAGCTCAATTCGCGCCGCGGCGAACGGTACTGTTCTTTGGTTCAGCCTCGGCTCATTTGGGCCCCCCCCTCGGCTCCCTTCTCAGGCGCCCAAACAGTGCGTGTCCATCACCAAATCCTCCGTGTGCGGGCCGAGCCGAGGCGTGCCATGTGACCCAGGTGGAATGGCGCCGGTGCAAAGGGATCGCCCCCCCCGTGAAGGGCCCGTGAAGGTGTTGTTCTTCTTGAATTGAAATAAGGAAGGAACACAAGAAGAACTGGTTCATCCATTTTGGTGGACACCTTCGGAAGTGTGGTCTATGGGGTGGTGTATAATAGGAAAAAGAGTGCCACCCAACAAAGAAGAAGCCAAACTATACACAGCATCTGTTGAGGCTCGTTCTCCATCGTTTCTCTCTGCTTGGGGACGGAGCTACAGCTTTTTTCGGGCTCTGGAACAGCGGCGTCCACGGTCCACGTCTGGTGGCTGATCACGATCACCTCAACGTCGTCTTCTCGAATGTGTGCCTTCTGCAGGAAACCACCCTTGAAGCAACACGTCAATGAGGGACTTCATACACAAGATGACAAGTGCCGTATGTTGACACAGCCAGACAAAACTCTCAGAACTGGGCTCTTGAATTGCAACAGCTATTCAGCAAGCACCCAAACATGTGCAAGGCCGCGTCCACGACACAACCAAAGTCCCGACCCCAAAAAGAAAATCAATGGCAACGCTGCAAAGCTCTGACACCCCTGATCAAGAATTATTCAACACTGGTATTCAGCGTCCAGTGCTCTGTTCTTGTTGTATCGTTACTGCATTTGCACCTAAGTTTGCCACCCTCCGCAACCAAAGAGAAGCAAACTGCAACCACTTTGCAAAAAAATAAACACTGAAGTCACAAGCTTCAGGCGTGCCTCAGGACACGGATGACAACAATATTTGTCACCAATGCCAATGCAAGCTAATTAGAGATATGATCCACCAACTATAAGAAGCATAGAGTGTAAAGAAACTGCGAACAGGGAGCAGAAGGCATGGCAAAGCTCTGACACCCCTGATCAAGAATTATTCAACATTGGTATTCAGCGTCCAGTGCTCTGTTCTTGTTTTATCGTCATTGCAATTGCACCTAAGTTTGCCACCCTCCGCAACCAAACAGAAGCAA
>CAXAMN010028128.1:286231-327102 GCA_963970005.1 Durusdinium trenchii
AAAAACACAAGAGCTTCCAAGCTGCAACCAAACTGTCAACAACAACCAAGAACACAACCTCTTCACGGCACAGCCAGGCGGAGTCAGGTGGCCGTCTGACAGACCCAATGGACCACACGGAAGGTGGGACACGGAAGATGGGACACCGCATGCCGCATCCCACCAGTCACGTTCGACCGACGCGCTGCGGACTCGGGATCAGCAGGTGCTGGTTTTTCGGGGTGCTCGTCGGATCACGTCACGGATGGGACGCACCACCCAGGCACTCCATGTGACTCCAAAGAATGATCCAGTACCAGTACCCCCCTTAGGTTGAGGGGTGTCGAATTAGAGCTAGAGGTTGAGGGGTATCCATGAACCACCCCTATCCGGGGGGCCCTGGCAGAAGTGAGGTTTACTGCACAATTGCCTAGGAACATGTTGATCTGCATTCACTGTAGGCCAAACCCCGCAGGCCATGGACTCCGTCGGACAAAACGACTTCAGAACTAATCAGAACACTGGGGAAACCTGACGAAATGCAACCTCACCAAGAATGACTAACGCACAGAATCAAAATCATCCTCTCTGCAAGTAGTGCAACGAACGGGACTTCCCTTCCATAGATTGGTAAGACTGGACCCAGAACCAATTCCAATCCAGTCGTACCTGCTCAGGTACGGTCATGTCTTCGACACTGTGGCTACCGGCTACGGTGCCCTGCCAGGAACCGTTCGGGTCCAGTCGTACCGAACCTGAGAAGGTCTGTGAATCGAGCCTGGGCAAGGGGCAAGGGATCAAAAAAAAAATAAAAATGCATCAAAAAACAAATATAATTCAGGGTATCAAGAAAAAAACAAAAATGAATCAATAAAAAAATAAACGGACCCAAACGAGTGGAGGGAAGCGCAATAGTCCAACTCGAAGCAGTGATCAAAAGAAAAACAAAAACGCATCAAAAAAACAAAAACTAAATCAACCTACACGGATACCTTGGATTGTCCTGTAGGGCCCTTGGGTCGAGACCAACTTATCCACTACAACGGTCGGCCTCTGCCCTCTGTGTTCGGTTCGAAATTGCCAAGAATTCAAAAGATAAGGTGTTTCAGGTTTTGGAGATTCAAGAGGTCACGGTTGAGAACAGGACGCCTACATCTACAAAGATCCAAAGGCCTCGACATCCAGACAGATCTAGTGTAAAGGTGTAGAGTCTAGAGACCCACAAAATCTTGCAGAGGTTCAGATCCAGCTCTTCCAAAATTTTACTGGCGTGCTAGAATGGAATGGCTTTCTGCCCTCTAACCTTTACTACTGTACATTCGGGTGGCTTACAGAAGGGCGGCGCCGCAGCCGCGCACACGGATTCAACTCAACTGCGCACACACATTTATCGGCACTTGTGCCTCATCTGCGCACACACTTGTTAACTCAGCGTGCGCACACCCCACCATGGGGAGTCAAGTGCGCACACAGGCCCTTTCCCGAATGTTGCTGCGTATTCCAAATTTCACCCTGCGTTGCTCACTTAAAAGGGTAGTCAACTTGGAATAGCCACTTCCTTGTCTATTTTTGTTACTCTCCAGTGGCTCACCAAGGGGTGAGTCAACTTGGAATGAGCACTTCCTTCTCTAAATTTTGCCCCTGCATTGCTCACAAAGGGTGAGTCAAGT
Source organism: Durusdinium trenchii (assembly GCA_963970005.1). NCBI lineage: Eukaryota > Dinophyceae > Suessiales > Symbiodiniaceae > Durusdinium > Durusdinium trenchii. The sequence continues at coordinate 287,881 of CAXAMN010028128.1, forward strand.
TGAAATGGCAACTTCTTTTCTAAATTCTACCCTCGGGTGGCTCACCAAAGGGTGAGTCAACTTGGAAGGGCAACATCCTTCTCTAAATTTTACCCCTGCATGGCCACAAAAGGGTGAGTCAAGTTGAAATGGCAACATCCTTCTCTAATTTTTAGCCTCGGGTGGCTCACTAAAGGGTGAGTCAACTTGGAAGGGCCACATCCTTCTCTAAATTTTGCCCCTGCATGGCCCACAAAAAGTTGAAATGGCAACATCCTTCTCTAATTTTTAACCTCGGGTGGCTCACAAAAGGGTGAGTCAAGTTGAAATGGCAACATCCTTCTCTAAATTTTACCCCTGCGTGGCCCACAAAAGGGTGAGTCAACTCGGCATGGCCGCTTCCCTCTCTAAATTTTACCCCTGCATTGGCCACAAAAGGGTGAGTCAAGTTGGAGTGACCACTTCCTTCTCAAAATTTTACCCTGTGCACAAAAGGGTGAGTCAAGTTGAAATGGCAACATCCTTCTCCAAATTTTAGCCTCGGGTGGTGCAACAAAGGGTGAGTCAACTTGCAGCTTTCCTGGCCACTGCAGGCAGCACAGGTCCGTAAGCTGGCCACCTGCAGCAGCACAGTGCTCACAACACTCTGGCCACCTCCAGCAGCACAGCGCTGACGACACTGGCCACTGCAGGCAGCACAGCTCCGTAAGCTGGACATCCAAAGGCCTCGACATCCAGACAGATCTGGAGTGTAGAGGTGTAGAGTCTAGAGACCCACTAAATCTTGCAGAGGTTCAGATCCAGAGGCCAGGGGAAAAGAGGACCAAAGGACCCGGGGCCTTACGGTCGCCTCACCTCTTCAAAATTTTACTGGCGTGCTAGAATGGAATGGCTTTCTGCGCTCTAAACTTTACTACTGTACATTCGGGTGGCTCACAGAAGGGCGGCGCCGCATATTTTATCAGCACTTGTGCCTCATCTGCGCACACACTTGTTGACTCAGCGTGCACACACCCCATCGGGGGGAATCAAGTGCGCACACAGGCCCTTTCCCGAATGTTGCTGCGTATTCCAAATTTCACCCCTGCATTGCTCACTTAAAAGTGTAGTCAACTTGGAATGGCCACTTCCTTCTCTATTTTTTCCCTCCAGTGGCTCACCAAGGGGTGAGTCAACTTGGAATGAGCACTTCCTTCTCTAAAATTTACCCCTGCGTTGCCCACAGAAGGGTGAGTCAAGTTGAAATGGCAACATCCTTCTCTAAACTCTACCCTCGGGTGGCTCACCAAAGGGTGAGTCAACTTGGAAGGGCAACATTCTTCTCTAAATTGATCCCCCTGCATGGCCCACAAAAGGGTGAGTCAAGTTGAAGTGGCAACATCTTTCTCTAAATTTTGCCCCTGCATGGCCCACAAAAGGGTGAGTCAACTTGGCATGGCCACTTCCCTCTCTAAATTTTACCCTCCAGTGGCTCACCAAAGGGTGAGTCAACTTGGAATGACCACTTCCTTTTCTAAACTTTACCCTGCCCACAAAAGGGTGAGTCAAGTTGAAATGGCAACTTCTTTTCACAATTTTACCCTCGGGTGGCTCACCAAAGGGTGAGTCAACTTGGAAGGGCAACATCCTTCTCTAAATTTTACCCCCGCATGGCCCACAAAAGGGTGAGTCAAGTTGAAATGGCAACATCCTTCTCTCAATTTTACCCCTGCGTGGCCCACAAAAGGGTGGGTCAACTCGGCATGGCCGCTTCCCTCTCTAAATTTTACCCCGCATTGGCCACAAAAGGATGAGTCAAGTTGGAGTGACCACTTCCTTCTCATAATTTTACCCTGTGCGCAAAAGGGTGAGTCAAGTTGAAGTGGCAACATTCTTCTCCAAATTTTACCCTCGGGTGGCGCAACAAAGGGTGAGTCAACTTGCAGCTTTCCTGGCCACTGCAGGCAGCACAGGTCCGTAAGCTGGCTCGCTGAGTAGCTGGCCAAATGGGGGATAGAACAGGAGTTCAAAAGTGGTCCTTGTTGTTGTGTGTGTTTTTTGGGAGATGCATCAAAAAATGCATTAACATAGAATACATAGATGCATCAAACAATGCATTAACATAGAATACATGACAACACTTGCCATTGCAGGCAGCACAGCTCCGCAAGCGGGCCACCTACAAAAGCCATCGAAAACCAAAGGCAAAAGCCACCAAAACCCAAGAGCCACCGAAAGCGAACCTTCCTTCCTGCCTTGCTGCCTTTCTTCCTTCCATCCATCCTTCCTTGCTTCCTTGCTTCCTTCCTTCCTTCCTTCCGTCCTGGCTTCGTACCTTCCTTCCTTCCTTCCTTCCTTCCTTCCTTGCCTTCTTGCCTTTCTTTGTTTCTTTTCTTTATTTTTTTATTGATGCATTTTTATTTTTTTCTTGATGCATTTATATTTTTTTATTGATGCATTTATATTTCTTTTTTGATGCGTCTCCCGGGCAGGTCCCTATCCTTCTGCCTGGGCAGGATCGATCCTTCTCAGGTACGACAGACCAAGAAGGTCTGTGAATCTTTGGATCCTTCTCTTCCTTTCGATCCCATCTCCGTCCGACCTCCTTGCCGACCGCCGCTGCGTCGGTGAGCCCCAGGTCCGGGGGCTTCTCCTGGACACGCGGGGACCGAGCGAACCGAACCGAGATCGGAAGGAGTCCGGACACGTTGGGATCCAGTTCCGTACACCACTGAGTTGATGGATTCTTGTCCTGCATGTCATGGAGGAGGAGGAGGAGAAGGAGGAGGAGGAGGAGGTGCTGGTCTCGAAGTGATTGGAATGATGGAGGATGATGGAGGTTTGTTCAGATATGTTCAGTGCTCACAACCTGCCCAAGCACACGATGTTGGGCGGGCGGGATCACGCTGATCCCTGAAAAAGCCTAGCCGAGTCTAAAGCGTGGAAACAAACTGAAACGATAAATAGACAAAATCACCCCCAAACCCCAACACAAATGTACTGCATGGAAAAGAGCCTCCAGTAGAGGTAGTCGTTTGTTGGATGTGCTTGGAAGAAGATGCCACATGCACAAACTGGGAGAAAAGGAAAGGTGTGTCCTCACTCTCATCTCTTAAAACTCATGGTAAGTATACGTAATTATAACGTTTCGTTGTCCTTGGGCTCAAATGACCTTTGTCAAAACTCACAAAACATGTACACCAGCAGTCACAAAGGGGTGGACTAAACACCACCCCTTTGTGACTCCTGGAAGTATCTCTTTCAGCAAATCATGTCCCAAACACATGGCTGCGTGGGTGTGTATTACCATGCTTTCAATTCGCATGTTGTTTCTTCCTGTGTTTTCCCCTAGGCAAGTTTCGTTCTGGTGGCGGGTCCTTCCTAGTTTCATGTCAAAGGAGAACCAAATCTCCCTCCCAAAAGAACAATAACAAACACTGTACAGTACTGTTGATGTTGTTTTCAATCCACCCCCACCAGAATGGTGTGGCATCTCCAGGCCATGATCGCATCTGTAGAATAAGTTGTCCAAGCAATGGATCAACGCTCCATGCGGTGTTCCCCGATCAAAACGGCGGGATCCGGTCTCCACGCCGCTCCTCTGGGCTTCCATCCTTTTGCCTCCGAAAGAACGCGCTGCCGGGTTGGGCTGGTCATCCAGATGGTTCGGAAGCTGATCTTGGTCGATTTGCTTAAGGAACATCTAATCATAGCTCCAGAATGAAGTGATTATAAGATTTATAGGGGGGGACACCCATGAACCACCCCAAAGTAAAGAGGATTTAGACTATGGAACTTTTGTGTTCACTAGTCATTCACATCTGGGATTTGTGGATCCCAGGAACCTGGAAAGACATATTCACGGTAGGTGGATTTAACCAATGCCTTAAGCAAAACCAGGGCATGGCCCACATTTGTTCAAAAACAATCCAGAAACCTAATGGCCAATGGTGACAACCAAGCCATAATGAATTCCAACATCCACAAACGATGACCACAAACCTGGAAGCAAAGAACCACTTTTCCTGGTTCCATGCCCTAAAGCTGGGGTGTACAAGGGCTTGACCTGGGGTGTGTGCTCCACCTTTCTTGACAGATTCCTGGAACACCCACATGTAAGAGACCATTTCGTAACGAATCCCCACGTCATAACCAACTTCAATGTCCAAATATGTTTGATTCTATCCAACTCTGATGGCATTTTTGCATGCCAAGCACGCACCTCCGGAAAATAAGAGGGTCTGAGGCCTTCTCCACACTGGCATCACTTGCATATCCCTGCACACCGCTGCTGTCTCCTGCATGTGGCCTTTGTTTCTCTGCCGCATGATTACAGCAGAACACATCACCAAATGCAAGCCGCGGAAAGACTTGTCTCTGCCAGCAGGCCCATCATGTGGTAAGTGATTGCAGCACCTGAAGATTAAATCGTGGCAGAAGCGCAGGACGTCTCATTTCGTAGCACGACATCTCATCACAAAAACCCATTTGGAACCCGATCGAACCAGGAGGCGGAGGCACTAACTCCGCTTGAAGATAAGACTACCCAAACTGCTGTAGTAAGCCAAATACCGTCGTAGCAAAGCAAATACCTCGAAACAGTGTTCTTCAAGAGTTGACTGGTGAAGGGCCATGTTACTTCATGCCCATGCCCACTCCACTTAAGACTCTCATGGGACTGGAACAACATACCACGCATACATTGACCCCTAAACTCAGCGACCCCCATGTGCCAGTAGGTCCAGTCTCAGACAGGTCGTGTCTAGGATGGGGTCTCCCTGACAGACCGGTGTAGCTCGAAACAAACGGACCCGACCAACATCGATGCCGTCAGGGCCATCGGGGCGAGATGACGAAAGGCGGGGTCTTCCGGATGAAGTTCACACCCACACCCACACCAACAGAGGTTGAAGGACCCTATAGGACTATAGTGGGGGAGCCAAAGGATAGCCTATAGTTCCCTTGGCCACATCCTGCTTGCCATGCCATTACCCAAACACGACTAATGGGACTGCCAGTCCGGACTGCCGAGAAACGGCCAGGGGTGGTTGACTGGGGGTCTGGCTGGGGCGGCAGTCCGGACTGGCAGTCCCATTAGTCGTGTCTGGGGCTGGGTGTAGAATGTTCTGGTGGCAATGCCCGGGCTTCGAATGTTGATCCCGGTTGATTGAGAAGGTACTCCGCCCTAAAAAAACGTCCTCATGGTGATGTGGTCGTTCTGACCCCGAAAGGAAGACGATGTTCCGGATACCAAGAAGGGGGTGAACTCCACTTCCAGTTGGAGGGAGGGTAATGAACTACTACACACGCCGCATATCAGCAGTTTCAAAGGGGTGCTATCCATGGAGGGGAGGAGTGCCCAGAACATCCACTCACTGGATGGGACGAGCCACACCACCCCGACATGTGACTCCTTGTACACTTTGTGTAGCAGGATTCAAAAGATTCACCGAACAAATCATCATGGCACATCGGCATGCCGTCGCACAACTCTTCCAAGCCATTTCCCTTCGCAAGTCCCACCCAGGAACTGACTCCCAAGCCATTTCCCTGGAAAATAAGGGTAGCCATTTTCCACTCCAGAACCACTCCACCCCGCGTGTCACACGTTTGGCCCTTCTTTTGCGGCTCCAGCAGCATAGAATAGGTCCTCCGTGCCGAAAGCGCCATCGGGGAAGGCCGCCAGGAAGCCATTCACGCGTAGCGCGTCAGTGGACTCTTGGACGAAGCTCATCAGGTAGTGGCTGTCAACTCAGGTCGAATTGATTCGGGGTGGTGCTGGTTGTGGTTGTCAAATCAGCTGTCAACTCAGGGTCTTTGTCAACTCAGGTTGAATTCAACTCAGGTGGTGGTGGCTGTCAAATCTTTTCAAGGTCGAATTCATTCGGCAGAAGGCGGAAAGAGTCTCCAAAATCACGACATGGTCCCAGCAGATTCTCTGGGTCCACACTCTAGAGGAACTGAGTGGAGGGCCGACCCACACCATAGATCTTGATCAAATCCTCATATGGTGAACCTAAATATGGTGAACATGGGTGAACTCTTTAGGGTTGCAACCTCGCTTACAGTGTGACCCTCAAAGATCATCCATCTACAGTAAGGAAATATCCACGCTTTCTTTGAGAGAACTGTTTCTGCAAACCTTGGGCCCACAGCACTGAGTATCAACATAGGCAACCAGTCACATGTTCTTCTTTTTTGGAGGGCCATCAGTCATCAAATGTCATACATTTACATGACACGAGCAACCAAATGTCAGAAGATCTCCTAACGTGTCACACAAAAACACTGTCATGATTCATGATCATCTCTTCATATAGTATCATATAGTAATAGGTGCTTCACTCTACTTCTTTAAAACGTCTTGCTCAACCTTTCTATGTTGGCTCCATGTCGCTCCATGACTTTGATCTACTCCGATCCTGCCCCATCTCCGCTCCTTCCACCGACCCCGCCGAGGCGCAGCACTCGTCCGAAGTCCGCCCTCCGAGACTCCTAAGAGGACGAGGTCCGGAGCCCGTGGCGAAGCGCCGCGGACCGGGAGGGACCTGAGATCCGGATGAACTGGACCTGGAGGAAGAACTGAATACCTGGAGTACCTCCCAGCTGGTCGTAGGACTGGATAGTCCAGACCAATTCAGACAGGAGTCTGTGATTTTTGCCAGGTGTGGACGTCCAATAGAGTGCACGCGCAAAAAGAACATAGAGAAATGCAAGTTAAATGTCATGAGCTGTGGGTGAAACTTTGAAATCCTATAGGACAAATCCCATTGGGTGTCCATACTTGCTCACCCACCCTGGGCATTCTCACACACATCCACTGGCATGACGGGGCTCTCGTTCGAAATGGACTCCGCGGGTTTCTGCCGGACGTAGTCCTTGAAGGCATTCCAATCCTCCTGGCAAGCGCTAACTCCATGGGCGGCCGAGTGTGAAGAAAACAACAAACTGAAACTGGTGCGACTCGCAAAGAATGATGATCGTATGAAACCCAACCAGCCTTGTTCTGGAAATTACCGCTACATGGGGCTTTTCTCAACAAGCTAGGGCACCGTCTGAATGGTTGTTCCCACCAAACATGACCGTTTTGCAATGATTTCCCCGTTTTGAACTTATCCATTCTTATCCCAAACTCTCCAAGTAGCCCTTTCCTGCTCTCTGAAAACCGGGATTGGTGAGAAACCCAAGACCCCTGACCCGAGGATGCGAGTCGGATCCTTTGACCCGTTCGGATTCGGGTCGGACCCGCGGGTCGCCTGCGGCATCACCCAGGCGGCCGCCACATTGGCACCGTAGCCGCCGCCGATGAACTCGAGTAACACCGCGTGGTCACCTGAATGGCCAGAAGGTGGTGTTTTTTTTGGAGTTGCCAGCACTCAGCACCAGAAAAAGAACCAATTCATGGAGGTCAGGTGAGAAGGTCAGAACACCAGGTCTAAGCTGAGTGCACTCCAACTGCTGGAGTTGATGCCGTGGATGGCGAAGGGGGGCTGACGCCTTGCTTGCGGAGTCCCCCAGACGTCGCACGCCGAAGAAGACATGTGCGAGCTCCGCGTGCCATAGCAAGCAGCCGCCAGGCCAAGAACACATGCAGTTTGATCCTTTTCATGAAAGCCAAAATTGAAACTATAGCAGCAATTTAAATGGAACTGAAGAATGAGCACTGTACGTTTTGACCAACTGCCTCTCGAAGCCACAGCAGACTTTGACTTCCAAGTTTCAGTTGTCTGCCGGCCCGCATTTTAGTGAGTCAAGGATAAGAGATTGCAAATCATCTTCGGTTGTGTATGTGTTCGGTGTGGACTGAACGCACGAACAGCTTGATAACTTGAAAAGGCACCCCATGGGGAAGGCCTGCATGAATTCAACGATATGTTCTTAGGGAAGGCCTGCATAACGCCCATGGACAGTGTTTTTTTTAATCTAAACACAATCACCAGCACCATCTCGCAGCAGATCGCCCACATTGCGACCGACTAGTGGAAGCAGACCCGGCCCCCTCGTCACAACCCCAGTCACCGGAGACCTCCGCCAAGCGGGCTCTGGTCTCGTCGCAGCGCTGCAGGGCGCTGCGGCGCAGCTCGTGCCAGGTGGCGGCGAAGCTGTCCAGGGGTTCCACGGAACGCAAGCACTGCAGCCTGAGGAAGCTGAACCGAGGTCCGAGCTGAACCGGTCCGAGCTGTCCGGGCACCAAAGCTTACTTTCTCACCTGCCCAGAACCTGTGAAAACATGTGTGCGTGTGTTTGCGCGCGTGTTTGATGGCGTGGTTGTGTTGTTTTTTTGGTACTTGAGGATGAAGAGCTCCAGACCCGCGAACGGTGACATCGGACCATCAAGCCATCCGAGTGGTCCTAAGGCGTAGGGACATGGGGACCTCAAGGGCTGCAGACAACCCAACGACCTGACACCAAACGTGCGTGTTCAGCTGTGTTTTTTGGGGGGTATTTTGAACGGTTGTGCCATTGTGTTGTTTGAACACCCTTAGGGTTTTGCCCAGTTTGCTCCTGAACCTGAACGCATGGTTAACCCGTTGACAAAAACAAAGTAAACAAAAAGCATGTTCATTGGGCTCCCGTCCGTCTGCCGGGGGGGGCCTTTTGGGGGGCTTCCGGCCATCCATGAAGCTCTTCTTGCGGCAGCCGCGCCGGCCGAGCTCCGTCAAGTATCGCCAATGTGCGAAGCGACAAATGGGGTTCAACAAAAACCACAACGATGACGACGACAACGACCAACCACAACAACGACCAACCACAACAACCACAACAACAATAACAACGACCAATCTCTTGTGCACACCCCAACCAAAAACCGTGAACAGAAAAAGAAAAAAACACCGAATATCGGGAAGAACAAAACACCCAAAATGGGAGCGATTAAAACACTCGAATAAACGGCCAACAGGGAAGCCCTAACCATGTCTGTTTGCTATCAAAAGCCCACAGCCCGGCTCCTCTACGAGCTGGTTGATCGAGGTTGGGTGAGGTTTGGAGCAGTGCTAGTTCATCCATGTTCATCCAACTTCTTATGTCACAGGTGACCACCGGCTCAAACCCTGTGCAAAAGAGAACAGCAGCCAATTGGGATAATTAACCGTATAACCATTCCCAAATAGAAATGGAATGAAATTGATACGCAGGTGAAAAGATCTCCCAAACTGCCCCCCGTCTTTCTTTTGGGTCTTCACCTGCAATAAGCGGGTCATGCTTGACCCGCAACGTTATGCGCAGTGAAGAGCAGTTCTGGAATTCACAACTCTTCCTCCAACATCCTCCAACATAACACCGCTGTTTGTTCATCCTGAGTCACTGCTCCCACACGCGAAAAAAAATACGCAAAATCAGCCAACATGGACTAGTCTTGAAGCTGAACAACCGGGCTCTGTCACGTCTCCACAGCCCAGGAACAAGCATTCGCGTTGATGCCAGCCCTGGACCAGCTCCAGAGCCTTGTTCACCTCGTAGCACAAGCTGCCAGGCTGCGGTTGAAACGGGATTCCTAGATTCTTCCCGAGCACAGAAGAAGCCCTCCAAAAGTGATCGAAACTCCCCCCGCAGCGGGTCGCTTCAAGGTCTCCCGGCGCGACTGGGTATAACACCGTCGCTCCCGCACTCTTGGACGAGTTTTTGGCTCAGGCCGGGGGGATTGTCTCATTCCTTGAGTTCGGGCCGGCAGCCCAATTGTAAGTGGAGTGTCAGGGATTGGTTTTACCATCTCCAGCCTCTTCCATTCGCCGATCCAAGCCCCCAACAACAACTTGAAAGCGTGTGCCCAGAGTAAGAACAAGGTTCCTGGCAGTCGAGTCCAGTACTGTGCCTTTTGAGAGTATTTTGATGCAGTTCTTGCTTCTCATCCCTTTCCGCAACTGATCCAGGTCGCTGCATTCTGCGTCCTCTCTCGTTGCTGCTCCAGAGGCAGCGGTGCTGGCCGCGGCGGAGCAGCACCAAAGATCAAGGGCTGAGGAGCAGGGACACCTTCCTGGTTGTGCACGCTGGTGAACACGCTGGTGACCGTGGATTGATGGGGCAGTCCTTCTATGAGGTGTCTCGCTCCTTTTTTGCTTTAACTGGGGCAGGATGTCTTTGTTCTGTGCAAGTTGAAGTTGTTGCAGCCAATCAGACCTAGACCTAGCCGCTTCCAACTGTAGAACAAGGATTGGCCAGCCCGGAATCCTCGCGATACACGTGTCCATGTCTCGGTGACCCGGGAAGCCGGTATTTCAAGGACTTGGAGCTGAAAACGGCCCAAGAATCCGGAACAAAAATAGTTTCGAACGATGAACGACGATGAGAAAGACAGCGAAGACCGCGCGGCGCGTGCGGAACGAGGAGGAACCGAGGATGATGCGCCGAACGCGCCGAGCAGCTGAAACCAAGGATTGAATCTCCTTCACCTGCGGATGCGACACAAGGAAAGGACAGGCATTATAAAAAATATATAAAAGAACTGAGTTTTCGCACACTCACGCCCACCGAGGCGTTTTTTTTCAGCCGGAGAGTCGCCAAATGTAATCCATCCTTATAGATCCCTCAAACAGTCCAAAACCTCTTACTGTTGGGGTCTCGAAAGCTCCACGCGCTCGGTCTACGTCATTTCGGTCTCACGCCATGATTGGTTGGTCGTCACTGCGTGGCTTAAGGACCCTCCCATATGGGTGGGCTCTCCGAGGATTCTCCCTCGTGGGTCCGCTCTACAGGTGACCCTGAACCCGAAGCAACTGCTACATCTTGGTGAAGGGTCCAAAACTTATCAACACCCGAGCGTTGTGAGGGTCAAAACGCTAGCGATCCCTGCCACTGAACCTTAGGGTCAAGGCAAAATCCATGCCTAAGCAGAAGCTCTAAGTAGAAGCGTCCCCCGAAACTTGAGGCCTGTTCGTATCAAGGTGTCGAGTTCATTTACTATAGATCCATCCATTCCGATCCCATCTAAACTTACATCATTATATTGTATCATCATTGACAAATTGATGATTCTTCCTCAACTCTTCCGTCCACATCATCCACTCATCATTCCCGTGCTAGACCTTGAAACCTGGTGAGAAAAGAGGCAGGCCCAGCCAGCAACCAGTTACTAAACCAAGCGGGACAAAACACCTGATTGCTGGATCTTAGGAGTGCTCACCCTTTCCCTCTGGCACATCAATTGATCAAATAGCCACAAGTAGCACAAAGTATCACTGGTAAAGTGGAAAAGTATCACTTGCAACTAGACATTCCTTCTTGCAACGAGAGGTTTGGGCTGTGGCTCGAAGATGTTTTCCAACAGGCCTGGTGGATCATGTGGCCTTGCAGCTTGCCGGCCAGTGCCATAAAGGGCAAACGCAAGCGCAGCGCCTCTGGCAAGCCACCTCAGCCACTTGCATGCATACACACACGCATGCGCACACGCACTTGGAAGACGGATCGGTGTCCCAAGCATTTCGCTCACTCGACCAAACTTTCAGGTGTGACCGTTCATTCTCAGGTGTCCAATGCCAACCCTTTGGACATGCCCTTCAACGTCCTCCTTAGGCCTTCTTTCATGCCACAGAATGGCACTGAAACGACTCCTTCGTCCCATCCAGCGAATCGCTCTGTGGTTCGCCCCCAGGGGCGGAAGCCGTGACCAGACAGAGCGAGGAACCCCACTGATCCACGGATCCGGACTCCACGATTTGAGGAGTGAACACCACCTGCTTGCGTCATCGAATTTCATCCGAAGTCAAAGGACCGTGCCGAGACCAGACGCCTGTGCCCATGAACTGGATTTCAACATGGTGATGTCCAAGTGCTGGTGATCCACTGTTGTCCACTGTCCTGCTTCGTGTCATCCTGTTTCATGGTGATTTCAACTATCATGAAGCCTGTGCCCATGTGGCCATTTCTGGGAGAAAAGAACACCTGCTACACATCATTGCAGTGTTTCTGGCAAGGAGATCAAAAGCGAAAAATGCAACCCATCAGAACTGTAGAACACGACAAGAACAACAGGGCAAATAGCAAACCCAATTTTGCTAAACAATCAGAGATAGTTTCCCAACAATCAGTGATTGGGATCCCACACTAAGAACCTTAAAACATCAATGAGGTTCCAATTTCCCCACCCCACCCCCGGCCACTCACGAGGTCCAATTGCCGCAAGACACCCGCTGCCGCAGCCGGTGGGGCGGCCGCCAGGGCCTTGGCCTTGGCCTTCCGATTTTCTTTGGCCTTGACCTTCGCTTTTGGGGCCATCACGTGGAGCGAAGAAAGGCAAAAGCCTGCTGAGAGAAATCGGTTATTACGGTTTTGGCTACGGGGCTTGAGCTAAGTCTTATCCCTATGAGTTTTCTCAAAGACCTGTTGAAAGAGGCGATTTCCAAAGTGTCTCGAGTGACACTCAAATGGAACTACTGCAAACAACTCCTACTTACATGGAACAATCCCTTTTGATCTCTTGGGATTTCTACTGACCCTTCAGAATGGCCGAAGGGCAATCAAAGAAGAAGGCTCTGAAAGCTGAAAGCTGAACAGAACACCCCAAATTCCATGTCAAACACTCCACGTATGACATCTTATTTCTACCTACATTGAAATTACGTACTATATTAAAATAGTATTATGATTCTATATATATAATTATGAGTATAATTATGTATGTATACGTCAGTCTATGTCAGTCTGATGAATTCTCTGGGGCATCTCAAGCCCTTCGATCGCCGGCCGAGCCTAAAGGGCGGGCAGCTGAGCCAAAGGGCGGCCAGGTGTGGGTCGGCGAAAGACATTGAGCGGCGGTCCAAAAATGGATGATGTAGCCCAAGGACGTCAGGATTTCGTGAGGGTTTAGGGTATTAGGGTATTAGGGTTTAGGGCCTATAGGGTTCAGGATTTAGTGAGGGTTTAGGGTATTAGGGTATTAGGGCCTATTGGACGTCAAGTGGGTTTCGGGTTTAGGGTTATTCTCGTTCCCCCACGGGTTTGGCTTCCCAGGCATGGTCACGCCTTGGGCGTTGTCAGGCTTTTGCCACTTGGTGTAAAGCCCGATCTGAAGTCGAGCATCTTGCAGCGCCCGCGGCCGCTACCCCGCTAGCTATAGCAGGATATTAGCGTTAGTAGAAAAAAAAACACACAACGTGACCAGGCCCCTGAACTCCTCAACCCCCCAAATAAATACGGATCCTGTAGTTGGTTGATGCTCGGAGCCAATCTCATCCCTCTTTGCAAAAGTCAAAGTCGCTTTTCAGCCAGCACTCATCTTGGCTTGCAGAGAGGTGTACCGAAAGGATCTATGCGGATCTATGGGCTTTGCCCCAGAAACAACTTGCCACAGAATCTCCTAAGTCAGCCTGCAAAGGAAAACACCTGTATAAAAATGTTATCCTCGTTCTCTGACCAACTCCAAAACCAATTGACCAACAGGTAAATTCACCTCCATCCGCAACAAAAAACGATCAAACACATCTACCCCGCCTTCAAACTCACCCTGCAAACCACTGGGTTGTGTGCGATGGCCTATTCCCTCCGGCTCCTTCTGTCCCACTACCCACGCTTCCGCGCTTCCCCACACCCACGATCATCCACGGCACCGCTTCGGCTTCGCTCCCTGCCCCACCCACCCAGCCGCGGCCTGCCGTCTTGGCTGGGCGACCGTGAGCGGGGTCTCCGTGCCTCGGGGCGACCGACCGTGAGCGGGCTGCGAAGAAACGAAGGGCAGCGGATCAGTTGGTGGAAGAGGCCTAAAGAATCCGATTCATACAGTTTAGAATAGTTTGGAATATCACCAAATATACACTAAGACTAATAACATAGTTATAAATAGTAACAGTTAGTAACATATGACAATATGACATCCTGTGACATGGGCTGAACAATCCATATATGACATCTGACATGCTAATCCAAGAGTATTCTCCTCACCTTGAGTTTCCGGGCCGCACGCACGGCTTTGAGCTTCTGCTCCTTCTCCCCAAGGGCACCACGGCCTTGGTGCTGCAGGTATTCCTCCGAAAAGGAATGCAGGATCCCAGCAAGTTCTGTATGGAAATGGATATTCACTCAGAACAGATCTGTAAGATCTGTAATATACTATTATGTTGTTTCACCTCAATCACTACTCCCAGTTCCACTGGATAGTATATCATGCTAAATGTGTACCTCCCTGACTTCCAACAAAAGCCCCCAAAGGCACCAAGTCCCGCGGTCCGCGGCTCTTTTCACAGCTCCTCTGCAGCGCCGCAGAGTGTCTGGCAGGAGCCGAAGCGCTCCTGCACGCGTGGCCGCGCCACATGCCCCGCGCGGCGCACGAAGGCAAATTGCGCACGGCCTGGGCTGGAAGGGCTCCAACGTGAGGATCCAAGGACCAGCAGAACCACCCACAAAAAAACATCTGGCATCATGAATGAATTCTGAGATTCTGAACGGAGCTAGAATGCATCCCACTTTGAAAAAGGAAAAGCGTTGATACGATTCTTTGGTCGTGGATGCGCTTGATGCGCTTGATGTGTCTCAAAACTTGGAAAACATCGACTGTGAACCTCCAGCTTTCCCAGTTCCATGCGTCTGACACATGCGTCTGAGTCACTCATGCGTCCAACTCCCTAGACTCGGATGCACATCCTGTGGTGAACTCGAATGTTCAAGGGCTCAAGGGTCCAACATATTATGTAACGATCCATCCTCTTGCAAAACCAACACATGTGGCAAAAGGATACATGACATGAAAAGGAAAACACCTCCCGCCCTCCAGATGTGGGAGCTTTACTGAATAGAAACTCTCAGCTGAATCCCAGAATCCCTGCCACGTTGCTTTAAGCCTCCCTGTACGCGCTAAGCGAGCTCTCGCCAAGGGGCATTTCAATGGATCTTTGTTTCCGCGCCCTCCTCCCACGACCTTTGCACCACACTGGCCTAGGGGCTTGCGTTGAATTCATTGCTTTCAGCTGTGTCGGACTCGAGTGAGGTCTAAAAGATACTAAACTATAATCTAAAGATATCTAAAGTATATGGACCATACTATGCCATAGATATGCAATATGGGCCGGATTGTCGGACTCGAGAATTCCCTTATCCATTTTCGCCGGAAAGGATTTCGGGCAAACTTGGTCAGGGATCTATCTCAACATGTTCTTATAGAGATCCCCAAATGGAGGGAAAAAGTACATCCTTTCCAAGAACTGTATTGAAATTGTTTGCCCAATATTGTTGAGGCCCACAGATGCTCACGAATAATGAGGCCCATCGTTTTGCCACCTTCGGTCCCCTCACCAGCCAGGCCGAGGCGCAAATGGGAAACATCCGCAAGTGCTTGGGACCATCCGCGCCATATTCATATGGCATCGTCCCATCCTCAGACCAATGACGGATGCAGAAAGCAAGATGGGGAGTCCATCGGCCGCCTCACTCAACCCACCGGCACGTCAGTCAAGCATGTTGGGCATTTCCTTTTAACTACAGTGGTTTCACAGTAGATGGCACAATCTCCCAACGTCTGGCATGGTTGACAAGAATGGACCCCCTCCCTCCGTCTAAGACAGCTTTGGGGTGCTGGGGTGCCAAGCCACTCACCTCTGAAACTCACCAATTCCTCCACTGTTTGGTCCCTCCAACGCCCAAGTCTCCAAGTCCCTATGCAACCACCGTGACATGAAGCCCGCAGAGTAAAACCAGTCCACCCGCGGGGATCCGCGGGGTTCCGCGGTATTCATGGAGGTGAAACAATGACCTGCATCATGCCTGCATCAGTGCCGCTACTGCACCAGCCACTGCACACAATCATCCATCTCATGGACAGCCACTGCACACAGTTCACAAAAGGATCCGTGCAGAAAAAGAACTGCGTGCCTCTTAATGCACCATAGACTCCGTGTTGTGACTCCAAGTCACTTCAAAAGATTTGAATCCCTGTTGGCTGTTTGCTACGGTTCTCTGTTGAAACCAACTCCTCAGCACCCTCTCCCACCCCGCACCCCACGCCACACCGCGGCCCGCGGCCCGCGGCCCGCGTGTTGTTCCCCGCGTCCAGGGCTCTTCCACCGCTGCCGAGTGATGGCGGCCCTCCACGTCGCCGTGCTCACAGGCGCGGCCCAGGCTGTCGTGCTGGTACCGTGGAAAGGTCTCCAGATCCTCCAGGCCATAGAAGTCGAAGCCGAAAGAGTGGAAGGTCTCCTGACTGACTGGAAGGATGTTGAAAGACCACTGCCAGAGCCAAGTGGAGTTGGGCCTGGAAGGGGCAAAAGAATGAAAACACACTCGATAGGATGATGTTGAATGAACTGCCATTCAAAGGAAAAAACACGTTCAAATTCCAGAGGAAGTGGAAAGAACTTGCATTCAAGGATCTCTCCTGAAATTTGAGATCTTGAAAAATCTTGAAAGAACCTTGGGAGCAAAAGATGTCGAAAAGAAAACATGTCAGGTCTCCGGTCTGAAGTTGCTTTCCGACCAGATCAAACCACCAACGAAAAAACCCGCTCCGAACGCCGCAAAAGCCGACAATCCCCGGCTCCATGATCCAAAGCATGCCGTCGCGGCCGATCTCTTCTTCGATCATCTCGATCTGAAGGATCTCCTGCCGACGAGGACATCGACGGATGACACCCAAGGGTCGTAACCACCACGAGAAGATCCTGGGAGTTGACCTGAAGGGCCCTGATAAAGAACAGGGACACGTCTCACATGGAAGATCTGTGCCATGATTACTCCTACCAATGAGATGAAATGAAGATGGCTATCTTAGTCAATCCGCCCTGGTGGTTGGGCGGGGGTCATTAAAGGTATGGGAATCGGAATATGAATATGATGATTATGATTGTGAACTTAAAGCCAGTGAGGATGTTCTCGATGGCCTTGACAAGGATTCTTGAGACCTGGTTCTCTGCCATCTCGGACCTTTTTTTGGTGGAGCTACTCCCTCCCTCTCTCTCTCTCTCTCTCATAGACTCGTTACACGAGTGAAGCCACAAACTGCAGAGGATTGTGAGAAAGTCATGTGAGTCATGTGTCTTTAAACCAGGGGGTTCAATGACTTTAGCTCAGTGATGCTGACTGCCACACTGAATGGATCATGTGACTGTCTCTAGCTGAGCTGTTTGGCAGTCAGGGTGACCATTGGTGTATCACTTTGGGAATTTCGAGGGTTCAATCCCTTGTTCCAATGGAACCACCCGTCATTTCAATCCTGTATCGTTCATCCCTTTAAAGTGGGTCCCATCAGTAAGGGGTTGTGTAATGTCTTGTCCCACTCCCTCAACCAACCGCAGAAGTGAGCCAGCAGCTGTCGTCCGTCTTGTTGAGCACCGGAGCCACTCCAGCAAAGACAGCTTCGTAGCCTTAGTCACAGAGGTGCAGGGCAGAGTGTGATTTTTAACCAAGTCAGTAATTTGGATGTTGTAGCCAGAAGGGGAGCAAATGTTCTCTACCCCCCAAAATTAAAAAGTGGCCACACCATAGTCCTGGAGCGATTGGCTCTGCTTGCCTTGGTGCACCAGGGCCGGTGTTCCGTGGTCTTCCGCTGGCGTTCTCGTAGACCGAAAGGGATGGAGACCCGAGACCTGGCTCCTCATCACTCCACGACTCCTGACCACCACAAAAAAACACCAGAAGTCAGGTCCTGACTTTGAGAGGTTGAAGAACCCGAACTAGTACTATAGACTATCCCAGTTTGGGTACCCCGGGTTACGGTTCTAGTTTCAGGTCACTTATGTAACCTCTCTTGGATCACCCAGACTCGAAACCACCCCCAGCTCCAACCCGTCCTCCCGTCTTCCCGTCTTCCTGTGTCTGGGTCGGGCTTTCGGTCTTGTCCGACGGGTCGCTGGGTCGGTCGTCGACATCAATCTTCAAGAGGTGGATCTTCTCTGCGGATTTCAAGAGCTCCGCCATGTACCTCTGCAGCGATCAGCGAGGTGGTCCTCTCGGCCGAGGGCTCTTGGGATATCATTTTGTTGAGGCATTACATGGATTCATGGATGTAGGTTGAGGTCCAAAAGATGTATAGTGAGCCGCACACAAATATCGAATAAATGCGAATAATTTGTTTGTTCCTGTAGGGTTCAATAGTTTCTTAGCAGTTGAATCTCTTGGTTGGAATTTTAACCCAAATTGGACGAGGAATCCCCGAAACCGCGTGCAAACAGCAACGGACACTTGCTAGTCGAATAGGGCCATCCAAGTTGCAGATCATCCTGTACTGGTCCATGCAGCGTCGCTCGCTCCTGCCAGCCATTCACATCCCGGGTTAGCTCGATGAAGTCGCGCTCCAATTGGTTCACATAGCCTGAAGGACGAGGAGCTGCAGAGGGAGGAGCTGCCAAAAGATACCGTATTCTCAACTGATTCAACTATCCGCCTAAGTGCTAATCATATTGTGTGTGGATTACCTAGTCGTGGGAAAGATTCACTGTGGACTCTGAACTGTCTAATGTCTGAACTTCCTATATGTGTGTTCAACGAACTGCCGAATCTTCTGAAATGAACCAGAAAGCAATCATGCCAGGAGTTCCAAATGGGTGGTTTTGGGTGAGTGGGTGTCCACTCAATTAGTAGTCTATTTAAAAGAAGAAAAAACATCCCAACTCCTAGTGCTGTGAGTTCTTCCAAGTCACCCGTCTCAAACATATGGACGACATGACCCTCACTGAGCAAAGGCCAAGTACCTCAACTCGACTGGGCTGACAGAATCCTTTCGCAGCAAAGCTTCTAGTAGCACCCCGGCGATCCAAAGACATTTTGCACTATGGCTATGGATCCAGCTCAGCTGGGAAGAAAAAAGGTATACAGTATATTGTATACATGTTGGGTCTATCCCATTACCAGGACCTAGTGGATGATGATTAGTACGGGCCTTTCTCACCGACTGCTACAGGTTTACTGGGACAGAACCCAATATATATTATATTATATTATATATATGAGTGAATATACCTCACAAGCAAGGGGACGTCTATATAGTGAGTCTGGCGCTTCCACCATGTTCTCTCACAAAGGCACATCTCAAATCTGTTTGGGTCGGGCTGCACGAGCCAGAGTCGCCCGCACCGACGTCTATGGCAAGGCCGTGTCCTGACAAGCTGATGGACGAAACAAAAAAATCCAGCGGTTGGCACAATAAAAGAAGCAACAGATTGCAGAGTCGTTGAGATCCCTAAACATTGATGAACATCCGGTCACTTCAAAGCATATACTCTTGTGGAGAATTATAGAGCTTGACCTTGTACTTATCTTGTTTTGAGGGCCTCTAGCAAGAGGTTTCCAGTTCATCAACGTGTCTTGGGACGAACTGGGCCCCACATCAACGGAGCACTATCACCTCCTGTGTTTCAAGAATCTGAGGTATATCACCTCACCACAATCTCAGCCGATGATGCTGTCAGTAAACAGCATACTTCACATCTAAACAACCTAAGTCTCAAAACTCACAAAGGCCACCTGGTCATGGGATCCAAGGCTCATAATATACCCCCCCACCACCAATTCCACCCGTCGTGCAGACTGCTCCAGCCGTGCAGACTGCGTGCTCGCTCTGCTCGCAAAGATCTGTGTCCGGTCGGTGTCCTTCGGAGTCGTCCAAGGCAAAGCGGATCAGCCAGGGCATCACGTCACACCTGTGGCCACCGACTAAACCGGAGGGAAAAACACGTGGAAAACACGTGTTTTCCGTGAGATGCCGAGGTCACGAGGGGCAGCAAAGGATCGGACATGTAGTTTTTTTTGCCGTAAGGACCCAACAACGGCGGTGTTCTTCATCAAACATTCTAAATTGTCAGGTTGTGTTCATGAAATCCGTTGAATTGTGCTCCATAATTATGAGCCTATAAATGCGCAGAAAAAGACTGTAGATTTGTGTGTAAACCCCTCTTCCCAGCTGCCACCTGCTGTCCAGGGCACTCAGCGATCTTGTCTTGATCATCGCCTGAGAGGAGCTGAGAGCCCAAGTTCTCAGCTCATGTGGATGGGAGAGCTTTCCCAAACGATTGACCGGGTGGGGTTGGATCCCAACTTAAAAGAGGGGTTCTTGGATGGTTTTAGATTGGGAGAGGTCCCCAAAGATGCAAGTCTTGCAAGACCTGCTCCTACACTCAGCCAGCTCCAGCTCCTACATGGTAGGTAAAAGCTTTTGTTCTACACGTTAATCCATCCAACAACCCCCCCCAAGTGTCACGGGAGCAGGATGGCAAAAGCTCAGACAAGCACCCTCCCAAATCAGGCCAAGGCCCAGCCCATGCACAAAGCAAACATAGAAGTTGTTCCAACTTCTTGGAGGGTTAGTCATCCCCCAGGTCTGGCTTGGCTCAATAGATGCAAAAGCAATCTCAAACCCTTACCTACCAGTATCTTGGGAACCAGGAGGACGACTATATGGAAGGAATGGAAGGCCCAAGAAGATGCAAAAAAAAGAAAAGGGCGGAGTCGGTCAAGCCACAGCAGTCCGGTTTCAGACTCAAGAATGATCCAATACCGCTTTGGGATCATCCCTCCCCACGAACCGCGCAAATGTTCGCAAACACTTCGTGCCGACCAGGCCGCTGGGCAAGAAGACCTGGCTGAAAATGGCGGGCGAGTTGGTGAAGGTTTTTTTCAGAGGCCCGAAGCCCGGAAAGGGTCCACAGGTGTCATGAGTTTTCCGAATGTTTGGTTGGTGTAGCATGAATCGAGAAATGAGAATGACAAGTAGCAATATCATCAAAACCTCTGGCAGGACCCACTCACCAAGGTTTCTAAGCAGCAAAACAAAGCGCGTGTTACTGCCCAGTCCTGGGAGAAATCCTGCCAAAAATCCTATAGGGTGCACCCTCTGACTCGTGGGACAGTGAGAACTTGATGGGCTCAACTGACCATACCGGAGTGCATCCGAGGGTCATCATTGACCTGCAGGCTGAATAAACAAGAACACACTGAACACCCATGATGAGAACACCAATTGAACACGATGAATCAACATTCATCCAAGACACGCTGAAGGGCTTGCCATCCTCAAATTGTCTCATCTGGAAGGTGCACACATCGTACTGGTAGCCTGGGCGTTCGGCGTTGCTTGGTGACTCGGGTGAGTCCTGGAAAAAAATGAGAGAATCCAATGCTTTGTAGGTGTGTAATGAAAAACTACATGCTGTCCAACATGTGTGTTGAATTCACTCTTCTATGTTGGGTTCTTCAGAGTGCATAGGGTCTTAGAAGTAGAAGATCGTGCACGACAATTTCCAAACACTATACATAATCAAAGATACTCTAGAGACAGGGTGAAGTAGTCCTTCATATGTTTGACTTCCTGGATGTGGACCAACCAAACAAGACAATACTGTACTAAACATCTGCAAGGTTGGTCGCTTGTGACTTTGCCAACAAGAGATTCTTTTTGGGAACCAAGGAAACATTGACTCACCCAACCCAAGCACCCAAGCCAGCTCAAACAACAACAACTCACACTCAACCAACCTCACCCAAACCAAACCCACACCAAAACCTCTCGTCTCCGCCCTTCAAAAACAAACAAACTCTGCACAGCCGAAGTCACCTGCGCGCCTCCGCAGGGGCGGAAAGTCGCCCCCCCCGGCCAATGCAGGGCGTCTCCTCCTCGGCATGGCGACCAGGGCGCGAAGTCAAGAGCAGGGAAGGGACCTGGTGCAATAATGACTGATAACGACTGGTGTGACTCATTTTAAACGACTTGGTGTGATGCTGATCATGACTTGGTGTGATACATGACTGATAATGACCTGGTGCGGTGTGATACATGACTTAGTCTTGTACAAGTGGTAAATGACTTCCGTTATGGTTGTTGATTACCTGGTTGGCCCTGGCTTACAGTGGACTCAGTCCTTTCCTGAGAAATCAAAGGCATGTCCTAAATAAAGTAAATCCAATTCATTGCGGCTCAAAGATTCAGGATGCCGGGACGTTCTGGTTTGGGCATTGTTTTGAGGGATAGAGACATTCCCTTCCAAAAGGAAACCCTAACACAGACTTCATGCAGAACTGTCCCTTTCCTCCAGCTCACTTCGTTTGAACAGTTGTCCTGGTTGCTGTGACGAACGAGGTCCAAGCGACTGGGTGGCCTGGATAAATTCTTCCAAAAAGAAACAAAAGTCAGCCTGGAGCTCCAAAGATTTTAGGTTTAAGGCTGGAGGGAGTCAAAAACCCAACCTTGCCAAACACAATGACCACATCGGATCACCCAAAGTCGACAGTCGGACCATATACCATTATAAACCCAGGTTCCCTTTCCATGGGTTCTCTGCTGTTGTTTCAATTTATATTTGTTAATGTCTTTTCCATAGCTGTTCAATGTTGTCACTGGTTCAACTCCTGTGGTGTTGCTACTTTCCCATGGCTTTTGGTGCTTCACTTTGGGTAGCCAAACTGTCCCACAGTTGGCCACGGGGCCATCGCTCGCCGCAGTCGTTTCCGGCGCTTGGGCGGTAGCTCATCCAGTTGCAGCTTTTCGAAGGCGATTCTCGGCGGATCGATTGAGTCGGATGGCAAGAAACCGCAAGGCAAAAAGGTGATGGGGGCGGAACAGCTTTAGGGTTTAGTTGGGAGAATGGTCGGTTGATCCCTTTTCGCTTGCCAAGGGGGGTTTAGGGCGTTGGCCTCGAAGAGAGGGACCATGCCACATGTTGGTTGGATGGAGAGGAGTACCCGAACGCTCGATTGTTTTGTTGAGTCCAGACCAGTCGCACTCTGGTCACCCTTGAACCATGGGATTCTGCAAAGTTGCACCGAGACACTGACGAGAGTCAGCTGTTCAGTTGATGTGAACCACAGCGAGCACGGGTTGAAACGACGCAAACACAGAAACACATCTGATCAAAGCAAGCTTACCAAGCTGACTCCATGTTGCTGCTGGTGGCCAACTGAGGGTTCCATTAAAGTTCCTCAAGTCTCTCCGGTGCGTGTTCCACTGAGTCAAAGCGTTTTCCACTGGTTTGTCACCGCGCTGGCCAGCTCATTCCAAGGCTCTCATAGAGCCACAGCGTGACCTCCGGCGTGTAGTGGCAGCGCGGACCCGTGGTACCCGCAGGCAGCGGCGGGTTCGGCACACAAAGAAGGTTCCTTGGTGACTGCACAGGGGAGAACAGGGCGCGAACAGGGCGCGCGTGGCGTGGGTGTGTAAACAAGAACGGGCTGTGGGTGCCATTGACTTGTCTTGCAATCTAAAGCGTTTGGGATGCGCAGCCCACCGGCGTAATGGTTCTAATGTCGCCCCGGAAGCTACAGGAGTCGCTACTACACATAAGCGGGAAAGCTCATCGGGCAAATCATGGCAAACCTGAAGTAACCTGTTTCCGGGAAACCACTTGGATCTTGGCCTGAAAGCTAGAGCCCTGATATGTAAAAGGAAACATCTAAGACACTCCATGGGACTGCCGTATATGCCGATCAGTTGGGGTGGTTTGAGGGGTCAATGTAGGCATATATGGCATACATGAATGTCTGGGCATTGACATATCTTGTGCACTGACCTTTGCACACGCTGGAGTGCCGGGACGGTCCAATTTCGTAACTCCTTCATGTCAAAGGATGACAGCGATCCCCTGTTTGACTGCGTTCGCCTTTTGCCATGTTCTGTTTCCATACTTTGGTGTATTATTGCTCAACATAAATTGTCCAACTCAGATTGCCTTCTGCAAGTTCGGATCATATGTTGCCTGCCCCCCGAGCACAACAACATTCAAACTCAACTTGGGAAGGGTTGGTGACTGGCAAAACCAACCCCCCGCAAGGCCAGTTTCCTCCAAATTCCATGCGTTGATCACCTGCCAGGTGAAAATGCCTCCAAAAAATATATTAGATGGTGAAAAAGATCTACAGCGTTGGCTTTGACATCTATAGACATGGAAACTGGGTTTATGGAATTTCTCGGTAATTAGAACAGCGACCATGGAATCAATTGGTGATATATGCAATGTATATATCAACACATCTCGACGCTATGAAAAGCGTTCATGGATTGTGGTTCCCGGTCCCATCCACCAAGCATCTGACTGATTTGCACGTCACCGGGAAAGCTCCGTCCATGCTCACGTGACGGTTTGCCATCGGCAGAGGCCAGCAAGAGGACGGACAGCCATGAACCCATGCGGGGCAGGTGCGGGAAACTCAAACCACTTGTTTTGGGTTGTCTTGGCAATGTTGTCTGCGTCAGGGAACAGGTCTCGGTCTGTTGGTTGGTGTTGACCTGGTTTCCAATGGTAGACGTGGCAATCCCCTTTCACACGGTTCATCCGATCCACCAGGTACAGTCACCCGCAAGATTGCGGGCAGTCCCCAAACACCCCACCTACGTAATATAAATTTGTCCAAGCAAAATCAATGTCACTGTCCAGTCGAGAGCCCGTACTTGGTTCATCGATCGAGTAAGTATGAGTAGGTCCTCAAGACAAATACGACATTGAGACGAAATTGTGCATCATCGACGCATTTCTGGCATTATGAAGAAGTTATGTTGTTCAGATGATACGGGATATTGCAAGTCAAGGACAAACCATTCAAACAATGTGGGAGGTGGCCTCAATCTTGGATATTGGTTCTATGGGTGTACAGGAACATGAAAGGTCGTCTTTTGCTTTGGTCTATGCGAGAGACCCAGCAATCACACTAGATTCACATTTGTTGCCCACGCTGTTCCCCGTCTCTACGTCCTCGATGCAAGTCAAGGATATGGGCTTCACCGGCTTGGTCGTTTGATCGCTTTTTCAAATCATGATCTACCCGCGCACTTTCTGGCACTCACTTCACGCCACCCGTGTGGAGTGTGCGGAAAAGGCCCGCCATTAGGCCCGGACCCTCCCAGACATTCTCTTCAGCGATGCGGCCCCATCACAATGTACTTTGAACAGGCCAAAGCCGGCAGCCCAGAGCCACCTCCACTTACAGCACCAATCAAACTTGAAATCATCATATAGATATTGTATTACTATATATACCACCCGAAAACACCAATGCGGAAGCCCCTTTGAAGTTGAAGCTTGAGTAAGTCGTCACCTCCTTTGAGACCTCCTCAACATTGGGCCGCACTGCAGCCCCCTAGCCATCCTCACGCTTGGTTTCCTCCATGACACTCGCTTCATCATCCCTGCCCCTTCCATGGCTGGTGTCGTAGGCGAAGTGCTTTTTTTGGAGGCCCCTCTCTTTTTGACCACTCGCTGGAATTCGGCCATGGAACTCTAGATCCCCAAGAAAGATCCGCATCTTCACAAACACAGATATTTTATGTTCCCCCTGAATGGCCCAGACATTGATTGGAAGCGCCACGGGCGATGGAACAGACTTGTTGGAGAAGTGTGAACGATGCCGGAACAGTCCGTAGTTTCATACAGGCTAACCCTCTTGGTTAGGCCTGCAGACTCTCCACCAAAACCACAGGCGTAGGTCTTGGCGCCCTGTAAGAAGTCCCATCTCTATTTGTAGCTGCAACGCATTTGCGACAACTGCATTCCGCCTGTTGTAACCGCGCGTGCTTCTGCTGTTCCGGAGAGCGCCCTCAACCACAGTGCCCGACTAGAATTATTTGGGCTTGCTTCATCTTCATGGAAAAGCCTACCATCGGTCAAAAGAAGATGTCATCAAGCTTCAAGTGACGGGTGGAACCGGTCCCACAGGCCAAATGACTCTCCAGCTTGATTAGCTCCCCGTTGACGTCTTTGTCTTAGTTGTTGGTTCATTTCCATAGGATGACATGGCTGAGCTTCTCCTTCAGCACCAGAACACCAGGATGAACACGACCAAGATCTCCAGGAGCAAGCTAGGCCAATAGGTACCTCTTACAAACATGTCTTTGTTCTTGATCACCACTAACATCCACAGTGACACGCTGTCACGCCTCTTCTCTTTCACGCGCTGTTGAACTGGCTGTTGATGATCCTGCGTGACTTTCACGAGGTTGCAGCGCTCTTTGAGGCCCATGGGTACGGGTAAGAGCTGCAACCATCTCCAACATGCCCATCAGATTCATTCGCACTCCACGACCAAGTGATAGGCCAACTGCTCGAAGAAAAAACCCTGGTTGTCCGTCTCTGCGTGTTGGGGCCATAAATGCCTCCAGGCAGTCCATGAAGCCCCCCCCTCATAGAACATTCCGCTCACACTGACGCCTTGCATTCTCCCCGATCAAAGACCGCACCAAAAGCCCCACCTCCCTTCTCGAAGTGGAGTTGGAAGACATTCCTGAAAAAAAGCTTCCTGGAACGATGGCGGTACAGGGTGAAGCTGGTCTCATAGCCAAACCGCTTCATCCTTGGCCTTCTCTGATCAAACCGGCTTCTGCAAAGCCGGAGAAGATCTGAAGGAGGAGTCACACTCTTGGGCTCCATCCATGGGACCAACAACCAAGCTTTGTTGGGTGTCTTGCTAGTTCGCGTTCTTTGGGCTCACAACCCACGCGACAAAAGTTGGCTTGATCATGATCTACCCGCACACACATCTCTATCTCTCTCTACATAAGATTATATGCCTGGATAATGGGAAAGGCCAGGACGAACCAGCAGGCGACTTTTCGGCGCAACACATGTGTCACCTAAAGGGTGCATTTTGTTGTGAAAGCGATGCTGGTGATGCAATACCGCTACCTCAGTCACATTGCATCTTCTACATCACCAACCCACGAAAAATATTTTTTTAGAAAAGCGGGGGATGTGGTTTACATCAATTTTGCCCCGTCTGCCCCCCACATAAACTGACTTCAGCCTAGCCTACCAGCTGGCTTTCGAAATATAAATTAGGTTTCCTCTATTTCACCCTTCAACAGCCGCGTCACCTTCAGCTGGGCTCCTATTTTCACCACTGCATGGTGTTTGAACTACCCAAGGACTGGAAAAATAGGAATGCATGGAACTCCTGCAACTGCTAATGACACACAAGGAACATGTGTTTTTTTGACAACGTGAGGACCATGGGAAACCCTCAATTTTGATGGGTATTTCCGTACTGTTGATGGAAGAACTCCCGTATCATCTGGGATACCAGAAACAGCGCAATTCACAGATGTTTTCCTGATCTCAGATTCTCAAGTAATACCTGAGTTTTTCTTCAACTTCAACAGGAGGCCTTCTTGCGTGGCACCAGGTCCTTTTTGGATCCGTGATTGGCATGGAGTCGATAGGCTCCTTTTGAGCATGAGTTTTGTTCCTTGCACTCTTGTGTACAGTTTGGAGCGCTTGCTTAAACCAGTCCACATTGTTTTCTAAAAATAAGCTCTTCGCGCTTAGAACATCTGGAACAGAGCAAGCGCTCTGTCTGAGTCATTCTAACGATTCTATCTTTCGGCGGCGGCAGCGCCTGCACGAAACCTCAGATTCTGAATCTTCTGTATCTGATTCCAGGTCATATGCCACTTTTGGCTTCTGGGTGAAACTGCAAATGCTCGGCATGATGCCAGCATCCTCCCACTGCTTTGAAGTGGTGAAGTCGACATCTTCCAAGTCATCTTGGCTGAAACCAGCCTCCGCGCACTGCGTGGCAGTGAAACCAGCATTTTTGAAATGCTTCACAGTAAAGCCTGCCTCTTTGCACTGCGACAATGAAAATCCGGCATCTGTGCAATCCTTGACGGTGAATTTAGCCTTCTTGCACATCTCCGCTGTGAAATTTGCAAGCTCCTTGCAATCGCTGGCCTTGAAGCCAGCTAATTTGCATTTACCCTTCATATGTCCCAATTGATACAAATATCTCACGGGAGCACCGTTGTTCAAATAGTGCTCAACAAGGCTGACGCGGAAACGCTCAATGTGCCTTTCCGACTTCATAAGATCCTTGAACCATTGTTGCTGCAGCCAATCCCTTAAAGGCCGGTAAAGTTCAGAATCTGCGACATTAAGCCTCTTGAGCACAGAGTCGGAGTGCTTTTTCATCAATCTGTTGAATGGTTCACCAACGCTTTCAGGGTCGATTGGCGAGTTTTGCGGTGGTGACGGTAGTGTCTCAACCATCCTTTGCCTTGTCTCAGCAGAGAATACCAAGTCATCCAAAGCCTTCTCGACTGCGGCCTTTTTGTACTCAAAGATCAGACTCTGGCCCACAGGGATCAAAACTCCCTTCCCCACGCTGATAGCGGCAGAAATTCCTGCAAATCCAAAGCCTTTCAACCCTACATACCTCAGAACCAAAGCAACACCCAGAACGCCTTGCGGCCAGTCCTCCGACCACGCTATGAGAAGACGAGCCCTGCTCACAAAGTCTACACAAAAATTGCTAAACTGCCTTTCTGTCCACTCTGGCCACGTTTCAGCTTTGAGGGTCTCAGGTTTCTTCTCTGCCAACTCAAGAATCACCCGGTAGCTTTTACGAAGCTCACGTTTGCACTCATCATGCCAGCTGACTTGCACATAGGAAACCACAATAACGTAGGCAGACACCACTGCTAGAAGCCCTCCATCACCCAGCCATTCAAAGGCAGCTTGCACAAATGTGAGGCACGGAGAGGACAGCAATTCACATGCGTCCAAGCGGAGCATGAGAATAATGCATGATGCAAAAAGCACCACAAGGGACATTCCACTAAAGAGCGAGCTATGGTTGTCCTCAATGAACTGGAGCAGAACTAGAAAGGCACCAGGCATTTTGATCCAAAGTGGACCCCGCGCAAGAAAGAGTACAAAAAGGAGTGCGGCATAGAACACCTGGTGCCGGATCAATATATATATATATACACGCAACTAAAGAAACAGCATAAACATGACCCCCTTCAAACAGTGAGCAGCATTGAGCAGCAACATGTATGAGTTCAAGAATCTCAAAACAATTGGGCCCCGGGATCAATACAGAGTTGAAGTTGGCGAAAATCACACACAACAACACTAGACTTACTTTGAAAAATGGCCTGCAACACGTAGGCCGGAGGGCTAATTTTCAGATCGTCGGAAATGGAAATCCAACGAGGATTCAATCCCCGTGCCAGCGCACTCGCTTCAATTCCAACAAGGACAGCTCCTACCACAAAGCCCTGCCAAGTCTCGGCCTGGGATGGATGAAGGGACTCGGGAAGAAACCATTGATAGACCCCGTAAAACCCACCCACCACAAAATAAACTTGGAAAAACACACACATCAACATGAGCAGTACCAAGTGGCATAAAGGAGGCAAATCCCTGTCACCACCCAGTCCTTCATGGTATCGTACACCTCACTGATGAATGGGGCTGTGTACGACAGCACGGCTGTGCACGTGGATGCTTCCAGGGCTTCGCTATCCTTGGTTTCATGTCAATGGTTTTCAGCTCAGTGGGCGCGCATGTGTTTGCCCTTTGCAGTGTTTGCAAGAAAGGTGCCCAGCAGGTGTCCAAAACCGACAAGAAAATGACAAAGGTGAGAAAGGAAACCAAAGACTACATATAAGCACGTACAAGCATCCAGCATCGCACAACGGCACCCAGTCTGTATAAACAAATTCCAGAGGCACAACTGCTGCCATAATACCCAAAGCTCCCATGCCAGCCCGGTGCTACTGGAGAGCCAGCCATGTAGCACGGCAACTGCTACGATGCCAGCGCAAGTGGTGTGGTACAGAATGAGCCATATCCCAAAAGACCCAGCAGTGCTTTCTCCTTTGAATGTATGGTCTTGGGGCACAAGTACCGGGCTCTCCACATCAGAGGTTCGATTTTCCTCCAGTTTAAGCAACCTGCTGTGGCTGCCAGGGATTGAGTTCTTTGATATCTGAGAATATTGTGGTTCAACTTTCTTGCTGCCGACCTGCTTGTTGACTGCATATTTCCTGGAACAAAAGCGCATTGCTTCGCAAGCGAAAGCCATGATAGGAGGCGAAGACCTCACTATGTCAACTGGCAAAAAACAACTTCGTTGCAAGTACTGCCTTCCATACCAATCGGACCACGTGAGAAGACATGGGGCGCAATCCAGCTGCAAATGATGCATCTGAAGGTCCACTAACAAAGCGCATAGATATATATACAAAAATTAGTACCGGTCAACATGGTCAGAGAAGAAAGGAGAAGGAAGCAATGGTTAATCTCAAAAACAACAGCGCCATAAACCCTCGTTCTGGTATAGCGGCAGCCGCTGGAAAAAGTCAGCTCCTTCAATGTATGGTTTGGAGGACCACAGGATAGTTGTGCTGGATGAGGGGTCTTCATCAGAAAAAGTCTAGGTCCAGGCAGTACACCAACAAACTCACAGGCGGGTCTTGCAAACCTTTACAGAGGTACGAGGTGCTCAATGATGGCACCAAAAGAGGTTAAAAGTGATCGATGCAAAAGGGGAAGGAAGCTGAGAGATATCATATCATATCATATCAAAAATGAAGGACCATGGAGTCATGGTGCAAGAGTGATACAAGATCACGAAGAAGAACCTGCTTTGCACGTTGAACAATTGATGAAAAGTGTTGTCCAATTGCCGCAGTTAAAAGACCGTGCAACAAAATGGCAAACTTTCGTTGGAGCCTCTTGGAGACAAGTTCCGGAGTTGCTGAGCGGCAGCCAGTGTCAAGAAAGGTCCAAGTATTCATTCTCGATAGTGACTAGTGAGCAGGACTCATCAGGAATCCCCCCTCAAACATGTATAAATATGCCTTACATATGTGGTCCACCTCTTGACCCTGACCGTGCACTTTTATGCCGGGGTCAAGTGCCTGCTGAACAAAAGGCATTTCCTATGCCCTCTACCCGATCAAGTCCTCCTTGCCCCCTCCTCCACGCGTCCCAGCTCGGCAGCAAACCTTTGGCTTGCTGCGCGAACCTTACGGGTCACGGCTTGTGGTAGGACAAGAGCAGTGTATTCTTGAAGGGCTTGATCGAGGTAAAAACGTGCAGTGGCAATCAGCGGCCTTTGGCCAAAAGCTGATCAAATTGCATGCCCTGAACATACGCTGCAGTGGCTCCCCCCGTCTCAGACTGTAAGGAACGTAGTTGAAGCTTTCCAGGCCGAGGTGATGCACAACCTCTTTCCATAGTGACCGGAAAGCAGCAGGGGAAAAATCCACCAACTTTTCTTCAGGCTTGCGTCTCTGACAAAGAGCGCGCAAGCAAGCAATGCCGCTTTTCTCAGGAATGAGTACCTTCTCGCTCCTCAAAAAATTTCGTTGTGACGTTTTCGTGTCATGCAGGAAGAGGATCGCGGACTGTCCTTCCTTTCGTGGCAGCACCACATCTTGCCGCTGAAGTTGAAACATCTCTCCCGTCCGTAGGAGACCACAAAAGGCTACCATGGTAAGCTGGGCTAAGCGAGGCCATTGCCACTGCCATAGCGTTCCAGCAAAAGCCAACACTAATTCAGGACTAAGGGGCGTAGCCCGCAAGGGTTGCTCCAACTTATTCCATAAGGAAACCAGCTGCCATGCTCCTTTCAAGTTTCCTCTGAGCTCTGGCCTTCGATACTGAACGGCAGCCATCACATAATTTGCCATCGTCTTGGGATCTCCTTCCTCCCAGAGGAACTCAACATATTGACAAAGCACTGACTCAAGGTCTGCTCGTTTCAGCAGTTCTACCTCTGGGGTTCCCACAAAGGTACTCAGGCCATGCAAGGCAACGGCATATCTTTCTGCAGTTGCTTGTGAAACTCTTTGCTCTGACAACCTTCCCACTTTCAGCCTTTCAGCCTTGCGGTCTGCTTTTGTGGCTTTTCGCTTAATCTCCCTTCTTGGCATCCTTTTCAAAGCGTCTGCTTGGACCATCCGCGGGATTCAATCGGGATGCAATCCAAGCCCATAAAGGGAAAAGGTTCAACGCGACACACAAGGCTGAGATCTTCCGCAAAATGCGATTGATCTTTCTCGAGCTGCTCCGACCTTTCCTCAGTACAGCCAGGCAGATCTGGGAATCCGATAGATGGAGGAACCTGCAGGAATGGAGGCCGAACGGGCCCGCCACTCTAGGCTCCTCAGGATCGCCCTCAACTCCAGAAGATTGATGTGCTCATTTCGGCGCCACTTGTACGATTGGGCCGTCTTCCAAACCCATCGGCCTGGATCAACTGTTGTGCGGACCACAGCATCCGGACGGTATACACGACCTGCAGGTCCAACCGAACATCGCTTCCACGAAACTCCATCCTCCGAAGATATTGGTGAATCAGCCGGACGTTCAACAAGCGGGCTCCTCCATCCTTGCCAAAACTATATGTCCAGCCAGACGAAGCCATTGTTCGCGCTTTGGGTTTCGGACCAACTGCACCAGGGCTTCTTCCTCCTCCTTGTCTCTCTCACTCTCGCTAACATGCGTCGTGGCATCATCCTTTTCTCCAATGTCATTGAACCTCCTGACTGCCATCTCCTCATGCCATCTTTTCACTATGGTGCTGGCTCCCTTCGGATCAGTTCAGGCTTGCTTCTTCCATAACCACAGGTCCATCAAGCAAGCCACGACCACAGTGTGGAAGCTGTTTCCGATAGCCGCTTCTCGAGCCACCGTCTGCTTCCTCTTCTCCTCC
The DNA here is from genome assembly GCA_963970005.1 of Durusdinium trenchii. Classification (NCBI taxonomy): domain Eukaryota; class Dinophyceae; order Suessiales; family Symbiodiniaceae; genus Durusdinium; species Durusdinium trenchii. The sequence goes on from CAXAMN010028128.1 coordinate 320,179, forward strand.
TCCGTCTCTGCTTCCTTTCGAAACAGAGCCAAGGTGTACCCCGTGGGGTATCCCATCAATCTCTCTCTTTTCGTTGCCGATGCCACACGCTTCACTTCTTCTCCCGTGGCATGGTGAAAAAGGAACTCGGGTCGGTAGGTGTATGGAGGAAACTTCATCCTATCCTCCTTCCATCTGTCTATTGTGCTCCGATCGCAGGACTGCAGCCCCGCTGGCTCCTTGGGCGGATTCCTCCGTGGAATGGCTCGTGTGAAAGTCGGCAACCGAAGGTTCTTATTGACCTCCGCTGCCGCCCAAAACCACCCTTCATCACAGACCGACCCCAGAGGTTCCAACTCCTCATTGAACTCTAACACATCATAGAGCTCGTGATGGTTGAGCTGATAGCTGGCATGGTCATCCAACGCCACATTGCTCCAATACAATCTTGGCCGCAGAACCCACGATAGGCACCCCGAGCAAACATGCACCGGACGGCATCCCAGCTATTGACTCATCTCTCGGATGTCCTCCTCATCTCCAACTACATTCCCCACCATGAGGACGGACCATACCTTCATTTCTCTTGCCAGGTCCTCAATCCAACCCAGAATCTCCACATACTTGTAGAACAACTGGGACCTCGGGTCTTGAAGGTGAATTCGGTTCACATTCAACTTTGACAGACCCTGACACGGAGAGCCTCCCCCAAGCAATCACTCCGGTGAGGCCTGGTACACTCCTCATGTACTTCTCTATCTCTCCTTTTGTCACCCTCGTGATATCAGTTATCACATCACATCCAGGCCACCTTGTCTTGTTTAGCCTTCGACATTCAGGGTCCTTCTCAATCACCACTACATGATCCACCTTCTGTCCTGCCAGCTCCAGTGCACGGCTCAGGCCTCCTATGCCTGCGAAGAAGTCGAACACCAGCACGCTTTGGGGTGCATCCAAATTGATGCCCTCTCCGCCGACATCATCCTCCTCCTCTTCCAAGGCGCGCATCTCTCTGAGCCCTCGGGAGGTCAGCTTCAACCCATACACGGAGCCCACCTGTCTCACTGGCATCAGAGGCCGTCACCACTTCATGCAGTTTGGCCCTCAAGTCAGTCACTCTCAGAGGCTGACTACAACCTGCCATCAGTATCTCCTCCACTGACTTGGCTCCAAGCTCAATCATGACCTCGCCATCCGAGATGTCCTTCCAGAGGTAGTCGAAGACTCCAAACACGGGAGGCATGAATCTGAGGCCTTGGCATCTCCACTGGCATCTCCTCCTCCGACAATAGATTGCTCAGCGGATGCAGAAGCTTTTCCTTCAACTCCTTCACACAACTCTACGAGCGGAACGCTTGCTCCATAACCCGCAGGTGGCAAACCAGGCAGGACCTGATCCAGTGTCAGACGCTGTCCTTTCTCCACTATCTCACCTTGATATGAGATCCTCACATCGCCAACCTTTCTTCCCCACTCCCCCATCTCTGGGGAGCGGGGCACTTTGTTTTTGTCTCCGAGCTATGATCGACGAAGGCCTTCGCCGTCTCCCAAACCCGATCCAAAGCCCTAGCCTGACTCGACTCGTGGTCCCTCAATGAACTTTCGCTTGCTTTCCTCCTCCTGTCCACAGAAAATTCAGCACCACCACAGCCAAGCGATGCCAAATGAGCAGACCGGCTCGTCGTGCATGTCGAAAGGCCTTCTTGTCTGTGCCTCCAAACTTCCGAAAGTCCCCAGACTCGAAGAGGCTCCTGAGCTGCTCCTTCCCATCGGCCCACAGCGGCAGGGGCAGAACCTCCCCTTTTCTTCCCTTATTGCCGTCGTCAGACCCCGGCTCGATGGACCGCTTGAGATATTCGCCCAAGTTCGTGCCACTTCGCATGCACACCGACGCCAAAAGTCCTCCTGTTTGTGAAATGCTCAGGCCACCACACTCTTCACTTTTTAACCAGCGCTGCATTATGGCTAAACTCTCCTCAACTCCAGCTTCAAGATCAACACTTAAATTTTCCCAATCTCCATCACTCTCCTCGGGGTTGGACTTCGCTGGAAGGGCTTCAAACCCTTCCTCGCTGGATTCACTGCCACTGTCGCTTTCCTGCGATCTTTCCAGGCCCTTTCCTTCCTCGGCCATATCGCCTTCTGCCAGGCGGACCTCCTTTGCTTCGCGGAGGACAACCCTCCGGGTTTCTCCTTGGCTCCCCCTTGGCGACCTATCTCTCTTGGCCGATCGTCGAAATGGACTCGACGCACCTGCTCGCGGCTCTTTGACCGCTTCAGGCTGGCGGCTTCCTGCTTTGCTGCTCTTCTCCTCTCGCTCTCTGAGGACAAGCTTGCGGCTTGTATCAATTCCTGATGCCGTGCTGATATCCAGTTGCTGCCGACCAGACTGGTCTCCAGAGCCTTCAACCGCTGCATCAGAAGGTCTCCTAGCTCCGGCAGCTCGCCCATGATCAGCAGGTCGATGGCGGTCCCGAGGGTGATGAGTTCTCTGTGACTTCTCACTCCTATGGCCTGACTCACTTCTCCTCTCACTCGACGATGGTCGCTTTTCCTTCCTTCCCCGGCGCCTTTTGCGGCTCCGGCTCCGGCCACGGCTCTCCTTCTTCTTTTCCTCCTCCTTCTTCCGCTGCTGCTCACGCCGTTCCGCCGCCCTCCTTTCCAGCCGAGCGCCAACTGACCCTTTCGGCCCTCTTCCACTCTCACCATGGGCCTCCTTCTTCTCGGTCGCCGCCTTCTTTGCCTTCTCCAGGGCCTTATCAATTCCTGTTGGGTCTTCGAAGGACTCCACCTTTCTTTTCACACCAGGCGCTCCTGCCGGTTCAGGCACACGAGGTGACCAGGCATCAATAAAGCTCATGATGCCCTCCAATGCACGCTTTTTGGAGTACTCCATATCATGCATCATCAACGGATTGACCAATCTCCAACGGCTGATATGTACCAACTCTCTTCCATCTCCTCGTGGCAACTTCACCTTGCACTTTGTTCTGTCTCCACTGCACAAATGGTACAGCCCCTTTCTATCCATCAGGTAATGTTGGCCGTACCACTCACAGTAACCGTCACTTGCAACCAAATGATCTCCAACCAAAAATCCTCTACCAACCTCACTCCAATCGGAGGCATGCTTTCCCCTGAGCTCGGCCAATCATGGCACTCATACTCCATCACAAAACCTTTTCCCAACACTGACTCCGCATAGCTCAGGATGTCATCATGCCCTTTGGCATCAACCCAACTCATCTGGTGGGGCAGAAGGCCACTTTGCAACAACTCATTCCAATCCTCAAGGGTTCCGCCCTTTTTGAAAAACCGCAACTTCTGATTCTCCATCTTTACTTTCTCACTTGTCTTCACTCTCCCTTCTCTGGGTCTCAGGCCCAAACTTGGCCACTCCTCAGCCTCTCATTCCACAAGGAGTGCTGAGGCCGAGAAGTGGTCCACCCAAGTTGCTATTAGACCACCTGACCTCTCACCACCTACCTCACAAGGAGGTCGGGTGGGAGAGGTCAGGCAGCCCTGACTTCAAAAGCTCCAGTGGAACCACCATTCAGGCATGCTATCCCGTTGGGAGAACACATATATAATGTTAAAATGTCCCTCAATGGATTCCAAGACCCCAGTTCTTTGCCAAATGATTTCGCCAAGTAACAATGTGAAATCCAAAATTTAGCGTTAGTCAGCAAAAACTACCGCCAGTTTGTGCCAAGTAGTGTCTTATTCACACCAATTAACATCAATTAGCCGCAATGATTACTGTGGTATGCAAAGGACACAAAGCAACGGCAGCACAAGAAGCCAGTCATTTATCTCTTCAATGATTCATTTCAAGCCTAAGGAGACTTGTTCGACAAAGGTCTGGAGACAAAAAGAAATCTGATCTCCATTCAATCTCCATTCTGCAATGGGAGTGAGGCCCCTGCTGACAAGGAAAGTTGCGCTCAGTGGGTTAAAGGAATATGGTTGGCGCGTCGGGATGGTCAATAAAGGGTCCAAGTGATAGGAGCGCCAATTCAGTGGGTGAATTCCAAGCTCAATGAGATGTTCAAGGCACACGAGCAAGGAGAAACAACAAGTTCAACAAATAGTTAGGAGTCCAGCGGAGTCCAATACTATTTCAAGACAATGCAAGAAGAACATTGCAATGTTCGACTGAGCCCACATAAATATAAATATATATAATACGTACGTCGTCTGTACACACAAATGCCGCATGCGCTCATGCAACACGACAAAGTGAAGGCTCTTGAGGGTCATGACGCAAACCTGCGAACATGATCAAAAGGGTGCGCGCAAGGTGGCGAAACCCAACTATGAATGCAAAAGAAACGAACATGATTGAAAGTGTGCATGCGAAAATGAAGGCACTTGAAAGCCGTCGTTTGAAAAAGTGGCCATGCAGCAGTGAGGCATTTGAGGGCTAGGTGAAGGGAAGGTCTGAGATAACGCCAACCAACATCAAAGGCACTCTCCCTGACTTCAAACAGTAGAGTACAGCTTTCTTGACAACCGAGCAACAAGAGGATGGAGCCCCAGTAGTGAAGCCTTTCCGATGCCTCCACCTCATTGATCTCTGACAGCTGAGGGAGAAATTTCTGTGGAGGTTGGCTGAAGAGTGACGGGAAGCGCTTCACTCGGCATTGGAGATTGCCGGCACACTCCTTCCTCACTGTTCAATTGACACCAGAAATCAGAATCTAGAGGGCTTTCCCTTCCTCCCAGCAAATAAAAATGGTGTGCTACATTAATGGGCTACATCAATCGCAATCCAACGTGTATACCTGGGACAACTGGACATGTAGGCGTGTAAAAAATCCAAAAGATAAGTCAAAAGGGCTTGCCAGGCCAAGTTTCCACATCTCGACACTGAACATCTCGATCATCCAGCTCAGGATTCCCACCACGTTTACGACAGGAACCAGCGCCATCGGATGACTCAGGGTGAAACCTTCATGAAAACGTATCCCGCAGGAGTATCAAACTAGCTGGGATGGGTGGAACATGATACAAAATGCGTAGCGGCCAAATGCCCGTGTACTGGTAATGCAGGACAGGTCTCCGAAAAATGGTTGAAACAAGCTGTTTGTTGGACATGGAGCTTTTGGTGAAATGAGTGCAATTTAAGCTAGTAATAATACATACCTTAGCAGTACGCATCTTGAAGGGATTCCTCCTTGGAAACGTGCCTCTCTTCAAATGACTGGAAGAAACTGTCCTGTCGCAGTGTTTGAAAGCTGTGCATGCAAAATGGCCGTTCTTCTTCTTCTGGATATTATGCCAGTGTCTTCTATACAAACTAGGCGCTGTATGACTTTATCAGTTTAGGGCAGGTTTCTGTAGGGAAGGGAAAAAACCAGTGCTTCCTCTCTCTCAAAAAACACGCGGATATGAACCGGCTACAGTTTGCTGGACTCGGCGATAACATTGCGATCACACTTTTAAAATTGTATACTCCTTGGCTGGTACAATGGCCTGTCTACTCTTTCCCGCACCGGTTTGGGTGATTGGTTCATGGGCGAAACAGTGATACCCCTTATTGCTAGACATGAAGCTAGCACCGTTCTAGTGCTCAGTGGTGAAGCCAGCTTGCTGAAACCAAACACATTTTTCCAAAGCATTATTGTTGTGCTGAGAGCATACAAAGTACACAATTGCTCTAATTTCTTATAGTGGGCAGGCGCAGAGTGGTTAGTCTTCGTCTGAAGAGTCGGAATCAAATGCCACACCATCCGGGGTAACATAATCATCTGCCACAAAACCAGCTTCCTGACATTCTGTGGCAGTGAACTCGGCATATCTGCACGCGTGGGCTGAGAAACCCAAGTCTTTGCACAGCTTTGCAGTGAAACCATGATGTTTAAAGTCCCGTGCGGTGAAGCCTGCCTCTTTGCACTGTAACAATGAAAATCCGGCATCTGTGCAATCTGTGATGGTGAATCCAGCCTCTCTACACATCTCTGCTGTGAAGTTTGCAAGCTCTTTGCAATCGCTGGCCTTGAAGCCAGCTAATTTGCAGTTGCCCTTCATTATATGTCCCAATTCATGCAAATCGTTCACCGGAACACCCTTCTTCAAATAGTGCTCAACGAGGCCGACACGAAAATGCTCAGCAGTTGTTGAAGCCGCCCGAAAACCTTTTTTGAGCTTTCGAGACGTGGTTGAATTCCGAAGAGCTTCGAGCCAGTGTCGCCTCATTCTCTCAAATTTCCTTGTGCTGTCAACGCCACACCTCTCCAATACATCCTTGGACGAATCTTTCACGAGTTCTGCAAGCACGCGGCCAACACTCTCAGGGCTGACAAGTGAAGTCTCGTCGATTTTTGCAAACAGAGATTGCATTGCTTCAGGAGAGGATACCAGGTCATCCAATGCTTTCCGAACTACAAGTTCTTTGGATCGAACAACACGAATAAGGAGAGACCCAATAGCTGGCAAGATCATTCCTTTGAAGAAGCTGATCACTTGAACAAATCCAAGCCCTTTGCGGCCATATATGACCCTTGGATTGCTTATGTTAATCGAAATGAAAGCACCATGCTGGATAGAAAAGAATTATCTCCACGTAAAGAATCTGGGGGAAAAGGCAACCCTCAGAAACAACAAACTCGCCGGTATACAAAGCCAAGCCGCATCACCAGAAAACCGGACATTCCCACGAAAGATCCGGGGAAGTTGACGCCGAACAGTGCATGGTGGGATCCCCACAATGTGTTGATGTCAATCCAATCCCACCAGGTGTGCGGCGGTAGGCTGGAGGGTTCCAACTGCAATGCCAAATGAGTGTGGATCTTTTCTCTCTGTGGGTCTATTGCAAACGTGGCCACAAGCAGACATCCTGACACGGGCGCCAATATTTCGCCCTTGGCCAGCCAACGGACCACCGTATGTGAAACACCCACAAGCCAAGGCAAGCAACCATCAGATTGGAAATCACTGTGGAGA
>CAXAMN010028128.1:332102-388725 GCA_963970005.1 Durusdinium trenchii
CCACAAGCCAAGGCAAGCAACCATCAGATTGGAAATCACTGTGGAGAAGGTAAATGAGGTTGAGCAGAGTCGCTGCAAACAATTTTGCATCAATGAACAACCAATCCCGAGTTGTGAGCCGTGGACCCACTCTCCAACAAGACCAAGCTGCTGCAAGGGCAATCGGGGACAATAAAACCCAAACCAATTGATACTGGACCAGACCCAATGCAATGAAGAGCGCCTGTCTTCGAGAGACTGCAGGCAAAAACTGGACGCTGATTGTGCCTATTGGTTGCAAAATCACAAGTTTCAACCCGGCTAGCTAATGAGAGCGCGCGCCCAGCCCATAGCAAGAATTCTGGAAGAAATCTGTGTCCATTTCCAAAGTCCATGGGCGCAAGTTCAGGCAGTGTGTCCGCCAGGTGTTGGGAACGGGAACGTGAATGGGAACGGTTTGGGTTCGGGTTTGGGTTCGCGCTGCGCACACCTCCAAGTTACAATACTTCAATTCTCAGCGGTTGGGAAACAAAGACCAAACCGTCTTCGGACGACATTTTTTGTTACCATATGTGGCAAGGGCATGAAAGGAAAGAGAACACAAACACTTCTACTGACACTGTGCTTAGTGGTCGTCGCGCGCTGAAAGAAAAGCACCAAAAGTGTCTTTGAGTGCACGACCAAATGTTTTCATAGATAGTATGTATGTCACACTGATGTATATGCCCTACTACCCTAAATCTGGCTCCGCCTGGTTGTCTTGCTTGACGCTTCACCACCCCTTTCGGGAAATCCCTTAGCCTGCTTCAAAAAAGTGTTGTTGGCAGAGGCCTTTAGCGCCTGGTGATGCTGGTTGAACCGCATGCATTAACTGCACTGCGATTCAGGAAGTGCGCAAGCATGCATGCAATTGCAACAGGATGTGTATTGATGAAGTTCCTGGTGTTTGCATTTGCCCTTCCAGGTCCTTGTCCTTTGATCTGTTGACCGACGACCGCGGAACAAGCGTTCCAGGTGCAGTTTGCGAAGATGCTGTTTATGATCTTGATTGCAAACCTCTGGGGTCTCCTGCCCTGCAACCTGAGTTCAACCACTTCTTGGAGAAGGTGATTTGTGGCCAATGGTATCCATATTGGTGCACCATTTCGGAATCAAGATTTGGAGCATCAGTGTTTTGTGATTGAAAGCCCAGAAGTGGATTTTTAGACATCAAACTTTCCGAATGAGAATGATATCGTTATTATTGATGTCGACTGCTGCAAATACTGCATGATGTACAAAAAACATAATCACAAGGGATTGGAAAGACGTTGATGGAGGGAAATTAGAAGCATTATGCAGAAGGGATTGTGGTAGCATTTGGGATGGGGAAATATTTAGCAACCTTTGACCGAATACAACATATATAATCGAAAAAAAAATAGAGTGGACAATCAAAGACATGGTCTTTTCAAGCAACTGCATTACATCAGCTCCGACAAACAAAAAGACTAGAGAACGAAGTGTCAACTCTCCTGCATTTAGTTGGATCTGTTCCCTGTTTTCAGTTCAAACATGCCTTCTCGCAAGGGTTGCCAAGTCCCGAATCCCCACTATTCCTCCTGGTTTTCCCAAACCCATGAAGCCCTTCCTCTCCGAACCCTCCAGTCCAGTACGGTCGGTAAGTGTGTTGAGAATTGTTGTCATGCAAGAAATCAATTCGAGTCATTTCGAGTCCAATTCTTGGGGAAAGTATATAAACTGCTTAGACTTGTTTTGGAGCAATGTACAAATATATCATACATTTAATCGTGCCTTTGTTCGCATTTCTGACAATCTTTCCCACCACGCTGGTGGGAGACTGACTCATATCGGGCCCAAGAAAACAGGTCGTGACTCTGCCAGGGTGGAATGGTGGATTCCTCAGACCCTTTTAGAAGATGTTGCGTATAGCTGTCCAGTTTTGACATGCAATTTTTTGCAAAGTAAGGGGGATTGAGAACTATTTTAGACTCTAACCCAAAACACCGCATTTCCAATCGCATTGATGAATTGTAGTATGCCTTGCTCCTTGTTTCAATCATCCTGTTCCCTCTCCCACACCTCCAGCCCAACAGTTTCAAAGCCCCCAGCTGGAGGCTCCTGCCTCATTCCACACACTGCCTGTCCTTCCAGCCCCTCCAGCCCCCCCACATCAAACGGTTTGTCCCTTTAACAAGCCCAGCGCCAGTAGCTTCACTTGATTTGTCCTTTTCCCTCTAATGTTACAACATTAGTCTAATGTTGGATTCTGATTAGTAAAAGGATCGTTTTGAGGGTATTCTATTATGCTAAATATTTGGGGTGTCCCAATTCTTATTATCTGAAAAAAAAAACAACCACCAACAAACAAAGAAACTGAAATGTCACAACCCTGGTCCGGTGCAATCGCAAAATGAAAGTCTGTGTCTGTTGACGTTGTATAATCATTATCACCAAAAAAGGAAAACGTGCCCAGAAAGGGGCCCCACAGGTGTGTTATCCTAGCGTTTCCTTGGAGGACTTCCAAGTGAGTAGTTTTCCACCTGCACAAACAACGCTCTAGGCTCTAGGGACTGAAGGCACAGAACAAAACTGCCGGTATTTTTCAGACACCAAAGAAGAACCGAAATAACTGCAAGAAACATTCAGTGCCTGCGCGAACATAGCAAAAACAGCAGGCATCTCTCGCGGTGGACCAGGTCCCCTGCAATAGGCCCATGCCGGGCCAACGGCGCATCCAATAATCACAAGTCCGAGCGCAAAGCCCACCCAAGCCTGTGCCTGAGATTTGAATGGGCTCAGCAGCAAAAAAAAGATGCTGACAACCATCAGTTACTTTTGAAAGGCTTTCGACTTACAAGTTGAATCTCTTTGGTCCCTGCAAAAGACTGTGAGAGAAGTAAATTGCGCGCAGCCCACCCTGCGCAGAAGTTGGGCGCAAAAGCATGCTTTTTGCTTTGTGGCAGGCCCTGACGGGGTCGGGGCTTTGCACTCTCCAAAGTGGCATCCGTCATGGTTGCACGTTACCAAACTGTGGGCCAAAACTCGTCACCCGCATAATCTTCCCCCTTCCGCAGCCAGCCAACTCACAGTAACTTACGGCGGCTTAGATTTCTCGGCGCGAGCCTGACCTATACGGCTTAGCTAGTGCAGCGCTCAGCTGAACCTGTGAGTTCAACCTGGCCTAACTACCTCAAACATCTCAGCGCAAAGCAATTAAAGCACTTCGGCTTGGCAGTAGTTTAAGATGACGGTGGTTTGGTTTGCCAACCCCTTAGCCTTAGCCAGTCTCTTCTTACAACAAAGCATCACTGGCTCGCCAGCTAGCACTCAGCAACGCTCGCAAGCTCAGCACCAGGTGCGCGCATTCCGCAAACATAGGGCGCCTATACAAGATCAAGCAAGCAGCAACAACAGCAACTTCTACTTCCACCCTTCGACCACAATGCCGTCATGACCGACTCTATGTGAGCACGTTCATTGAAACCCCTGTCAAATATAACGTAAGACAAAATGCCACGTAACCCCATACTGCACGTACCCTGCCGCGCCCAATCTTTGATACTGTCCTACTACAATAGGCTCACCGTGAGACTGTGGCCAGAACCATACCCAGTTGAGGCCTCCATGAAGCCCTGCACCCACCAGCAGGACAGCGGCGCACATGGCACTCAACCAAGACCAGGCCTCAGCCTATTAAGTCGTTCCATAAACAAAAAGAGATCACGATCTAAAGCAGCACATCTCCTGTTGCACCCTAGCAATCATGAGGGTGTGGGGGGGGGGAAAAGAAAGGCAGTAACACAAACTAATCAGGTCACAGGTTCCAGACCAAATCACTTACAAACTCAACTGAAGGGGAAACCCGCAAGTAGTGAGGTAGAAAGATGCTTTTAACGCAAAACTACACAGAACCAATGCAGAACCTCCAAGATGCGTGAAGAACGCAAATCCCTATCAGCACCCAGCCCATCATGACATCGGCCATGACACTTCTGAATGACAATGTGCAAAGAATGACAGCTTGGGCTGTAGATGATTTCAATACTTCGCTGTCCTTGGGCAAAAAAAACTCAGCAAAAGTAAAAAAACATCTTCCAAGCAGCAGTTTCCTCCACATGTTGCACGCATGTCCGATCAGGAGCCACAACAAGATTGAAGCATGTTCAAGGATCCTTCTGCACGCATCGAACCAGATTCTGAAAAAAACATATCCCATAGGCATAGCTGCTGCCATAGCACCCAAAGCTCCCATGCAAGCCCGGCACCGCCGGTTTCAAGCCAGCCATTCCAAATGGCAAAGGCCACAGTAGAAGCACAAAAGGCGTTGTACAAGAAAAGGGCGGCCAAAAACGAAGAAGGTGAGCCTGAGGTGGTCGTTTTGCGCGGCCCATCGCTGCTGGAATCAGACAATTCTGATTGCTCCTGCTTCAGCACTGTGTAGACTGGCTCTTGTCCACGCATTTTTTTTGCCAAAACGGAAGCAAATGCGCATTGCTTCGCAAGTGAAAGCCATAAAGAAAGGTGATAACCTCATGTCAACAAAGACCAAAACAAAAATAAGCGCAGACACGTGTCTGAGCTGAGATAGATCAATTCTTGCACCCTGGACATTCCTGCAACCCATGACCTAGTGATCGAACAAGTCTCTTTGGGGAGATGTGCAAGCAAGAGGCCTTAAATGGAACATTCTCTAATTGTTGATTTCAGGGCAAACATGGGCATAGGATGGCATAGGATACCCTAGGCGGCATGAAACAAAACCTTCCCACATCGGACAACCAAGTATCAAAAGGATGGAGCCCCAGTAGTGAAGCCTTTCCGATGCTTCCTCCTCGTCAATCTCTGACAACTGTGGAAGGAATCGCTTCGGTGGTGCTGCGAAGAGTGACGGGAAGCGCTCCCTTCGGCAGGTGAAGTTGCTGCCGCACTCTTTCCTCACTGTTCAATTGACACCATAAATCAGAATCTAGTTCCTCCTCCCAGCAAATAAAATTGGTGTGCTACATCAATGTGCTACATCAAACACAAGCCAACGTCTATACCTTTCCTCAAGCGCTGCATCTGGCTGCTCGCGTGAAACTGGAAGTGCTGAATTCAGTTATATATAGATCACTCGCCCCTTCTTCCCGCACCTGTAACTTACTCTTTCTGGAAAATGATGCTGCAATCAAACTCACAGGGTAGGGTCCAGGCCAGTGGGTTGCTGGAAGGGGAGCCGATCCACAGGAACTTGCGGCAGTCATCCCTAGCCTTTCAGTTTTTGCAGCGAACTTGGTAGCACCAGCAATGCTGCTTTGGTGTACCAAGCGGATAAGGTGGGACTCATGTCCCCTCGTGACACTTAGCTTGAAGATTCTTTCATCCGAAGAAACCGAAAACAAGAGTGAACAGTCACGGGCTGGTCACAGAGTACCCAGGACAGGACAAGGAAGAAAGGAAAAAAGAAACAAGACGAAACTATGTTCAATGTCCGGAGCCAAGGACCATTGAGTAAGAAAGCTGGTGCGGACGCTGAAGCTCTGCAGAAAGAGGTCAGCTCAAAACAGCTTTTGAGACCCAGTCCCACGGTCCCCTCTGGCGCGCGAAACAGAGCAGCTTTGGGGGACGGTAGAGGACAACTCGAAGGTCTGCACGCCAAGCATTTCAATTTCTGGACGCAGGCAAGGGGCTTAACAGAATAGCCTATTTCTTTGGCTAACGTCTCTGCCTTTCCTCTGGCTCTAGCCTTAACCTTCAGCCATCTTCAGCCCCATTTTTTTGGCTCAAGCCTTCACAGCTCTACCCGGCTTAGGCCTTCACGGCAAGGGGCCAGGATGGGCTACGCACCTTCGATGGGTTGACTTCGGTGTGTACACTTGGTCGACATGGTCGAACATGCTCACAGCCAGAACGCTGAATGAAACCTCCTTGGAAAAAAAAGTAGTCAGCACTAATGTTGACAACTACATATATAGACCATATCTTCCAGTCGGTATAAGTAGAAACGTGAGAAAACGACTGCAGCAATCATCAAGAAAGCGCCAAGCCAAGCGTCCACATGTGAACACTGAACATCTCCAAGACCCAGCCCAGAATTCCCACCACATTTGGTACAGGAACCAGTCGCATGGGCTGACCAAGGGGTGAAACCAATGACGACTATTTTTCGCGTCTGAGTCTGAGCCAAGAGCCAAGATCGTCTGCAATCATCAATCGAGTTAATCGCATGTCTTGCCAAAATCCAAATGTCACATTCAAAGCAAGCGCAGCCTCCGGAACAGTTTTGGTGGTCCACGGTGTTCCGTGTTTCCAACGGAACTGAACAATATGTAGCTCGCTGAGACGATTCAGATTCCTCTGCAAACAAGGGCCTTTCCATGCCTTGCACCTTCTTGAGAAGCTCTTCTCATCACTTCCAAGACAACGTTCCCCTACGTGCTTCGTTCCACTTCCGCTACTCGTTCCACTATCTCATCCGTGCAACGTGTAGAGTACTCACTTTGCCACGAAGCACTGCACATTGCACGACTCCGGGGGTCGCCGCCGCCGATGACGCGCCCGAGGACGCCTGGACCGGTGACGCCCCGGGGCCCCCGGACCGTAGGCCAAGAGGAAGGAGAGGAAGCGCAGAACGAAGTGCATCGCTCGAAAACCGTAGGGCTTGTAAACCTGCCGAGTCCCCAATGTGGTCGGCAACAGCGGCATGTCGTGCATGTACAGAAGGCACGCGGAAGGAAGGCCTTACTAACTCCGTGCCCCAGCTACGTGGAGGGTCATCCCACACCCTAGGCCAAGGCCCTCGTGGCCTTAGGCCCTCGTGTCTTGTTTGGAGGATTCTCACGGCATCTTGTCAAGAAAGGGGTCAATTGTGGGCTTGTCAAGTATGGTCCAAGTATGGAGCAATGACGTAGGATATATCATGATAGTTCAAATAAGATTGTGTTTGTTTACCACGGTTATCATTCACTAGGAGAGAAATTCCGCTTTTCCTCCAAAGTAACTCGTCTGTTGGAACCTTGCTCCGACTGAAAAAAACATTATCCCCAGAAACTCGGCGGCGGCCTGCAACTTGGGGCCCTGCGACCTCAAGCACGTCGCAGCTGTTGCCAATCCGATATGAAGACCAAAATAAAGGACTGACATGGGTCAGATGCGACCTGGACACCTGGGAGGTACTGTCATCTAAGCACCTGGAGAATCAATCAATGCTTTTATGTTGTATACAGGAAGATGGTCACACGTTCAGGTAATTTATGTGGGGCTGCTGTGTCACTGCACACTGCCGCAAGTCAAAAAAGGGGTGTACTTGTGGCAGCAAATCCAGATGTCAATGCCACTACTCAGTTCTACGATACTCTCCTGCCTGTCGGTGTCAAGTTATCTCCAAAAGGTCAGCAATGCAAGGAGAAGAATAGGGGAACGCAGAGAGGGAGCGCCAGTTCGACCATCGGCCATCCAAACAGCGAGTAGCGAGAGAACCCTTCAAGACCATCCGCAAACCGATGGACAGAACCTGGAGGAGACTTCTCATTAATTCAACTAAGATTTTTGGAGATCCTCAAGAGACACCTGGACAGTCGGACAGACTGTTGGCCCTCCTGTTCACAGGGATCCTAAATTGCCCCTGAAAACGAATTGGGCCTGGGTTTCCTTCCTAGCTAAAGGATTTCCTGGTGGGGATCCATTCTCTGGTGCCCCGCTTTCTACTGCTTATAGCTCCTACACCCAACACAACCACCTCAAGATCTATCAATCCAAGTGGCTCAGCTGTGCGCCGAGCATCGGCATCTGCCTGTGGTAGCATGCTTCGAGACCCAGACTGTCAAGAGTTATGAGTCACAGAACTGGTGGATCATCGGATATGATCATTACTGTAACTGGTGACTCAGATATGATCATTTGAGTGACTCACTATTGGATCATTGGTGGATCATTTTGAGCGATTGATTTGTGGATGCATCGAACGGGACCATCATGTAGTAGTAAAGTATACTGTCTACCGCTCTTTCCGCCGCGAACACCATCAAAGAGGTAGGGAATGGGAGGGACGTGAAGAAAGAATGTCGGTCCAGTGCTAAGCCCCTTGGCCTATTCGCTCCAGTGGCTTTAGGGTGTTGGAGACTCGGTGTTTGCCCGCTTGTTCGCTCCACATATGGCTGTACAGTCAAAGACCTTGGTTGACCAGCCAGGTCAACCTACCAGGGTTTGGTTTGGAGCTCCAGGTTTTGACCCATGCCCATATCCTCTGTTTGGAAGGTGGATCTTTCCAAGGTTGGAAGATCTCTCTTCGAAGAATCGGATGGCCACCCACCTCCACGCTCTCCACGCGCACTCGCTGAGAGCGCTCCTCCATTCAAAACTGAGGTGGGCCAGAAGGTGGCCGGGAGGGAAAAGTAGGGATCATGTACATCTACAGGCAGTCTGCAGGCGGTCTGCAGGTGGGATGTCCCCAAGTCCAAATGATGTTGCTCCCCTCGTATACTTGCGTTAGGTAGCTATGATGAATGAATGGTTTGTGATGGTTTGTGTGTACTCCTTGATCCTGGATCTGACACCAGTGACCCGTAGTTTACAACAAACATGTCCCTAGTGTCCCTTGAAGGTCTCAGAGTGTGCTTTGGGAATGTTTGGATTGATCACGATCTACAGTTGACCAAATCCCAAGCCACCTTGAATGCCAATTACATAATGTTGACGTCCCGTAATTTTCGGGGCGAGAGACTAGCAAGTGACCTCGAGGATCCTTGACTATTCCGACTTTGTCACAGGATGCGCCTGTAGGTTTAAAAAAATGAATCGACTCTACAGCTTTGTCCATCGTAGGTGGTGATCTCTTCATATTTTCTTGACTGGTCAAAAGCATATGTTTCATTGAGTTTCTTGCGCTTCTCGACACCCCCTGAGATTCATCCATCTTCCAATCTGCATGGAGCTGGCTTTCGCCCATCTCCTTCTGCGTGCCGAAAATCGTGAGCACCATCCTGAGTGGGGCGCGGAATGCGTGGCTTCGCAGTGGTGCTTTGGCGGCTTCTCTCAAGCTGTCGTCAAAGAACAATTGGGTCACACTTTGGGAAGGTTGTGTCCAATTTGTGAATGAAAGCTGCAAACTCCGCATATTCTGGTGAGGCATAAGATGCCAAGTCGGGGCAAATGCAAGAAAAACAAAGATCAAGTTTCAAAAAATAAACGTCATCAATACCTTGGGGGTGAATCAAACCCTTTACTTCTAAACGAGCTCCTGAATGCCATCGCTTTCTGCGCTTTCTTCGGTGGAACCATTCGAGTGCTTCTGCTTCTCCCGGGTGCCCCCCGACTGTTGCAGCATGCCTTCCGCCGAGGACCTGTCCAAACGATGCGGATCGACCACCGACCACCGGACGGACCACTCCAGCCGGGTGTTAGCTTTAGGAGTCCGGTGCTTGGCCTCACCACGCTTCGCTTGAGGGATCCAGGTACCGGTTTCCTGTGAGCGGCAGATCCAAAACTCTCAAGCATAGTGTTTGTGGAAGCCTTCCACTTTCACCATTAGGTTCCTGAGCAAAAGAACTCAACCACCGAAGACCGTTTGCAGATTTGCAAGAAGAATGTCCTGGTTGCAATGGGTCACCGGTGGGCGTTCGTGTTTGTTCAGCTTTCATGGATTGCGCATCAATGAGCCTCTTGTCAAGGGCCCGTCCAATGTTGTGATGTATGTTGTTCAAACATCCCACCATCACTGAACAAATGGATGACAATGGTTGATTCAGACCTGTGCCAAAACAGATACCTTCCAGTCCACTTCACTAAACATAAGGTGCCATGGGCCAGGGTGTTGCCCTGGAAGTACGACAAAAGACTTTTCATCTTCATCTCTCAAGGTTTCGCCACTGGTAGAGGTGCCCCATCTGCTCTCTCTCCCCAATGGGGCGATCTTCACAGGTTGACCTTGGGCGACATGACCCAAATATCCTTCGATGCTCAATCTGCTCAAGCCAAGAACATAGCTCTAAACATATACATCCACTCCATCTGCTCGATTTTGGAGGCCTCAGCAAGTTCTTCTATCAAGCCAAGAACAACCCATCCACCCATTCCATTGAAGGCCTCAGCAAGTGTGAGGCATTCGGTTGTCTGCTCACCTGGAAGCACTTCCTCACCTCATCACACAAAACGTGCCAAACGCGACGAGACTTTCGAACCCGACCCGAGCGAACGCGCCTGTGCGAAAGCCACGAACGTGTGACGAAGCGGCAAAGGGTCGATCAAGCAATGAAGAAAGAAGGATGTTCACAGAGAAAAATTGGGTACAAGTAGCCGAATGTCTCCTTTTCTGTGGCGGTGTGATGGTGTGTGCTCCTCTATTCCCCACACTGGGAGGATCACTGTAGGAGTTCAATTGGTCAATTCAGGGTAGTCTTGGAGTGGTATGCAGGATTATGCAGGTCCATCCCAATCTTGATCGATGTTTCATACTATAGTTGATTCATACATGTTCATACCTTAGAAGTTCTTGCGATTTCTATACTACTCCTAAGATCTCGTAAGCCCATTCAAGCTGCGCCCTCCGACAGCCCTGGCAGACCTACTCCGGACCGATTGAGGGCCCCAGGGGCCATGTGCCACACGCAGAAGTCGCTGAGGTAGGGCCCAGCGCTACACCGAAGGCAGTCTAAGAGCAAGCCCACCTGACTCGCAGGGCCAGTCAACACAGGTACCACGCGAAATACGGTAGGCAGGGGCACCGGTGTGTTCTTTGTTGTTGCCCCACACGGCCTATGGAACACGACGTACAGTAGTACCCCTTCCTTTCTTTCGGAAAAGGAAACATTTCCGGGATGTCGTACGGAGTACTGTACTGGTGACTTGGTGACTTGGTGAGTCTGGTTTTTGCTTTTAACCAATCTGTTGCTGCTTGGTGAGTTGTGTGTATGTTGTATGTGTGTGTGTGTCAGTGTGAGCGTGGGCCTTCTTCCAATGCATCTTTTTGTGGAGTCGCGGAAGGCGAACCAAACATCTACAACACCGAAGAAAAAAACATGGAAGTGGATGGCATGGCCCCGAGTTCGGAAGATGTTCCATCCACTAGTTAACAGGTGGCTTTTCACTCCACGGCAACCATGGAGACGTTCCAGGGGGAGTCAAACACCCAAGAGTCCAAGTCGTTAACAAGTCTCGTGCCCTTGTCAGGTCGGTTCTCGTGCGCTAGACGATTCGTCGTCCTTTGCGGCGCCAAACGAACGTGTAAACCTGCGTCGCTGTGCTCCGTTTGATGCACTGCAGCCGTGCAGGTTTGAAGCTTATTCCACACGGAGAGTTCAGATGGCCAACATACCATCCATGAACTGCTCACCCTCCCTCTCCTGTTTATATATGCACTGAAACCCATGCACAGCCGTCGAAGGAAGAATTCTCCTGCACCATGACATCCCCAAACAACAAAACCAACACTATAAGGACGACTATAAAAGTGTTTTAGAACATAGCCTTCTGTTGTATAGACTTCATCTCAAGGTGGTGTGAACATTCTTCCCTCTAGACTCCACAGCAGCTCTGTCTTAGCTGCTCTCTTAGCGCTCCTTTTTCATCCGTTCTCCGTAGCTCTCGGCGCTCCCAAACGCGCACGCAAACCCTGTTACCTTCCTCCGGCGCAGTCGGTCAAGACCGCCCGGCAGTCGGCCGCGGCGTCTTACGATGTCTGACGAACTCCCCCAGACGGCCCACCCTCTCAGGTCGTCGCCTGGACCTTGGAATTGGCTGGGTGAGGTGAGGGGACAAAGAGAAAGTGGCATTGAAAGTGTCAACTTTGAGATTTCCTATTTGGGCAAGAAACAACAATAAACAAACAGAAGAGAACCAAACGAAACTGCTTTTTGATGATATTATTTATATGGCGGATGTAATTCTCTATGGACTAGATGGACTACAGAAACTGACAAATCCCAGGCACTCAGTCCACCCGGTAGACATAGATGTTGCCATCCGTGGAGCCAGCGAAGAGCAGGGTGCCATCGGCGTTCCAGGACAAAGACACGCACCAAGGGATGCCGTTCTTGGATGGGTTGATGGCACTGAGTTCCTCCAGCACCTGCTTGTTCTCCAAGTCCCAAACGCGGATGGCATTGTCGGTGGCCGCGGTCAGCCAATAGTTCCTTGGGCTGAAGGTCAATGCGTTGATGGTGCCTCCGGCGTCCATGGAGTAGAGGTGCTTGCCCTCGTTGACATCCCAAAGCATCATGGTGCCATCCTTTCCTCCGGAAGCACACAGCGAGCCATCAGGAGACACTGTGGTGGCATACACCACGCCCGTGTGGCCAACCAAGTTGGTGCGAAGCTTGCAGTTGCTCAAGTTCCACACCTTCACCAGCTTGTCCCAACCGGCGGACACAATCAAAGGCATCTTTGCTGATGGGGAGAAGCCAACTGAGCTCACCCAGTCTGTGTGCATGTCGTCGACGATCGTGTACTTGCACTCGGCCAAGGTGTTCCACAACTTGATGGTCTTGTCCCGGCTGCCAGAGACAATCTGACGGTTGTCCCCGGAGAAGGCAACGCTGTTTACGTCCTTGGTGTGACCTTTGAAAGTTCGAATGGTAGAGCCGGTGTTCAGGTCCCAAAGACGCATGGTCTTGTCCCAGGATCCAGACAAGGCATATTGGCCATCCGAAGACAGCACAGCACTTGCCACGCACTGACCGTGACCATGAAGGGAACGTCGAGCATAGCCTGGGTTCTCACCATCAGGGGTGAGCTCCCAAATCATCAAGGTCTTGTCTCGCGAGGAGGACACCACCAAGTTGCTCTGCTCGTAGGTGCATGCGATGGCGGTCACCCAATCACGGTGGCCCGTGAGGGTACCGACATACTGCAGTGCGGAATCGCCACTCATCGTTGTTGTTTTTTTCTAGGGAGTTCTCTCAGCTTTGATTGGATACGGCTGCCAGTTGTCGGAACATTAGCATGCAAAGCACACATATGCCACTCGCAAAGTATAGAAACAAAGTCGCTTTACAAATCACTGACTAGCAGGAAGCACTCTGCCAATATAATGAATGATTCCAAGATCAAAAAAAAACAACACTTGTCGTGTCCGACTGCAAACCAGGACATGAAATGAGCCAGTGCAGCCAAAAATCCAACAACACAACGGAGCGATCCGAAACAGTCCCGGGACGCGCTTCGAAAGAAAGGAACGTATCTGAAGCGGAGGAACTTTCTGACTGGTGCTTAGTAAAGAATGAGGGAATGGATCCTATGGTATCTATAGTGAGGGGTCATTCTCTCATTTCCTACTAAGCACCAGTCAGATGTTCATGAACCTGCACCAACTGTCAAATGTGAGAAGATCAGCAGTATTTGACAATGGTAGTGCTGGTAGTTTGCTTTGCAGCTCGTGCAGCATTTCGTCATACTACAGGTAGCTGCTTGATCCTGACCCATACCCATGAGATGGCGTTTCAATGTTGGGTGAACCCCCAACGCAATGGCTATTTATCATTGTGTATGTTCTATTTTGCCTTGTGCCAGGTCCGTTGCTGGGGAGAAAGAGGGCTTCGAAATCCATAGCCACACCCCTAGCTACCCTTCAAGACTCAGCCGCAGCTTGGCGCCAACGACCAAGAAGACACTGAAGCCTTGCCCTTTTCGTCTCATCCGTAGCCGCCTGGGTTCGCTTCGCATCTCAGGACCTGCACCCAAAGGCCTTCCTCCGGCACCAGTGGCCCGGCAGTCGGTCGCAGGGTCTTTCCATGTCTACTCCCCTCAGTCGGCTCAGGAATCCACCCGGTAGACATAGATGTTGCCATCCGTGGAGCCAGCGAAGAGCAGGGTGCCATCGGCGTTCCAGGACAAAGACACGCACCAAGGGATGCCGTTCTTGGATGGGTTGATGGCACTGAGTTCCTCCAGCACCTGCTTGTTCTCCAAGTCCCAAACGCGGATGGCATTGTCGGTGGCCGCGGTCAGCCAGTAGTTCCTTGGGCTGAAGGTCAATGCGTTGATGGTGCCTCCGGCGTCCATGGAGTAGAGGTGCTTGCCCTCGTTGACATCCCAAAGCATCATGGTGCCATCCTTTCCTCCGGAAGCACACAGCGAGCCATCAGGAGACACCGTGGTGGCATACACCACGCCCGTGTGGCCAACCAAGTTGGTGCGAAGCTTGCAGTTGCTCAAGTTCCACACCTTCACCAGCTTGTCCCAACCGGCGGACACAATCAAAGGCATCTTTGCTGATGGGGAGAAGCCAACTGAGCTCACCCAGTCTGTGTGCATGTCGTCGACGATCGTGTACTTGCACTCGGCCAAGGTGTTCCACAACTTGATGGTCTTGTCCCGGCTGCCAGAGACAATCTGACGGTTGTCCCCGGAGAAGGCAACGCTGTTTACGTCCTTGGTGTGACCTTTGAAAGTTCGAATGGTAGAGCCGGTGTTCAGGTCCCAAAGACGCATGGTCTTGTCCCAGGATCCAGACAAGGCATATTGGCCATCCGAGGACAGCACAGCACTTGCCACGCTCTGACCGTGACCATGAAGGGAACGTCGAGCATAGCCTGGGTTCTCACCATCAGGGGTGAGCTCCCAAATCATCAAGGTCTTGTCTCGCGAGGAGGACACCACCAAGTTGCTCTGCTCGTAGGTGCATGCGATGGCGGTCACCCAATTGCGATGACCCGTCAGGGTGCCGACATACTGCAGTGCGGAATCGCCACTCATCTTTTCTTCCAGGGAGTTCTCTCAGCTGTGATCCGATACGGCTAGGTTAAGAAGAAGTCAAATTACAATGCAAGTGAATGTTACCAAACAACCAGATTTGCCCATCAAAGGATTGGCATATATACAGCTAGCAGTAAGACCAGCTTAGAATCAGAAATGGATCTGCCTCCCTGGCAAACATGCCAAATCTATCTAAATCTGAGCTCATCTCATGTTCACGCCTTTCTCGCCTTGTTCTTTAAAAGTCAGACTACTACCCAAACATGCGTGTTTGCGCGATAGAAAGCGCGTCGTCGTGTTCCGCGTCGTCGCGGTGGCGCGCGCCATCTTCAAGAGCACCACCTCATCGCTGGCCCATCCATTAGACCTCACAACAGTCGTCGCGGTGGAGAGAGTCGACGCAACAGAAAGAGTCGTGGAGATGAGGCTGTTGGAGAGGCTGTGAGTGCACATCTGTATGTTAGTGGACATCTGCATATGTTGCATGCGTTGTAAGACAGGTGCTTTGCTGGATACACTGAGTTGTTAGTGCTTGAAGTAGAGTGATTTGGCTTGCTTGGTGTTGGTTGTCTTCGGTTGCCAGGCCAGGCTCTTCCGGATGGACTTGTGCCCCTACGCTGCACAGAATGGCTACATGGACATGATTCATAAACTCCCCCCAAACATTGTAAACTGTAAAATCTCCTTAGACCATCTTAGACCTAGACTTAGAAAGGGCCTTGATGTACAAAATCAAGAGTCTTGACTTGAGGCCAGGGGGAGAGGTCGAAAGCTAGCCGAATCGCACCGGATGTACTAGTTACATAGTCGGCAAAGCATGTAGGGATTACATGTTTTGGGAGGAAGGTTGCTATGTACATACTTTGCGCTAAAGAATGTAAATGTGACATCGCTGACTGGGAAGGGTACATTGGAACAACCCGGGTGCACTCGTTGGCAGGCACGAAGATGCGTGATCGGCAAATCTGGGGGGTAAATTTACCCTCCGCTTTTGTATGCCTTGAGTCGGAAAGATGGGTAAGCATTTCTGACATCATACGGACTGTACATACACTAGGGCGTCCGTAGTGTAGGAGAAGCACGGGTAAAAGGTATATGGAATAGAGTGTCTTGAGGAAATAGCCGGTGTATGGTTATTGCAAATCTGGGGGGTAAATTTACCCCCCCGCTTATGTATGCCTTGTGCTGGAAAGAGGGGTAGGCATTTCTGGCATCACAAGGACTGTGCATACACTAGGGCGTCCGTAGTGTAGGATAAGCACTGGTAAAAGGTATCAAGAATAGAGTGTCTTGAGGAAATAGCCGGTGTATGGTTATAGCAAGCCTGGGGGGTAAATTTACCACCCGCTTATGCATGCATTAGGTTAGAAATAGGGGTAAACAACTTGTAACGGTGAAGTACAAGTCCTATGCAGCAAGCAGCAGCCAGCAGCAGCAGCAGCAGCCGCCTGCAGCCAGCAGCCAGCAGCAACCACCAACCAGCAGCCAGCCAGCAGCACCACGCAGCAGCAGCGCAGCATCAAGCCGCAGCAGCAGCAGCACCACCGGCAGCAAGCACCACCGGCAGCAAGCAGCAGCAGCAAGCAGCAAGCAGCAAGCAGCAGTAGCAGCGGCGTCGTCAGCCGCAACAAGTAGCAAAGCAGCAGCTACAAAAGCGGCAACCAGCGGCAGCAGCAAACAGCAGCAGCAAGCAGCAGAGCGGCAGCAGCAGCAGCACCCTTTACACCAAGCCACCGTTTACACCCAACCAACCACGTTCAACCAACCCCCTACACGGCGCAGCTGGGAGTTGAACCGCGGGGGGGGGGGTTAGCTTGATATATCAATCTTTAAGGCACGCAGCCCCTCCCACCACAACATTGCTAAAGCAAAGAAGAACTCAGCTAGCATGCTAGCTTTCGTGACATGTGGGTTGTCCAGCGGTTCAAAACATTCTGGCCGACGCAGCCCGAAGTCCCAGCCCCAACCCATCCCCCATCCAACCACGTCCGTGTTCTTCTTGCGCTCCGAGCAGGAAGCGGCAGTGGATCACCCCCCCAAGCGACCGTATTGATCGCCTCCACGTGGCGACACGCGAGGCGCGGAGGCACGTGGATGTTGGTGGATGATGATAAAGAGAAGTGAGAAAGCACGGCACTTGTGGCGGTGGGTCTGGTTTAAAAAAGTCCTCGGAAATTGGTGGGGTGTGAAAAGAACACAGGAACATGAAGAGAATGAACTGCTAGCTGCTACCCATAGGACCCATATGGTGCTTATAGGTATATATATACCTAGGTGCGGCAAGTCTCGTAAGGACTGAATTCGCCGTTGCCTGCGAATTCGACTCACTTCGTGACACGACGTACTCAGCACGTGCTCCGCATAGGAAGAGTCCAAAACACGGATGGGAACGACACCCGGTGATACTTAGACGTTCCCAAATCAGGCTCGTCCCATTCGGCTTTGAAGTCCCAACGACACGGGCTCCTTCACCTTCACCCCATGATGTGGCTCCTTCACGGTCCCGGACCTTTCCCCCCCGGGCGAAGATCGGTGGAGTTTTGGGTCCGATTTGAGCCCCCCCAGACTCGGTCGGGTCCGGACTCGGAGTCGGGGAAGATGGGGGAATGGGGTAGACGACGACACCCCGGTGAATGGCACCGAGTTCACGGGCCTCCGGTGGGCACCTGCTAACCTTCCCTTCTAGGGATGCAGAAGACAGCCCTGCCGAACCAGAACCGAGAAGGGAGGACAACGTGGGTTCTACAAAAGCAAACCACTCAATCCTACATGTAGGCTGTGACATGTTGCATGGCTGTGCACGGCGTGTCTGGGTCGTTGTCAATTTCTTGTAGCACCTGTTATATAGCAGCTTTTTGGTGATCTTCATTGAAGAGATGGCTACAGTAGATATAAGACCCGGAAATTATCTTCCAATTTTGCATCTCACAATACCTCGTAGGCCTCTGGACGAGCCGGTTTGTCAACTAGAAACGATTAAAAAAAAACGAAGTCATGGTTAAAGGAGTTCATATGGCTGTGCGTAATTGCGCAGGGGCACCCTGCTAGATCACCCGGCTCAAATGAACAGATTCCTCAAGGCTGGGATGTCAACCTATGACCCACAGCCATATTATCTGACCTGGTTGTGTTCCCTATCTCACCGTGCCAGTAGCATGTTCTCTCGAGCTTCCTGTGGCCTGTGAAGGCCCAAGAAAGGTCAGTAGCCACTTCCAAAGACTTCATATGTCAATCGTGTGCCCCCAGCGTTTTGTTCCACAATCATCGAAACCATTGGAGTCCAAAAAAACATCCAACAAACACCGTAGGATCCCCTCTGCGGACTTGACAGATCCATATCGCGTCGCCCAGGTGCAGGAACTACATGTCGCAGGCACTCACATGTTGCCCTACTGTGGGCAACAAAAGGTGTACTGTTCACTAAGAGGTGTACTACTGGGTCTATCTTCACTAAGAGGTACACTGGAGGTGTACTGAGAACAGCACCTCCGAACTCCAAGCTTCATTTTTTCCGATGCAGAGCTCTCGCTGGTTGAGTCTGATGCATCAGAAAACTTCAAACATACATATCCTTGTCCTTCATCTCGGCTCCTATCCAGAAATACAAGTTCGCAGCAGCTCTTGTCTCTGTGCTCCTCTTCTTGCTCATTCGCCCATGCTTCTATCTCCTGGGACACGTCCTTTATTCGCTGCACGAAGGCCAGGTCTTCTTCAATCGGCCCGGAGAAAGGAATTGAGATGAGATACCGCAGGATCATGATGAACCGCAGAGGTAGCGTCAACATCACCAGCAACAGCAGAAGGGCTCGGAAGATACGAGCAGGAGTTTGATCTTTTAATGCCCCAAAGCCAGTCAAGGAACCTTCAAAAAGATCCGACAAGCATGATGAGGCTGCCAGTGCACATGCCCACAAGGGCTCAGCAAATTCCTCGAGTAGCACTGGCCAACCCATAGGCCTTGCCAAACCGTGCCATGACCGGAAGCCGTCGGGGAGATCCACACAAGTGCTGAGCACCACCAAAGCAGTCAGGCGCAGCAGAATGAACAGAGCTGCTGGCCATCCCTGTCCTTGAACTTCAGACTGCGCTGTCTGGAAACCACGCTCCAAGCGAAAGGACCATGAGTTGGTGTGGTATCCAAAGAAGACATCTAAAGGATAAAGCAATGAATTGGTGAACACTTGGTCCTCCGACCTGGAAGCCAGTCTATTGACAATGGCTGCCAGAAGGTACAATAGCATGTTGAGGATGGGGTGGAAGGTCCTGCTGGTGACGGCAAAGGTGGCCAGTTCGGAGATCGAGGCCAAGAAGTACCAAGCATCCATCCTGGACTTGGCCTATTGAATCGTACGAGGTCCGTCAATTGGAACATAGCAACAAAGGTGAAGTGACCTGAACTAGGACCCGTCACCGGGAGTACCTATAGCACAGTCTATAGGCCTATAGGGTTCTTCAACCTCTGCTGGTATATCAGGTATCGGGAAGGGAAAACATGTGGGGAACTCTGAGCTGATCCATCCTTCAAAGCACAAGGTGACCTGACCCTCCATCCCCCAAAAAACACAGTCGCAGCTTGCCAGGTTTTTGGATCAAATCCCAGTATCACAGTGGCAGCCACTGGCCGCAAGGCACTTAATGCTGCAGTCCTGCGCCAGAGTTCCCAGCTCATGCGCCCTCTGCCAATGTGCCGCGCAGAGGAGTAGAGCCCATACCTGAGGCCAACGAGCGTCAATGAATCACAGAAGTGGTTTAAGGGAAAATCTACAGGAAAGCCGTGGTTTGGGGTGTAAAAACAAGGGTTTGCAGATTTTCCCTTAAACCAATTCATTGAATGAAATGCGTGAACGCATTCCTATGGAACAGGAAACGGGGCTTGGCAGCAGAGTATGCCCCAGTCTATGCCCCGTGCATCCTGGTCTGAGGATACGTGAGACCTACACCTTGGGAAAATGAACATTGAGACCTAGCACTAGCACCAGCAGAAAGCCAGACTTGTTGCCCACAATGTATCATAAGAAGGAAACCATCACACAACATCTTGAAGCATTGCCTGGATACGAGGCGCTTGCAAGGCCCAGCCAGCTCATGTGGTCCTTGTCTCGGCCACATGAAACGGTACGAATATGCACTCGCGTCGCCTCTCTAACATAGTTGGACTGCACACATCGTGATCCCCCATATACACGTTCTACGTGGGGATCTACGAACTTCTATCTATTTGGGGGTCAATACTGTCGCCGTGCACCCCAAAGGCTGTCACTCAGGGTCAAGTACAAGGACCACCGGAAAGGAGGACCAGGTGAGACGTGCTGGTGCCTGACCGAGGCTGGACCGGACTCACTCTTGTGGGACTCACTCTCCTGGACCTGTATGAAAAAATGAATGGAATCTGGAGCGTCCAGGAGTCCAGTTTCCGTTTTTGAAACACATATCACATATCCTCTTGTTAACGAAGAGGAATGAACCCTGCGGGTCAAGTGGAAGACCCCTGTAACCGAGCAAGAAGAGGAAGACCCTTGTGAAGGTTACAGATAAATCATCTTGCCATTGAGGGGCAACAAGTATGCGGGATGTAGTTTGTCATCTTCATTCACGGTCACGCATCCTTGTTACCACTGTTTCACTGCTGCAACCTGGGTTGACCAGTAACTTTCATGACAAGACAATATCGATCAATTTAGTGCAAGTTCAGCCCGTCTCAAATACAAATGTTGCCTCATGCTGCCTCTAATCTCAGGGTGCCAAGTACTTAAGAAAAACATGTCCAGCCCAAGGTGATTTTGTGGCGATACGTTTAGAGCTTCATCAAATGGTTCAAGACCATCTTTCATCATTCTCAGCTGCTCATCTGCAACAAGCCGAGCGGCCAGGAAGCAAAAGGCATATGGCGGCACCAAGCCAGTCCCTGAGCATGGCTGCAGCTCTAGATGAGACGTACATCTATGACATCCTTTGCAGGCACTAGCTTGGGGTTGGTTTTGTCCTACTTCTCCATTTATCATACCCTCAAAAGGTGTCAACTAGTGGTTGTGGTGGGTCTGTTCATGTATCTCTTCTTTCGAAAGAAAGCATTGCACGCCTGGCGCTTCTATCTCCTGCTCTGCCGATTGCAGTCGCCACCACCCATCTGTGCGGTACCCCCTTCGCAACGAGTTGAGCGCTTCCCACCAAGGACTGTAAGGCCAGCGGAATGTACTGGCAAATACATAGATGGCCGTGATCAAAGCGAATACGAATTCCTGCGATGCACGGAATTTCCTCTTCTTCTTTCGGTTGTGTGCATGTAAAACAAGGTTTTTATTTAGACCCCCTGAAAAGGAGCTTCCCGCCAGAAGAGCGGCCACAAATCTATATCAATCCTACTCGGTCGCATCAATGCAACAATTCCCAGCAGGAAGCAGACAATTCCCAGCGGCCTTTTGTCGAAGATATGATTTGATGGTTAGAAGCAACATGTCTGTGCATCAACATCAAGATACATCAAGTAAGCACGAAGACATCAGGGTGCATCCATTTGTCTGTGCTTTGTGCTTAGTTCCATCATCCATGTTAAGAACTTCAACCAAGGTCTCCAGAATCTGTGCTTTATCTCACACTAAGCACTGTGCACCCAGGGACAAACATTGTCAAGAAAACTGTGTCGCCACATCTGGAACAAGCTTGTGTCAGCAGGTTGGGCGGGAAAGCAATGTTCCGCTGTATGAAACTGGTCCTGCTACATGAATCTGGTCTGCCGCAGCAAATTGGCTTTCACAACAGAATCTCTTGGAGCCATCGAAGCAAAAAAGAACAGTCCTGCGCTGATATCAAGGTGACGATCTGGTAGGTGTCATTGACGTAATCGAAATAATAGAAAAAACAGATCGGCAAAAATACCACCTGCTTCAGATGGGCAGCTCAAGTTGCTGAAGAAGCCCCACAAAAGTGACTTTTTGTGTGCAGGGAAGTTGGCCAGGTAGATGCACTAGTTACTCCCCTGCAGATTGATTAACATTGAATTTTTAAAAATAAATCACCGGGTTGTAGAGGAAAAAGGTCGAAACCACCGGTCAATTCTCAGGTTCCATGTTAGTTTGCGGGTTTGTTATGTCTCTGTCTCTGTCAGGAAAATATCCTGCGATGGAAAATAACTATTGGAAGTTGGTGACATCAGTTGGAAGTGCAACATGTGTCACCGTTATGGATCAAGCTCGTGTCAGAAGCAAAACAACCTTGGAAGCCAGCCGTGCACTTTGCAACCAAGAACCTGGCCTGGTGGGCAGACTTTGATGGCCACAAGCGGCCGATAACCATCCGGCTTCGGCAAACCCATCGGCGTACACCAACAGCATGGCTGCCGGGGGTGAAGAAAGTCGTCGAAAGCAGGGATGACAAGAGCCAACAGCCATCGTAGGACAGGCTCAAATCGCAGAAAAGCGCAGGTTCGTTGGGAAACAAAACAATCCTTTTGCGGTTCGGATGAAGCCTCAATCCTATAGGAATCCTATAGGTTTCCACGGCCCCAAATCTCTATCTATCTGGTGCCTCCAATGAAACCCACTGAACCTTCCTTGCAACGTTTGGGTGAGATCCGTAGGGGCGAACCTGCTGCTGAACATCTCCCTCAAAGTCCTTCCAGCACCAGGTCGATAGCAATAGCTCATGGTATCTATAACTCAGGAAGTCAATTCAATCACTAAGGACTTGAGCATATGTTTGGTGCACATTGCTTGTGGTATGGTTGTGACTCATCGTTACTCATCGTTCTTCAGCAGGGTTGCACCTGGCTCACAAAAAATGATGTGACTCACATCTGGAGGCATTTAAAAACTGTATAATAAGTCATGGCTAATTAGTATCTTTTTGGTATGCTTTATCCCTAGTACATCATTATATGACATGTACGGATCTTGGGATTTATGGCAACCACATCTTGTGGAGTCACCAAATGCGGGGCGGGGCAGCATCCGGGAGGAATCAAGCTCACGTGCCGTAGCTCACGTAAACCTCCGTGGACCATCGGTCGACTCCCCGTCCCGACCTCCATGGACTTCGGGCTCTCCGGGTGGACCAGTCCGAAGGACACCTGAGTCCGTCCGAGCGGTTTCTGCCGGAAGGTTGAGGCAACAGGACCAGGAGGATGGACGGTCCTAACTACGCTGCGATGGTTATTGGATGCCAAACAAGTAGAGGATCGAAACAAATAGACAAAGCATGACAAAGCATGGTGTCTAGATGTTTGCATGAAATGAATGCAAGGATCGAATTCTTTGGAGTTCTTATGGGATTGTTCACCATCTCGGGGATTGAGAGCCTTAACAATCTTAACAAGGGAAGAGTGACTATAGGGCCAATTTGGCACACATGGATGGGTTGTCAGAAAATAGAACACTGACAACATGCAACAAAAAGTGTCCACCACCAAATGATTTCACCGACGTTAATGACCAAACAAGAATGCTTTGACAGGGATATTTCGACCATGCAACCAGGTGAAGCTTTGGTAGTTCCTGGTGGAACACAGGTCGGACTGAAACCCTTTGAGCGACTCCACCTGCGCATTGGGGCACCACACGAACTTGTCCACAGCTTCTAATGCCACCTGCCCAGACGTGCTCCGTGACAACTACCCGACCCCACCCGGGGTCGAACCTCGAAGACCTGAGGCTCGTCTGACGACTTCGCGTCGTCGGACGCGAGTGACCGAGCTCAGGGTTGACCAACTGTCTTGCTCAGCCTCTACGCTCTGGTTCCGAGACCGCTCTGAACCTGAAGACCATTGGGTGGTAGAGGAAAAAAATCGTCGTCCAAACGTTCATGCCACCCCGGTGTACAACGTGCAGCCCGCAAAGATGCGCAAAGGAGGGCCTGTCCACTGAAATGTGCTCATGCACATAGCCCAAGGCCAGGTTTTGACCAGAATCACGTGTGATAGAGGGAAGAAGTGACAAAGGGGAAACAATGGAAGATTAAGAGGGACTGGTTGGGGTGAAGGAAAAGCCATGTGCAAAAAGTGTCAATATCGACAGCCCTTGATGCATTAGGTACTCCAACAGCCGGAGAGTACAAAGCACATTTAAGATTCAAGAGTAATATGACTCAAGATGGTTTGCTATAGTTCCATCTTTCCCTATCGAAAAATCGCTCCTAATGGATCTAAACAAAGGGCCGATTTCGGAATGATTGGCAACACCCGTGGTCCTGCGACCAGCACCCTACCAGCACCTTCATGGTAACAAGCCCCCGGTTAGCCACTAAGGGACCTCCAGCCACACCCCCTTTTTCAGGTCCAGGTAGTATCTCATTGCTTCGTCCATCTTCGACCCCTGACCACCTCGGATTCGGGCCCCCCCGACCCCTCGGGTCGCGCGTCGCGCGTCGCGCGTCGAGCGCCGCACCGCCGTGAGCTCCCCGGAGGTGGCATCCGACTGGATCACCTGCGAGGGCGCGAGAACCCGCGGTCCAGTGAAGCGTGCCAAACAAAGCCGGGAGTGCTGGAAGATACATTCCAGGACCTACAAGGGGGTGGTGAATGGACACGCAGAATCACCTCTAAGGAGCTATCAATGGAAACCCCCTTAGGGGAAGAGTTGCTGGAAGAGTTACTTAACAATTTTTGGAACATCAGGATCATTACGGAAGATATACCCATTGTATGGGAATGTATTAGGGTCATCGAGGGTCATTATGGAATAGCTACATACATTTACCCCATGAAAATTGCCTGAATGTATAACATTCCTTAGGGATCCAAGTACCTTCTCAGAAGGTACTTGGGCCCTCCAAGCCTACATAAAGAGTCTCCAATCACCTTCTGAGAAGGCACTTGGATCCCTAGGGATTATATAAGTATTCCAGCCCCATGGATGGTTTTGGGCCCAAGGCGGTTCGTCTGCAAGGACATGGCCAAAGGTGAAACAAAAACGAACCTCTGAACCGTGTCGAGTTTATTCTAGAAGCGATTTTCAGGGTCAGTCGGTTCATCTGCAGGATGAACTGCTGCCACACTCCCGGAGTAGCCTAAACTTCTCCGAGGCGTATTGCCGTAAAATCCGTAGATCTTCGGAGGCTCAGCTCTTCACAGAAATACGTAGGTACCTGATGCTTGGACTGGTGGGATGTGCTGGTACACCCCCTGTTTACCAAAAGTATTTTGTGTCATATCCTATCCGGGTATGAATATGGGGGGGGCAAAGACCATGAGGTTCCCTCAGGTTCCCTCGCAAAAGCTTTCATGCCACATCCAACGGATGTTTTCGAGCAAGGACATGCACTCACTGCACCTCCCGCCGCAAAGCCACCGCCCACGTGCCGCCCGAGGCAAGGGCACCGCGCCTCGAGGAAGGGATTCACGTACGCGACGATGTCGAACTCATGGAGCTCGTGCATGTACCTGAAGAGCAGGGGGCTCTAGGCGGCTAGGGATCCAAGTTCCGAAGATTCCCCAAAAGGGTTCGTCGAAGTTGGACGAATGGACGTAGGGAAGGCGGATGAGTCTTCTAAGAGCTTAAGTATGTCACTACGAAACGCCCTTCGAGTCGAAATCAACTAATGAATGGAGATGAACGAATTGACTGCTTGAAGACTAATTTTAAACTTCAAGAATCCCAAGGACTAGCAATGGTCCAGAACAGTTTGACTCAGTGGCAGACTCAACCTTCATCCACAAAGCAGTACGTTTTGGGTCTATGATATGATCTGCTTGAGTCTCTTTCCCCAACATGGCCAAAGACCGCTTTCCCTGCGGAAAGTCTTAGATTTGCTTGAGGAACCTGGAAAAAAAAATAAAATATATTATATTCCCGAGAAAGGGGATTTAACCAGTTCAGGAAAGTCAAGAATCACCAGATCTGCAAACCATTTCATCGACTCAGCGACTGAAGACTTTCGACTCAGCCGCTGCTGAAAGCTCCAGCGACCTGGTCGGACCACCAACAGCCCAAGCCACGTGAGTTCCTCAAAGAGCTGCTGAAACCTCAGTCGCAGCGCTGTGGCCCGCTTTTCGAAGCATCGGTGCCTAGGGGTGCCGAAGACCTTTCCTGGGTGAAGAAGCTAAGAAGGTTTGAAGACCAGAAGTGCCTAGAAGAAGTGAGAATCTGGGAACTCTGTCAATGAAGATGGCTGGCGCTGAAAAAAAAGACTTTTGCTGAGCAAATTAAATAGCAAGCACATGTGAGCAAGTAAGCATGTTCTCAAATGAGAGTTCTGAGGCATGTTCATCATTATAGTTGGCCCGGAAAAGGAAGACGGGAGGAAAGAGAAGTGCTTGTCTGATTATATAACAAAATCTGGTAGCTCGAGTTACCTGCGAACATCATGGAACATCTGCAACGATGCTCTTATTGAACGTCCAATTGACACCTATCACTTCCCGCTGCGCACCTCACCAGCTCCGCACCAGCCAGAAACACCTCGCCAAGTCGCGCTTTCAGAGAGTTCATGTGGAACTTGGCCTGCGAAGGAAGAGCTGAGCTGCACGGAGCTGCGCTTCCCATGTCGCTGTGGTACATGATGGCTGTGGGTCATGGCAGCCGGGCAACCTGGTTGACCGCAGAACATGAACAGAATGGCTTAGCAAGGAACCTAACAGGGTTTCTTGCCTATGAGCAACTTGCAAGGCCCTTGCAGAAGCTATATGTCACACTCGGCTCAGCATGAATGGCTCTATTGAGTCTATTATCTGAACAAGAGTTCTCCACAGCGCTGCTATTCATATCCAAAAAGCTTATTCTTCTATGATGGGCCTGTCCATCTGATCGAATTGTCATCGTCACTCGGTCCGCCCTTGCCCCCCTCTGGGAAGGCCTGCGGACTGCTCATGTGCGTCGGCCGCGTGAGTCTTAACCTGCGCGTCGTTCTTCGTTCGGTGCGCGTCGAACGTCGTTTGTGGGGCTTCGCGTAACCCCGCTCCATACCAGGACCATCCAATGGGCGTCCAATGTCGACCTGCATCCCGCACTGAACGTTGAACGGCACTGTGCCCGCGTCTCCAGCCAAACAAAGCGTCGCATCGCACGGCGAGGTCCCGGGATCCGGACGTCGTAAGGATGTTGTGGATCTCATTCTTCACGCACCTCAGTGAATCAGGAAGAACACTCAGTCGAGCAAGTGAACACTGATGTGTTCAAGATACCCTCAGATATCTATAGGAAAGCAAGAGAGCAAAACACTAAAATGGTGCGGCCAGTTGAAAAGGATCCAAGGCTGGAGATTGATTGTGGAAAGAACCATTGTAGCATACACCTTCCAACTGACAAAAACTGGATATAACTGGATGACTCTTGATACTATTACTGTCTTCTTCAAGTCAGAAAGAGTCCCAAAAACTCACCTGCCACCATCCTAGAAGCTTGCAGTTGCCCCCCTCATAATACAAAAATAAGGAAAGTATGAGACAGGTCTGTTTCCACTTCAATCCACAGAAGGTGGGTCATGTCATGCATCTTTCTCCACGACACCTCGTGACGCTGCAAAAAAAATGAGGCTTTCCCACCACCTCCACTTTCCCAGGGCCTTGTTCCATTTGGAGCAGCGGCTCTACAGGATCTGACCCACCATTGCGCTCTTTTCTGTTTGCAGGGCAGATGAGATGACAATTGCAGAGAAAAGGTGTCGTCCAGCCCATATGACCGAAGGGAGGCGTTTATAAACCTTAACGTGGACCCTGAAAACCACTGGTTTGTAGAGGAAAACAGCCTTACCGGGTCCCATTCTCAGGGTCCATGTTAGTTTTCGGGAGTGTATGTTGACAAAAAGGCTATCATTGCTGTCTTCACGACTCAAGAAAGGTGTGGCAAGTGGCGACTTCTTCTGTGATACCAACTTGGACAAACTCTTGAGGCTGCAAACACTTCAAGGACAAAAAAAAGGATCGAACACCAAAAAGCCTCAGGTTCTCAAAGAGGAACTCTCCCACCGCTTTTACTAAGACTTACCGCAGTACACTGCTTGAATGATGACCACTGCCGGCAAAAACACATAGCCATAATCAAGGGGCGCTGCGGATTTGGTTTACGCCTACGCCTACGGTATTTGAAGAGGTTCGTAAAAGTACGTCGGGTTCCTGCCCCACCCCTCGCGCGGGCCGTCGATAACACTCCACCATTCAACGAAAACGAAAACGGCAACTCGTGGCCCAGCAGCTTGGCGGAGAATTTCGCCTCAGGCGCGGAGGTGGCACCAGGTGGAGGGGCGAAAAGAAAAGTCATCGGTTTGACTCAGGCGATGGGGAACCAAAAAGGATTGGTTTTTTCAGCAGTTTCGGGCGGCTTCCCTAGCAGGCCATCCAGGTGCAGGCCATCCAACCTCATGGGTGGAGGAGATCGTGCTTCGCCGAAGCCTCGACTTTCCGAGAACCATCCTGATGAACCTGCGGAGTATGACAGGTTCCTGGACGCTCCATGGGGCTGCCATATGCCGATCAGGCCAGGGGTGGTGCCAGAGGGGTCAATGGAGCGGCAGTCCTATGGCAGTCCCATGGAGTGTCTGGGGTTCATAGGTTCTCCACGATATTGAGGATCAAAGTAAGTCCAAGCCGATCATTTCCACCGATTTGGTGAGTCCATGTCAACCATTACGCTGGATGTTCAATTAGTTCCTCATCCTCGCAAGAGAATGACCAATTCATAATTCCCAGCTCAGCATGGCTTGTTCCCCAACTTTGAGGATCACAGGTGATCAGGTGCGCTTCGTATGTGCAGAAATCATACCACGAGCCGCGCCTTGCGCCAATCCCACCCTCGAAGGACACGAAGGCTGCCCCCAAACTGGACACTTGCCCCGCTGAAAACTCACATTGGACTCTGAAAACCACTGATCTGTGCAGCAAAACGGTCTTTCAAGGTGCCATTCTCAGGGTCCATGATAGATTTCGGGAGTGTACTCATGAACATCTTACACTACTCTCTTCAGTCTTCAGCGTCGGTGTCACACCCCCAGCGGCGCTTCGGGGAGTGGAAAATCCACTGCCAAATGGCTGTGGGTTGGGTGTTCTTTAGGGGGACTCCATAGGATCTTCAACCCATCCATCGGTGCCAAAAAACTCCATAGAGGTGCCATGAAGTCAACTCCCAAATGGATGCGTTGACTCCTTTGACCCTCCTCCCCTCGCGGGACTTGGCTTGTAGGAGGGTCGTCCGGCCTACGAAGGCTGGGTGGGTTCCAATATATATGGTCCGTCCACTCCAGCATTGGTCCAGTCGTTACATGAAGCAATGTTTGGAATCCAAAGCTGCCAATGGCCTTCCCGTGGAATAGCCATGGGTGGCTGCCTTTTTAAACATGTGGCCAGTTTGTTAGTTGGTTGGTGGATACCACCCACCCACCCAAAAAAATTGGTTGTAATTACGTATAATAGTCATAGTCGTTCTTTTTGCGCATCGTCCAAGTTTTTTGCAAACTCCTTGAACTCACCAACCACCGGCTGGTGTGCCTTTCACCTGCCTTTTCCCGGGTTCTTCGTATTGGTCACCTTAAGCCCATCCATGCCTAAACATACCAACCAATCCCGACTCCACATCTTGCCCAGGAACTCTCCCAATGAGCTGCTCCATCGCCACCAATCGGCTTCACCACCGGCGCGGGGAACACCGGAAGTCAACGGCGGGGTACGTGTGGCGCTTTCACCGAACGTAAACGTGGGCGGCTGGAGAGGGGGTTGGTGCTTCGGACGAGCTTCAGGGCTTCGTGTTTCAGGCAACAACGACTCTCGTTGCAAGGGTCGAACGTTGAAGAGTTTTCGCCTCTCGCGTGGCCTCACGGGTTGGGGGTCTGAGAAGAATGTGTTGTCTTCCATCATGCCGTTGAGCATCTTCTGGGAGGCTGGAGGAGGCTGGAGGAGTGTGAATGGGATTGAAAACAACCTCGGTTGATCCTTTCCACGAGTCTGAAAGTTTGCTGCTTGCCGTGCAACAACTGTGTGCGTGTTGCTTTAGGTTGGCAAGTTCTTGTTCTCAAATAGAAAAAGCACCACGTTCATGAAGGTTTGCCTTCGACCCACATCAATGACTTTCTATGTTTCTTGGGGGGGTCTTTCTATCTAAACCAGAAAGCAGCACGACAGCACGAATGTTCGAAGATGCGCCAAGTCAGGGTGCGAAGATGTGCGAAGAAAATGCACGGCCAGTCCGGCGTTCAGTCCGGTCACCTGTCCGGAGGGTGCAACGGAGAGAGGAAGGTCTGTCCTTCTGCCACGGCATTCGAGTCTGTCCAGCCCGCGAGCTCCGCTCCCCAGCACGAGGCTGCTGGGACCCAAAGGTACCGAGACAACTCCCCGAAACTGCTGGGGTCATGAAGATCCTGGCTGACTGCTGGGGTCATTAGGTTGGTCCAAAAACCATGGTCAAACCGTAAGTTCAAGAAACTTGAGGCAGGTTGGTCGTTGAATGTCATTGAAGATCCCCACCTGCCAACATAGCCCCCCAGACCATTCCTGTCGGTTTCAGCCCAGTAGAACACCAGCCATGCAGCCACTCCGCCACCCGATGCTAGCCGATACGGTGCTGCAGGACTCTCCTGTCCCATGCAGAGCTTGCCACAGCAATAAGGACCTCGCAAACTGTGAAGTTCAGTGAATCTGAGATGTAGATATCAGCTGCGAGGTCCAAGCACCGCTATAGCTTGGTTTGCGGCATTGATGTCCAACATGGTCCAAGGCAATCCTGTCAAACACTCATGAATTGTCAAGCACTTGTCAAGCACTTCTCTGCGGTGCTATATGTCGTGCATTGCAGCAGCGTCCTTTCAGTCAGTCATGTGATGTCTTATATCAAGTTTCTTGCTGTTTCTTGATGTTTCTTGATCAGTTCAGCACTTCCCAAGTTGCTAATATATCTGGCAAAGGACACCCACCCAAGCCGCTGGGAGGTCACACCAAGGACATGACCGAAAACTCCGAAAGACAGTGGTCCGGTCAGCTGACCATGCCAAAGGTTCTCTAAACTACTGCGAAGAGATCCGCCGCGTTGTAGGTCTTACTTGCCAACCACAAACTACAAGGAACCCGTGTTTCTACCTCGTCGGCGTGTCCTGGCTGAACTACCCCACACTACCACCCTAGCCTTCCAAACAGGGCACCCCTTGGAGGGTTCGGGTCCTGGTCTACAGCTTGGAGTCTTAAAGCGGCACTGGCTCGGTCACCCCCCCGAGGCCAGGCACCGGTCGTCCGAGAGGCACCGGTCAGGCGGTCTTCCGTCGCGGGTGGGCGTGCTGAGGCACCACACACGGGGTACAGAAACCCAGTGTCTGTCCTCCGCACCCATCGAGTGGTGGAAGGGCGGCAGAGTTGGGTTGGGTCTTTTCCCCGACCACAGTCCTTCAAACTTCCGCTGTTCGCTTCAGAGGGGTAGACAACTGTGGGATGTGGGATGTGGGAGATCACACCAAGTTGGACGGTTTTTTGTCTGGTTTCCTTCTTCGAGGAGGTACTGCGAGGTCTCCCTATCTTAAATACAGTACTGTACTATACCCACATCTCTTTTGAGGCACGTTCTTCCCAAAATGAACCACCCATATGCGCAGCGATCCGTGTGTTCCTCGATTTCCCCGCAGGTTTGACGACATGTTCCAGAGCCCTCCTCGCGGCCCTCCTCGCGCGCCCCCCAGCCGCGCCCGCACGTCGGCACGTCGTGATCGCGATGCCCGGGCCGGTTCTCCCCCCACTCGCGGTTCGAACGAAGGCAGGCGCCTGATCCCCACCGGGCGTGAAAGCCCGGCTTATTGAGGGCAGTGGCTGAGTAACACCTGACCAGACGCTGAGACGGTGGCCACGGTAGGCGCCACGGTGTTGGGTCAACACTGTCAACACCCTGAGATGCTTGATCGGTTGAGGTCAAAGACGCTGCTGAGATCAGTAAACACATGGCATGAAGACGGGTCTCTTTCCAGAAGAAACCCTTGCATCTTTGAAAAGGTCCGGGTGAAGGGCCCAGGGCCGCAAAAACCGACCCAGAAACAAATAGAGGATGATAGAGGTATGATGGTATGTCAACTGAATTGATCATGTTCTTCCCTCCCTAGATGTGATGAATCCGACTCGGTAGGTAGAGCGTCCTTCTCGCTCATCGTCATGTGGATCCCAAAGAGATCTTATTGATCAACGATGGAAGATGGGTGTGTTCAATGGGCGAGAAATGGTGAGAATCTCCGGTGAGAAGCCACAGCGCCCGACTGACTTGGAGCGAAGAAAAGACATTTATGTTATGAAGGTGCTGAAAACTCTGTGGTGAAGCATCGGCTGGACTGGCAAACCTGGGCTGAAGGTGCCTTTCTGGTTGGTGGTTTCAACTCACTTGCAAAAGGTCAGCTGGTTCGATCATCCCAAGAAAGGGTTTACCCGAGTGCTGATGGTTTGGTGCTGGCACAACTTCAATGTCCGTGTAGTGTGCTGATTTCGGAGTCTTTTGTTTTTTAGGCTGAGCTTCGAAAAGCAGTAACTCCAAAAAGGAGCCATCCCCAAGGTTGGGACATCAAACATCACTGGCCAAAGAGAATCTCCATTATGGCTTCCATGGAAAAAAAGTAACTTGAGAGAGGAGGGGGGGTGAACGAAAGGTAGCAGGGAATCAGGCGTAATCCGGGAGGAGGTGAGAGGCCCCCCACTTGTTTGAAGAGAAGTGAGTGAGCGTGATGAAAGAAAGACTAATGCACAAACGCTTGACAAAACCTCCAGAAGCTGTAGCGGTCTAGCGGTTTCAATACAGGTTGACGTGCCTTCAAAAGGAGTCACATATTTCTCAAATGCAACTTCGGATTTACATAGTGACGTGCGGCGACCCTGTAAATTGCGTGGCCGCAAGCCATGCTTGCAAACAGGACGTGCTCAAAAACACTGGTATTTACGAGGTTTCGTTGCCGTCGATCCACAGCCGCGGCAAGGTCTAAGGCCACGCTTGAAGACAGGAGGAGCTGAAAACACTGGTATTTACGGTATTTTGTAGCCGTCGATCCAAAGGCGCACCACGGTTGAGCGCTGGAAAAGCGCAGAAAACCGTGTAAATACCGGCGTTTTCTGCCGAGAAGGTGCACAAAACCCTGTAAATACCATAGTTTTGTGCAATTTTGAAGCCTCCAAAAGCCTCAAAAACCCTTTCTGACAAAATCTTTCCTGGCTTTTGGTCTTTTTTCGGTCATTTTTCTAACCGAGACGCATCAAAAACCATCGGTTTTTGCGGTGTTTTTTGCCGGACAGCCACAAAAAACGCTGTAAATTCCATGATTTTTGGTCACTGCTGAGGACTGGAAGAGCTGAAAACACTGATATTTACAGTGTTTTCGAACGGTTGACCCCGAGGCGCGCTAGGGTGGAGTTGAAAGGGGGGGGGGGGGCCCCCCCCCCCACCCCGCAAACGCAGAAAAGAAGGGGGCGCTTTCTCTAGGGGCAGGCTGCAGCTCTGGGTTAATACATTTTTGCTAAAGCAAAAGGAAAACTCAGGTAGCGTAACCGCTACCTTTCGTGAAAAGGTGAGAGATCTTGATCCTCTGGATTCCAAAGAGCTTGGAAAAGGTGAGAGATCTTGGTGAAAAGCATCTAAAAGTGCGGACACCTACCCAGACCTATCCTTTGGATCACCGATCCTGAAGGGTTGATCCTCAACTGCTCCTCCCGCCACCGTCCGGTCACCTGCCTGAGGCGTCCTCATACCAATCTGGCGGTGGAGAAGGAAGAGACGAATGAAGGGCCGAAATCGGCAGGTCTCAGGGGACCTCACTTGGTAGGTCCAAGTGGTCCCAGTGAGGTCCAAAGGTGAGCTCCATCCAGGGGACCCTCACTGGGTAGGTCGTCCAAGTGAGCTCCATCCAGAGGACCCTCACTTGGTCCAAATGGTCGACCGCGGCGACTGGACCGGCGAGGCACGACTTGGGGCGTGGAGTAGACCGCGGCGAGGCACCAAAACCGCGTCCCGACCGTGGTAGACTGCGGTAGATGGCGGACCACGTTGCGGTAGATGTGGAAGACACGAAAGCAGCGGATCATTGGAAGTGTGGAATGTTGGCCAAATTGTTTTGGCTAGAAGTATCCCCTGATGTCTTCCCACAAGGGTTGTTGATGAAGAGTGGATTTCGGGTTGGTTTCACCGCATGCTCGGCATCGAAGAAGATTGCTGGGGTCTTCCCTTTTCCCTGTCGCATACCTTTGGGGAGTAGGCGTTTGGACTCGCTCAAGGCTGCCGGCAAGATGTGCCGGCGGGCAGCTCGAAAACATGGGAGCAAATCCCACACATCAAAGGAAAGCAACCTAGTGCCAGATTATACCCTAGTGAAACTGAACGTGGACCTAAAGCATGAACCTTTTCAAGATTCAAGACCAATCTATCATAATCTATCTCTATGTGACCAGTACTCATCTAGGGAGAAGCGATGAGCCGCGGGTCTAAGGTGCTCCATGTGGAACTTCAATCATTCCGGTAGGGTGGACTTTCCCAAGCTCCGGCTTTGCTGTCCATGTCCCCTCAGTGCTGTCCGGAGCTTGAAAGGTCATATGA
Organism: Durusdinium trenchii; assembly: GCA_963970005.1. Lineage (NCBI taxonomy): Eukaryota > Dinophyceae > Suessiales > Symbiodiniaceae > Durusdinium > Durusdinium trenchii. The sequence continues at coordinate 366,212 of CAXAMN010028128.1, forward strand.
TGTCATATGGCTAGCCTGGTCATGGCACGACGTCTTTCCAAACCCCAAAAGTCCCACCGTTCTTCATGAAACCGCCACCTCTGGCAGTCTGCGACCCACCCCATCTTCGACCGGCCAATCCCACGCGTTTAGACCGGCGGGTGCCTCCTTCTGAGCTTCATTGCCCGTGACCTGGGAGAGACCGACACACCGTCGACACACGCGACACGTGGCACTGGTCGTGGGAGCGTCGCGTGGTCTCTCACCAGGAGGGTGAGACACCAACGGACACACGACCTGGATTTGTGGCCCCCCAGGAACTGCCAGGAACCTGGAAAAAACACACAAAAGCCTCGCCAGGTACGGGTATTGACCCAGGCAACGGGAGAATAAACCATCACCTGATCTGCAAAAACCACTTGCAGCAGGTGGTGGCTCAAAGAATCCAGTGGTGGCTCAAAGATACGAAGAGAAGAAGGCGCAGCTGCTTTGGAAGGATAAGGGTGTTTCTTGGAATCCTACAGCCATACCCTGCAAATTATAGTGCATTCCTGGAGGGGGCGAAACATGGAAAAAAAGGCACACGAAATGTGGGATGTGTGCATCAAACAAATGGGTTGGAGAGGTAGGAACAACGTAAGCAAACTGACAAATATGTGGTGATCTTGCTACTACTTGTGTTTAACGTTTAGGATGCGAAACACTTCTGAAGTAAAGCATCGTATACCACCTCACATGATCAATACTCTTCCATCAACAGTGCCCTTTCGATCCCGGCCTTCGACAGCGCACGATGGACGCCCATCGCCTCGGTCAAGCATGGAAAATGCTCAAGCTTTGCACAAGAAGTGTCTGTATAATTATGCCGAATGGCCCCAGCAGGATCCATTTCCTGGACAGTTTTTGTTGACAAGGCACCCAAACAGCAATTGTTGCTCCGGCAAGATCAACGGACGATGAGATGGTTTTGAAGGTGTTCATCAACCTCCAACTTGGATGAACTTGACGAGCACCTCCTTCTCAAGCAGTCCCAAACCTACATACTCGACAGACTACTGCCCACCTACGATTGAAGCTACCATGTTTGCTTGGTCTACATTGGTCATATCTGATACCCAAAATCAAGCAAACAAAAAAAAACACATCATCTATCAATATATAAAAATAGAACAAATAAAAACATAACATATATAAATTATTATGCAAAACCCCCCCCAAAAAAAAAAAAAACATGTATTTGGGGAACTGTTTTGCTATCAAGCAGAAAACAATCAAACACCTGCCTTATGACTGTAAAGCACCTGGCCTTGCTCAATGTCAGCGCCTGTCTTTGGCCGTTCAGCCGTTCCTCCGGTTTTTTCACACCAGTTCTGCTTGTCTGGACTACTCCAACATGCGGATGCCAACGTTCAGGTGTTGTTTGGCTCTCGGCATCTCTAGACTTTGGGACCAACTCTAGGAATCTTCCAGCTTAACCAATTGCCCCTCCCCCACCACCCCCTAAAAAGGGAAAAGGAAGATCCTCTACAGTCCGAGCAGTAGGAAAATTCTTCTGATTCTTTTAGCGCTTTCCCTTTCACCCATTCGCCACACCGATTCGAATCCCAAGATCCTGGGTGAATTAACACTCGGCGAATTGGAGGTGAAACCCTCGGGGGATAAGCGAGTCTTCTGTTCGTGCTTTCCTTTCGGGGGATCTGAGCGGTGGACTTGGACATTAAAGCTGGGCTTCTGGAACTGTTTGAGAGCAACTGAGACTATCTCTATACCATTATATACCAGGATCATCCTGTCTGGGTGTTCAATGGACGTCCATAAGTAGTGGTACTGGTCGTCTAGTGGTACTGGTATAATTCAGGAGCACAAGAGTTAAAAGGATTGGAAGGTACACGTTGTGGAATTGTCCATCGATAGAGTCACATCCAAAGCCCCAGCCACCACCCGCCCAGTCACCATCGTTGGCGCTGCTTTTCGTGCTTTTCGAGGTTCCGAGACGCGTGAGACGTGTCGGCACCGGGGGATCAGGCTGGATGCAGTGACATCGAATCTTATAGTCTTAGAGATCCGCTTTCTGTGCCTGCAGAACCCCGAAGCAATCCATACTTCCAGTGTGGCAGTGACAATTCCTTGAACTCCTGGCATCAACGATTGCAATCTGGCATGTGGGAACATGTGGCTTGACCACGTCTCGGTGGTCGATACTGTTCATTTTCAGTGGTCAACCAAGGTGTCAGGGTTTTGACCACAGTCATGTATGTCCCGATGTTTCTCCTGTGGCATAGGAACCTACGCAGCGGTGTCCGTCTGAACAGTTATGAAGGGAGAGTCAACATTGCTGCCCAAAACGATTCTGCGCAATTCTTCACCTGTGCTTTTTCCTGCTGAGAACAAACAACACAAAACTAGCTGTTTCACTTACATACGTTCCCTTGAGGGTCCCCTTTTCTCAGCCACTTGCAAGAAACCCCACATACAATCTACATGGAAAAGTGAAATCCCTTCAGCCACTAAAAAGTGCATTTCAATCCTAACACACTTAACACACCAGGCATAGGAAGTCTGGTGTTCCCTTCCGTGCGCAGGCTGCCTAACAAGCTACCACAGTACCGGGAGGTGAAGACAAACTGACCATCAATGACCTAAACCTGGTACTTTAGTTGGATTCCAATCTCGTCGCCGAAACTGAGATCTACCGATCTACCACAGAATCGTTTGCTGCGTATCCACCACGGCATTTCCAGCGCTGGCCCCCCAAGCAGTGAGGCGCGGATGGCCCATTAGCCCATCACGGCTCGCTTCTTTCTTCGCAACTCTGACGGCTGCAAACCAGGTGAAAGTATCAGGTCGAAGGTCAGCTGAGTCAGCTGGTTTTCTGCTGTTGAACATCCTAACGCTCCCAGTGGTGGATCTCACACTGCTTGGCGCACGTCTGTCGACTGGTCCAGCTTGCGGAAGTGGAGTGGAATCGCCGGAAAGCGGTACATCATGAAGCTTTTCTTGGTACATAATGAATGATCAACATGCCCAAGTGAGGGGCACTACACAGGGTGGAATGGCTTGTGTTTTGCCCAAGTGAGCAATGGTTTTGTGTTTTTGAAGATTTTGTACTTGGACCTGTGTGTCTTGTACAAGTCAGACACGTTTCTTCGTGACTTCTGGCGCGGGTGGTAATTAGTAAGGAGTGGCCGGAATGGCATGATTCAACTTTCATACCCGCTGCCAATCAAGAGATATCCACGCACCATATGCAATATGTACTTATACGGAAACAAAAACACATCAGGATTTCAGTGGTATCTGACGCAGCCTTTCGACTTGGTCCGTGTGGCGAGTTGACGCCGCATCTTCACAGGTTCACCACCTCGGGTGGTTCGCAACCGGCGATGCAAACTCTTCGTCCGAGAGTCCAAAAGGAACCAGGCAATGGTCACCCGTGGTTCGTAGGGCACCCGTGGTTTCAGAGACAAAAAAAACCATAGACCAACCTAACACGCGTTCCTTATACAAGCATATAGAGAGAGAGAGGGAGGAAAATAAGTGGTGATATAAAACTGGGATCGGGGGGTATATATGACTTCACTGGCCTTTTTGCATGAGTTTCCACAAAGGATTCACGGGGCAGGAGGTTAGCAGGCATCACGCGTGGGTCTGCACTTGGAGGAAGGCACTGGCAGCCTGGAGCTGCGCAGGAACGACCATCCCTCCAGCTGGGTTGGGGACCTGTCTCGGTCGTGGCAAACAGCTCCGAGCTGGGGACGAAATGGATACTACACCCACCTCTTTGAGCTCCTCCTTTCTCTGAGCAAGCAGCTAGCAACAAGAGTATACAAGAGTCAGTCTTCTATTCTGCTTCAGGCCACGAGGATCCTCAAGAAAACCCATCTTGGCCGAGTGAAGTCAAGTCTCACAAAAACAAGAACCAAACATCTCCCAACACCTCCACGTATGCTAGTGCAGGTGGGTCGTAGCATGTAAGGACATTTCAAGGGTGACCAACATCCAACGAACAGATCCGCACATGGATGTCCCATCGTCATCCATCATCATCCTCTTCCAAAACATGGGACCACAAGGGAAAGTACTTTTTCCATGTTCTATATTGTGGATTGAGAGTAGATGGCACAGACCCCAAGAGGTGGTTTATATGGACCCCCATCTAAAAGACATCCTGGGGTTTGTGCCATCTACTCTGAAACCACTGTAAAACAAATGTCCATCATCATCCCCTTCCCCCAAAAAAGGGACCATACGTATCCATCATTAAGTCACAAGGGACCTCTCCCGGTCCCTGCCCTTCCTAGTCCTCCCCTTCCTCCATCCCTCACCCGTCCCGTCCCTTTTCTTCGGCCCAAACCAAACGTCGACTCCTCGGTGTGGGGCGTCGGGGCCAACGACGGCGACCGCGGTGGTGGGGCGCTTCGCGTTTCGCTTGGGGTCCGTCTCGGTCGTCGTCTCCTTCGTCGCTCCGAGGGGCGATCAGATCTCCATGCCCGGCACGACGACGTCGGGCAACACTTCGATGCCGTGCTTCTCCGGGTCGTCCTCCCCTGGCGAAGCGTACCAAACGGCAGGTTGCACGAACCGGGGTTCCGCGTTCCGGCCCGGAACTGGCCTGGTGGGTCTGTGTGTGTGCGCTCACAAAATGTCCATGCCATGTACGAGTTCAAACGACAAGTTCCAACACGTGCTGAGTCTGTCACCTTCCCATCTCATCCCATCTTCTCAGCACCTCTAAGCACCGTCTCTCCCCGATCGATCACATGGCACCTGGGTCGATGCCCAAGAAGGGATTCCTCAACATGCCCACCTGCTCATCCACCGTCACGTCCTGCCGTTCCAACGGCTACGGCTCCGTTCCGGCTGTCGGAGGAGTTGGAGGAGACCAGTTCACCCAGTTTCGTGGAACGTGGAACGTTCGGAACGCGAGGCGTTTCGGGCGTTTCGGCATGGAGGGGTCGGAATATAGCATGGAGACACATCCGAGGCAAACCTGGAACCTGAAGAGGACATGTTTTTCAAAAGAGACCGAAGAGTAAAAGGATGAAACAGTCAGAAGAGGCCAGATAAAACAAAAAGATTCAGAATCTGCCCGACTGCTCACGAACAGCCAAAAGGCATCAAGGCCCCCCTCATTGGGGATCTCGAATGTGGCTGTCTGTCAAAACCCGGACCCTTAAACCCTATTGAGGCTTTGACCATCCAGACATATCGTCTATTCTATTTATGGTGGGTGGTCAACCAGGGGTCCCTTTGCAGCTACAGCACTCCTCAAATGGATGACCCTCGGATGGAATTCCCACCACCAGTTATCGGATTTCAATGGCGTGAATGCCGAACTACCATTGCCTTATCATGGCCCAGACACGACACGTCTGAGTCTGGGACTGCCAGCCAGGACTGCCGCCCCAGAAAGACCCCTCATGGCCCACCCCGGTGACCGTTTTGAAGGCAGTCCTGGCTGGCAGTCCCGTCTACGTGTCGTGTCGTGTCATTGTTTCATGCCAGACACGCTCGGTCCAACGGACGGACTGTCGGTCTCCTCGAGGCAATCCACAAAGCGCATGTGGAAGTCGGTGAGGGAGATGTCATTGGTATCTTGACCAAAGGGATTCTCCAGCTCCTGCCGGAGGTCTGCGGATGCTTGGAAGGTCCAGAGCTCTCATAAACCAGTATGGATGGTGTGAAATTGTGAAACCTGCACCAAAAAGTGCCAGGTTTGGAATACTGTATAGAGAGAGAGAGAGAGAAAAATAAAATAAAATAAATAATGTTTGGAAGATGTCTCCTAAAATGAACAATTCCCATTCCATATCTATGCACCCCAATCGGGATGAAAATGACCCCATGCACCCCAATTGGGAGATGAGATGGAGAGGTGGAATGAGACTCGGCCAAAGGATCCAACGGTCCAAGCCCAGTTTCTTTTGCATTGTGTGCATGGTCAAACCGTCAAACCAAACACCTGAATGACTTCTGACATGAAGTCCACATAAACTCCACGTGATGGGTGAAGCCCTCTACTTTGACAGGTTCTGGGCAGAAAAAGATCAGCTCACTACACACTTAGTGGGGGATCCTACTGCCTCACTGCCGCTCACTTTGAATTCGACAGATCGCTTTGCTGTGACGCTTGATGCCAGGGTTCTTTGGAGGGATTTGTTCTTTGTGAGTTGGAAGACATTCAACCCCACAGTTCCCCACTGTCGCTTCTTTAACACTGCTTCTCAACGCTCTGCCCTAGTCTGACAAGACCCTTCTCAAAAGCCTTCACCTCGTCTTATATATTATGTAAAGCCTACTGCAAAACCATGTACAGTAAAACACCCTATAGCCAACTATATAAACCTGTTCAATCAGTTTGCCAGGTCTCACGACCCTCTCCGATAATTCGGATGACACCTTGGCAACTTCGTTGAGGCACCAAAGGCTCTCGAAGAGGAAGAAACACCTCGCGAGCCGCGAAAGCGAGGACAGGTGAGACACGAAACATGCGTGCGACCTCATTGGGAGCCACCCCGGTGGGATAGGAGGCATCAAGAGACATGAGACATCAAACAAAATGATCCCAGCATCCACTTGGGTGAACTCGCTTACTACAACCCGCACCAGGCCCATTGCCTTCCCCAAAATGGGGAGGACCGTCTCCCTGCATCCCTCTCCCACGACGGTCCACATGTAGCACCCCATTCGTCAAACTCGTGGCCAATCGCACTTCACCGAGGCACAGAATGGGCCCAGCGATGGGCGACCCGGTGAAGTTGATCACGTAGACCGGTATGAAGGCGCTGAAAGCCACCTCATCAGCCGCATGTCGGACGTGCAGACGTGCATGTCGAACGGTTGGTGGAGCCTCCTGAGGCTCAGAAGACTTGAGTCGACGACATGGGGCGAGAGCCACAGCAAATCAATGTGGATGCTTCCTTGCAACAAGGATCTCTATCGCCATAGCTGAATGACAATTGCTGCCTCTGTTTTTCCTCATCAGCACGGCTCAGCACAGGGGTGTCCAGCATGCTAGAACACTATAATAGGCCAGCGCTGTGAACCTGAACTAAGTCCTCTCCTAGAAGCGATCAGGTCTCTAAGAACATCCGCTGAGCTGACGTGGCACAACGAGAACAAGTGCCAATCAAATTCCAAAATGCAACATGCAACAGTCCGAACAATTGCCAGCATTCCCATGAGAGTTCCTATCAGTCTGACTCAAAACCGCTCAAGACTTGCCAACCATCGGAATTGGATTCGTCGACATAAAGTGCTGTCAAACAGGGATGCTTTGCCAAAAATGGACCAACAGAGTCATCAGTGTCATGACTCACAATCTGCAAGCTGAAGATCTATATAATACAGAAAAGTTGGATGGTTTTTTCATTTCATCCGAAACCTTATCCGTCACTTCGACGCCCATATTCCTCAGCCGCGAAGAGACATCATCAATGCCCTCATCACTCACACTCTCGAACACCAAGTCAACCTCCAGCAACTGGCGCTTGTCATCGGCACTGAAGTTGATGGACGGGTCGGACAAGTCCTCCAGAGCATCTTCCATAGCCTTTGGGTTACCTCTTGCCACTTGCCGCCGATGACGTTGCAGCGTGCCTTCAAGTTTCTGTGTGTTGCAGTACAAGTCATGCATTTGGGCCTCAATCTCATGACCGGTGTCTGCGCGGTGCTGCCTAGGCCTAGGCGCGCCGCAAGGACTCTCGCTCTCGCAGCCAATTGGCTGGAAAAATGGTTTCCTCCGCCTGGCGCAACTGATCTCGTGCGGCTTGCAGCTGCGTGTGGGCAGCATTGGCTTTGTCCCTGCACTCTTCGAATTTCTGCATCCGCACCTCACCAGCAACAATCCGCACCTCACCATGAAGGATACAACTGCAAGAGCTGCAACAATGGCGGGGTCGCCAAAGTGACGCTGGCTACGGCAGTACTGAGCGCCTTGCCCAGAGATACTGCGAATGCCAGTTCGATTCCCGTAACAAGCCATGCCCCGAGCTTGATGCCACCAAAGTTGAGTTCCAAGCCGAGGCCATTGCTGAGGATGTGCATGGTGCTGATCAGCCGGAGGTTGCGTTGCACCAGCTGCAGAAACTGCAAATTGAATCTCAGAATATTGAGCTTCTGCTGCACTCGGAGCAATCTTCCTTGGTACCTGAGATGTCTGAGTTGTGGCAAGCTGGAAGCAAAGAGATTGAATTGCAACATTGACACCAGGCATTTTGACATGCCTCATGAGCTGCAAGCAATGCAAAATCAGCAAAGTCCGGCGCTCGACGGCCAGATCGTGACACTGCCGCCCCCTTGACGTCGCTCGCCGGTGCTCCGGCGCAAGACTTTGGGCGAGTTGGTGCCGCAAGTTCCAGGGAATTGATTGCTGATGTTTGAATCCATTGGAACAGTTGAGAGTTGAGACAAGAGCGAAATACATCCGCAGAGCCCACATGTGAATCTTCTTGAATTTCATAAATTCAATCAATATGTCTGCAGAGCTCCAAGCAATGGTACTTGCAGTTTTTTTGCTTCAGTCCCTCCAAAAATTGGTCCATCCTCCTGGCCGCCTCCACATCATCGAGCCTCTCAATATCCGCCGACCCCTGCCTAGCTGACGCCTATATGCTTGGACGCCTCCATGCCGCATGCCGTAGCAGGAAAGGCATCCTATGGAGCACTGGCTGAGCACTGGCTGTGACCGCAGCAAGTGCTTTGAGCCCAAACACCGTTTTTCCCACGCACATGTGCCGAGCCCAAAGGCATCCACTTGAGACTCGGACAAGTAAGCTTGGACTGGGAACAAAGAGACCTCCGAAGATGTGTGCTTCCTGGTTTCAGGCAGGTGGGCCCAGCTGGGCGCGTTTGGCTAGGCTGTGTTTCGTCAAGGCACCAGAAGCAGACCCAAGAGCTGTGCAAACGGCAGTGGGAATGGCACCTCGATATGGCGGCTGGGGGATGCGACATGACGTGGGAGTTGGTTCAGTGAAGCACACACAAATAGACCGACCATTGGCTAACACAAATAGATTGTAGTATGGTCCATACAGTGGCTGTATAATAGTAGACCATGGGCTAGATGCGTCCATACTACAAATAGTGTATACAGCTTCTTAGATTGTAGTATGTTCCTACAGTGGCTCTAGAATCCAAAAAGCTCGGACACCAGTTATGCACACATCTGTACCAAATGGACAGGAGGTCTGCTTCTGAAATGTGTTGAATTCATGCCGATCTCTGTCCTGTCATCTGAAAATGGAATCACCCTGCAGCCAAGCGGCGTCGGCGATCTTCAGGCAGTTGTTGAAGCCCAGCATCCCATTGGAGAGCTCCTGCCAGACTGTAGCAGCAGCGGCAGGAAGTCGGTTCACTTCCAAAAAGAGGAGTGCCCCGTTTACTGCTCTTTTGGAGCTGCCTCACAGGTCCATCCTACCTCATCCTACCAAAAATGGGTGTTTGACTAGCTAGCTGGCGAACTGGGTGTGGCTACCTCGCTGCGGCTGCTATTGCGAGAAGGAGTTCAACAGATGCCGACGATCGACTTAGGGGGGAAGCCTGGCCATAACAAACAAGCTCCAAATGGCTTCCCTTCAAAGCCTTATGGTAGCCCATAGCCCAGACACGACCCATGGGACGGGACTGCCGAGAAACGGACTACCTTCCTGTCTCGGTCACCGGGGTAGGCCATGAGGGGTGCTGGCTGCTGTCGACCGGCAGTCCTATGGGCCTATGGGTCGGGTCTGGGATAGATTCCAACGAGTGAAAGGCCCATTGGTTCAAGGTTCACTAAATGCCCCAGGGTCCGCGTCATGCGATTGGAGCAGGTCCAAGCAGTTTCTTCCACCTTGGATGATGTACATGACTCATGTTACATGACTCTTCCACCACAGCATAGCAGTGGCTCCTGGTACATCCTGGACTGGATTGGAGGGGCAATCTCGATGTCCTTCATACCTTTGAGCGGCAGAACTCTGCTGACATCCGAGAACCACGATCGGTCGCAATCTGCAATCGATTGCAGATTGCGACCGATCGTGCTGCTCGGATCTCCAACTCCAAAATGTGCGACTCAAGAAAAAAGAAGACGGGTACTTGCACACACTTTCAAAGTGCCGCTTGGAAGCTGTATGCTTAGGCACAAGGCACATCAAACTACTCAGACCATTCCTTAAAGTAACCAGCCAGGTTCCACATGTGCTTGGATCACGCCTGATGGTCGCCGTTTTTCTAGGGCACACGCACGGCATGCACCGCACGCCGCAGGCGGCGTGGGCGATGCCTTTCTTTTCCGTTCCGAACGTGCCGCTTGGGTGGTTTGCTTCGCTCCGTGTCACTGGGAAGTCAGGTTGACTTCAGGCCAGGAGATTAGATCATCCACACTGTCTTCATATGAAGAACACAGTACATAAACAGCTAGTCTTCATATGAGGTTAGTCTTAATATATATATATATATACTAATGCTAGTATGTACTGGAGGCGCGAAAATGGCTTGAGAGCAGCCGAGAGGGCACATCATCCAAATGTAGATTTGCCTTTAGGTCCATGATGGTCCTATAATGCCGGTCTATCCAAGCCAAGCCCTATTTCAACCAATCTGGTGTTTCGACTCATCCAATAACCTAGATCAATCTATATCCGCAGGCCTCTATACCATGATCCTCCTGAACCTCCTGAACCTCCAGACCTCGCTGTCTCGATCCTTTCGGAAACCAGGGGGGCAATCTGCCAGATCCCATAGAATCCAGTACATGACCGTCGACACGATGTCGTTGGACGCCATCATCAGCTGCACTTGCTCCGCCGAGGGCTTCTCGAAGACCACCTCGATGATCATGGAGATTGCCCAGACACGACACATGGGACTGCCATATGCCGCCCCAGCCAGACCCCTCATGGCACCGCCCCTGGTAACATTCGGCATCTATGGCAGCCCCATGAGTCGCATCTGGGATCATCTGGGTTCTGATGGAGATCATGGAGATGCCCCCGTGAGAAAAAGGAAGAAAATGGATGTCACACGTGGCACTGGACCTGATCTGCGGGCGACACGACCAAATACTCTGGGAACATGAAGCGTTGTTCATCGGAGAAGAAGAACATGAGTGATATCTAGAAGAAGAAGAAGAGGAAGAAGAAGAAGAGGAGGAAGAAGAAGAAGAACACATGTCACGTGTGTGGAAGAGGAGGTAGAAGAGGAGGTACCTGTGTTCAACATCTGAAGCGACCCTCACTTGAATTGGCAGGTGGGGAATCAACCCGTCACGGAATCTGCCCTGCACGATTCGGAATCCTGCGACCTGGCGATGTTTTGGGTGTTCCTATGCCCAAACACGGCCCAAGGGACTGGCATAGTGACGGTGGTTGATTTCAGTCACCTGATCGGCACCAATGCCAGTCAGAATGGGCATGTGTTTGGGTATGTGTTGCAGAAGCCCTGACTTCGACCGTCGCGCTGACTTCTTCGTCGCTTGGCTCGATGGCCTGGTGAACTAGGCGAGCGACCGCCATCGCGTGATCGGTGCGACCCGCAAGCGACCCGCAAGCGACCCGAAGCCGGTGCTGGGAAGGGAAATAGGGGAAGCTGACAATCTGACAAGATGTTGTCAAAAAAGCAAAAGGATTCCATCCTTTTCTCTGCCAGGCGTGCCCTTCCAACCATCTCTACGGCAGATAAATAATGACTAAGCCCCACCCCAAAACCCATAACCATCCATAACCTATCACGACTCTATCAAAAAGAAACTGTTTTATAACTTTTATACCCGTTCAATTCCAGAACTGCCTGACAAGAGCGCGAGATTTCCGTGCTGATAGAGTGGTTTCAGAGTAGATGGCACTGGCACCCCGTTCGATGTCTTTTCTATATCCATACAAACCACCGACCTTCAACGGTTCCCTCCTTCCACACACTACACTCACTCGCCCGCGCCCACGCCGCCCGCGCCCGCGCCCGCGTCCGCGTGAAACGTTGGCCCGGTGGCATAAGCATCCGTCTTCGAGTCCATGCGGTCGAACTCTTTCCTGTTCCGAGTCTCGGAGACGCGGAGACGCCCAGCCGACGACCGAAGGACTCCAACGGCTCCAACGGATCCAGGAATTGGGGTGCGGCGGCGGTTTGCGGCGTTTAGAAAGGAAGGAAGGAAGGAAGGAAGGAAACAACCGCCCCAAAAGGCCGGATTGGGAGAAGTTCACCAAACCTTTCTGAGTCTCTGGTTGTCTGATCTTAGACCCAAACAGGGCACCAAAACGTCGCCGGCACCGAAACGTCGCCTCCGACCGCTTCCTCGCCTACGCTCGTCTTCGCAAACGCTCGTCTTCGCAAACGCTCGACCGCTCGCCTCACCGCCATCTTAGGGAGGCCGAAATCTTGCGCCTCCTGCAGTCTGGAGCAGTCTGGAGCAGTGTGGGGAGCTGACTATGCCAGATTCAAGATCTGAACCAACCTGGAGCAGTCTGGTGGTTGTGGAGCTGACAGAGTCACCAAGAGAGGTCTTTTGTGACCTGAACTAGGACCCGTCACCTATGGGATAGCCTATAGTACTATAGGGTTCTTCAACCTCTGTTGGCAATGTCATGTAGAGGTTTGGGATTCAAGATCTGAACCAAACTGGCACTTCTTTTTACCAAAAATATTCTGCAAGTAAGCCATGGTCAGCGTGCTGCTTCATTACATCCAAACAAAGGGCCCCCTGCCCCGCCGTGAAGCTTCGTCTATTCGTGATGTGTGCCGTGCGCATTCGATGGCCCTGACTCTGGTAATAGTAGCGCGAGTGTATATGTGTATTCCAGTATCGCTAGTATAGTATAGTAGTACTCTAGCGATATTATAGCATTTATATGCATTTACTAATGGTAAGTATATTAAGCAAAGGGTTTAGGACCATCTAAATTGGATGTCCTTTGGCCCCAAAGACCATTCCCTGGAAGCACATCCCTGCTAGAAGTATCGAACACCATTGAACGCCCGTACTTATGTCCCTCTTCCCAGAAATCTTGGGGACTCCCTACTTCAATACACACCCAATATTATGGGGGAGACAGGCACGGAAAAAGTGGATCAAACAGAATCATGCTGTTCATGGACCAAACGTCCCCCCCTCGGACGCAAAAAGAACGTCAGAACGTCAGAACATTCCGACGTGAATCACTCCCGAAACCTTCGGGTGAAGAGAGAGGAGACTCACGGAGTGATCTATTCAGCTGGCACTAGGCACATCAGGCACTAGGCACATCCGATGAGTCAATCCCCACGGGCACACCATGACTTGATACGACTTTCCGACTTCAACCGTGGCCCCCAGTACCTGAAACAATCATTTTAGAGGAAAAATTCCCCGTGGGAAGACCACGTTCCTCTCCCAACAGGGGGATGACGTCCACTTCCATGTTAGAAGGAGGGATTTCCACCCATGTAACACCCATTTCAACCAGACCCTCATCCCACGACTTCCCGGTGCACGGCTTCGAACCCACAACAGACCCATACCACGTCAATGGCCATCCTTGTCCACTCGCATGGTGTTCCGCGTCCGAACGCCCTTCACCTGCACCTGGTGCCGGCGCCCCGGTGGGCCCACTCCAGAAGCTCCAGAAGGCGTCACAGCATGATGTTGAAGGTCGAAGTCAGAGCTTTGGGGGCAACAGAATTACCAGAACCAGCCAATCAGCAGATGTCTCTTTTGGAACAAATAACCAACCAACAAAATCAGGTGTGTTTTCAAGCACGGCCTGGCGGTATTGCCGTGGCCTTCGGATGCATCAGATCGATGGTCGGGTCCAGTTTTCGAAGGGTCGTCCGGTACCGCGACGACAAAGGGGTTGCCATGGGTTGGACGCACTGAGCGTCACTGGTCGACTGGTCGACTGGTCGCCGGCCTTACACGCACAACTTCTCCCCAGAATTCGACCTGACTGAACAAATGAGTCCTCATGAGTCCTCTATGGATTCTGCAATGAAGATCCCGGGCCCCGACAACTGCTCGCTAGAAGTGTTGCCCAAAAGAATGTCCAGTGTGTCCTCCTCTCCCAGAATTCGATTCGCTTCCCCTGAAATCGCTCCCGTCTTCTCCACTGAGTGGAGGAGACACCCCACCTCCTCCATGCGTTGGTTGTCACCTGTGGTCAGCCGGTCTGCAGCGACCGTGCCTCAGGCGTTGGGCGGTCCAGAGCAAAGCAAGTGTTCTTGAAGTGTTCTTGTATACCTAGATCTTCCAACTATGCAAAAATGTATGCCTTTAAGCTGGTTTTATACCTTCAACCTCTGTTGGCTTGTATGACCAACTCCAGTAAAAATGAGGTCCAGCTGACCCGTATGTAGGAAATCATTGACATGGGGGTGTTCTACAGCCACTTCCTTGCCATCGCCATGTTGACGTGTGTTGAACGAGCCAATGCAAGCCAACGCACCTCGTCTCAGTAAAAAAACATGTAAACGAGGTTTTGTCTGCCTTGATGTGCCCTGCATGTCAACCAATCCCAAATTGGGATATTGCAGCAGTGTCTGTGAATACTTTCTGATTTGTTCTCCACTTCAAGAGCCGTTTGGCCGAAAACGCACTTCTTGCCTCGGTCGACCACTGGGATCTGATGGGGTCCGGGTGACCGTGCCCCAGGGTGACATCGACCGACCATGGCCGAGGGTTTCTTCACGTCCACGAGTCCACCAGGCTGTGGCAGGACTCTCAGTGGCTCAATGGCGCGGGTGTTCACTTTCAACCACTAAGCAACAGAGGTTCTCCAGAAGCCTTTTCTTGGACTCCCAGAAATGGGTGTTCCAGGTTGACCGGGTTCCATGATTCTTTCAGGTCACATCAAGTAATAAATGCTCTTGGTATACCCTAGAAGTCCAGTTCGACTGTACTTTGCCCCACTGAAGTAAAGGACATTCCTCAACTCGGGTCACCTAGTTAGACCTTTCTTTTATAGTCGAACTGGACTCCCAGGGTATAAGTATAGGCGTACAGGAACTCAAAGCATGTCAATGGAGTCCACGAGTCCAGCCGCTGGGGCAGGTGCTCAGCAAGGCATAGTTGATCTTCAACCTCCATTGCTTTAATCGAATTCGGTCTGCCTGGCAGATCGGCCATCGGGTCCACAGGCAGGCGTGAGCCTAACGAGGAGTGTCCTTCCTGGAGAACTCTACCGAGCACTTCCAATGCGGTGTCCAATGGAGATCTGCAAGCAATGGGTTGGGTTCTCCAGCCAGGTGACCAAGGAAGCAGCTGGTAAGTTGGTCTTGCAGAGCCCCTACCCACCATGTCCATCCACTGTCTCTAGATTGTAATGTTCCACAGAGCGTGCGAATTCACAACACAGCTGTCAACAGACAGTTTTTGGACACCCCAAACTACCCTCGACATCCCCGGATGTCCCGGTGTTTCGAATCCCAGCCTTGACCGGATCCTTCTCTTGCACGTTCTTCCGGGTGACTTCTGCGAAGGCCTGGGCGTCTTCTCGAACCCCTGGGCCCGTCCACCGAACGCGGGTCACCGCCGTTTTCGAGTAAAGCAGCCGAACATGTGGGGCGCGGGGGGGGAGGTTCGTGGCTTTGGACGACAGCACTGTTTGGATCTGCTTGCACTGCTTGCGGAACCGACGTTGACCCGTGGTGTGGAAGCGACGTGGAACCTGCTGACGGCGGTCAGTCTGCACGACCAGGTGTGCAAAGCGAAGAGATCTTGGAGGCGTTTAAGCTCTGCCTTTTTGTAGCCTTGACATGACTGATGGACGACTGAAATCCTTAGCAGGGACTCTCCAAGTGACTCAAAGGCCGGCTAAAAGCCAGGGTTAGATAGGTTTTTCGTCTACACAAGTGCACTCACTTCTCATGCCAGGGGAGTATTGCATACCTCCCCCCCCCAAGCATAAGACGTACGGATGCGGGTTGACCGACCATGCGGTCCTCGGCCGGCTCAGAGAGTCTCGGACCCTCCGTTGGGGACGGGGGGGGGACGGTTGCCCGATGGTTCCGAACAGGGGGGTCCAGACCTTCTGCTGCACGGGGTCTCCCAAGCGCTTGGTCCGGACCTTCGTGGAGTCAAGGGACCCTGCATTTGAAGGGACCCGGTCGGGCTGGGCGTTCGTTTCACGGAGCATCTGCATCTGGGGGGGGGAGGAAGTGCTTGTTGCTGCACTTGTGGACAGAAGTTTGATGCGCCTGGAACTGCGAGAAGGCATCGGCCCACTTGCTATACCTCAGCATCGATCTGACGGATTCGCGGTGGCCATTGTAAGCTGGTAGCCGCTACCTAGCCTAAAGTCGCGGAAGAAGCACCAGCTGGTAGCCAGTTCATTCAGAAAACAAAAATCGAACTCTTAGGTTGGAGGCGCTCTTAGGTTCCTTTTGCTATTATATAGGTTGGTGGCATTCAGAAAAGTCAAAGACCACCCAAGCGCTTCAGTGTGATTGTGAGGATCGGAGATCCGCCAGCCATGTGAGGTTTCCTCTGCACGACGTTGATCAACAGAAACACTTGTCGGGTGCACGGAATGGAGTGGCAGCGTGAAATATCCAGGTCTCCCTGGAAGTCCAAGACCAGTTCTAAAACGGTTGATCTGGTTTAGGCGTGCAAAATCGTAAAACCGCTGGTTGTTCGGTCAAGTAAAGGCTATGGGATCAGCTGGTGGGCCACGACTTCGGTTTCTGGAGCTGGGCCGTGACGTGATGTGACCCATACAGTTCAGTTCCAGTGGGCTCATGGGCTGCTGCAGTTCGCTGTATCAACGAAGCTGACTTGTCTCTCAAAATGGAGTCAAATCCCAGTCTGTTAAGGGGTAAGGGTGAGTTCACCGCAGCACTGCCAAGAAAACGGTCCCGTGGAATGAACGAACACTTGGATCACTTCAACAAGTCCCTCCACGAAACTACCAACAGTTCTTGATGTTTCCTTCAGCATCGCATTGCTAAGCGAGGCATGCCAGGAGACGTCCGCGGCCCACGCCGCCAACAAACACAAGCAGTTCTTGGGGCCCCAACAAAAATGGATCCTGGAAACCACCCCAACTGATTGGCATCTATGGCAGTCCCATTAGTCGTGTCTGGGAGGAGCTCTTTTCCCTTCAGAACACCGGTGACACGGACGGACGCGGACGGACGCGCATCGGTGCGCATCGCCGAACCGCCGAAGCTCCGGTGACGGCGAAGCGATCTGCCGAAGGTGCATGAAATGGAGCTGGGTCACCGCTTCCCAATACCTGGCCACCGCATTACAGGGGAGAGAGAGAGAGAGAGGCAGAGAGAGAGAGAGAGAGGCAGAGAGGCAGAGAGGCAGAGGCAGCCCATCAAAAGAATTGAGGGGGGGCCCTGAAGTTTTTGGTCCAAGCGATGACTTTTCCGTGGAGAAGTTTGGGCAAAGCCACCGCTCCAAGTCAGCTAAAGGTGGATGGAAAGCATCAACAAGAGCATAGGATCAAATAAGAACCCCCAAAAGTCCACAGACCCAGTACAACCAGGTCCTGTACTTTGGTGAATCATGTTTCTGTATGACCAGGTCTAATGAAAAGGAGATCCGCGACCCCTAGGGACCAAACACTCCATGATATATTCACATCCACAGTCTTCATTATTCTGATGAGAATCACCTGTCTGTCTTACAGCAAATCTACTGTCTGCGGATTTCACCAGTCTGTATTACTATTCTGCAGCTAAAACTGGTGAACTGAACGTCATGATCCCCAGGCCCAACCCCGGCGGGTGACTGCTAAGACCCTGCGCAGCGAAAAGAGGCTCGGCGGGCTTTCTGACCAATCCAGTCCTCAAACTGACGAAGCAAATCGCTCCATCCATCAGCCCTCTACCCCCTTCTTCCCTTTTCATCCATCTTTCTGACCCACCTCCTGTCCCAAGTTCCCCAGTTCGCAGCTGTGTCTGTGGATGTCACCAGTCTTTATTTTTTTGCATGTAAAATCCACAGCCTCTCCCCCTTGTCTAACCAACCTCCTGTCCAAACTCCCCAGGTTCCCCTCCCCCTCCGCTGTTGGGCCTGTTCCACGCGAGCTGAGTCCGGAAGACGATGGCAAAGGTCACCCCCGCGCCCAGGGCCTCCGGCCAACCCCGCTGAGGACGCGAGGAGGGACCCAGGGTGAGCCCTGAACTGAGCCCCTTTCGATCTTCAAAACCCCGGGTGAGGCAAACTGTCCACCTGGTTTTGAGTGGGACACCCGATCCCCCTATAAACCCTAAAAAGCTGGGCATGTTAGTAGGCTGTCTTCCACTGGTTTGTGGAAAATCGCAACTAGCAAGGTCCTGGTCAGGATTGCTCCCTTCCTCCAACTTTCCAAGGACCATGTTACTTGAAAACGGATTCATATCGGCAGGTTGAAGTACCACCAGGTGGTACATTCCTTACGCGCCAAGCTCTTATGACAAGGCCCTTACTCATTACAAGCAAGTAGGTTTATGGCATGGCTCACCTTAAGAGTCTGCAGGTCCTGCAGCCCGGTGATCGCCGGGTTCCGAACACCACGGGCCGTGACGGACGCGTGGAACCCACGGCGCGTGGTGTTCCACGCGGTGGGTCGAAGGCGCCTGAAACGCGTAGTGGTGGTGGATCTGCGGGGCATACTCCCAACCTCAATGGCCCAAAGCCGCCGAAGATGCGCGGTCGGCCCGAGTGAGACCCAAAAAAGCCATCACGCACGACGCACGGGCCGAGTCGGGAAGAAGTCCGATGAAACACAGCACGAAGTGGTCCAAGGTTCACAGGCCTTCCGCAGTCGATTTCGGTGCAAAGGCACCACGTCTCCACCATGTCTGAACGACTCCCATGGCCCGCCCCGTGCGTGAAAAACCCATCGCACGTCCACCGGCAGTCTTTCGTTCGTGGTTCGGCCAGGTGGCCGCTGTCTCGCATGTACTGCACCACGCCGCCGAGCGCGGCAATGAAGAGGCCACCGAACCTCGGGGACGAGCGCGGGTCTAGGGGCGCTATAGATACACGGAAATCGCATCAAAGACCGTGGTACCAGAGCCCAGGTCTAGGGGTGGAGGGCTATAGATACACCCCTCTCAGGGGCTCTGGTAGAAGATGAGTTGTTTTCCACCACTTTCAACCACAGCAGGTTATGGATCAGATCAGGTAGAAAATGATCGAGTGTATCCTCCAAACAGTCAACCACAAGAGGCTATGGTCATTGGTACCATTCCCATTGCCTCATTTGTCCGGTTCCACCACTGTGTTCTGAGCACGTGTACGGCCTTCGGTCGGGTAGATGTTCCAACATGTTCCAACAACCCAACCGCCTATCCCAGCTGGAACAGATCTACGAAGTCACTCTTAAACTGCGTTACGAACGTGAAGAGTCCACTCCCAGCCGTGACTGCTCAGTTGCCCCTCGATGGTCGACCCCTCTAAGGGCATAGGGTGTTCTATGGGTTTTCTTCACCCTGTTCACATCTAAAGAACCCCCCTTTCCAATTTGTATGTGACCAGCAGTGAGCTTCCGCACATTCATGTGCATGCTGCGCCTGCCAAAACACGCTCCTCTGACCCACTCAATCCGTCCAAGCAGCACAGAGTCTAGTCGGAAGAAAACGCTACCTCTTCGTTCCAGGAGCAACCAGAAGAAGCTCCTGAGCGGCTCTCCACGCTAGCTGGGGGTTGCAAGGTCAAGGGCTCGGTCCATTCTTGGGACTTCGTGGGTTGCAGGTTGGACCTTGAAAACAGGAATCCCTGAGCATCCCGAAGCACCCTCCATGACAGGAGTCGCACCCAACACCTAAACGCATAAAACTCATCGGGCCTTCCAAACCCTTAGGGTACGTTCAACTCTGGGACTTCTCCTCCAGCACTGACTTCACAGGTCACCAATTGAAACCTGTTAGGGCCTAACCCTCTAAAGGAGACCTGTTGGAGGGTGCTGGCTGATGAGGGAATGTTAAGAATCACTCGATGAGCGGCTGATTAATCCCCATGCTATTGTCAATTATCACCCCCTATGAGCAAATCAGGGGCAAGCGTGAGTCAAGTTCTCTTTGGCCCCTCTATATACAGTACTACCAATAAAAACAAACAATAAGATAGCTCACCACCCGCATGGCTGAAGCCAGGCTGTTCGCATGGCTCTTCAGCCTATCTCGACCGTTCCTTCAAGGCACGGCGCCCGGAGCGGCGGCGGCCGAGGGGCTTGTTGTAGTAGAGCAACATCTCGGCCACATTGGGCCGCTCCGAGCGCCCCCCCAACCCGCCGCGCTGGTGATGTCACACAGCTCCTGAGATCGGTCACTCACCGCGATCGGTCGGAAGCCCTGCGGTGGGGAGGGAGGGAGGGGCGAAGAAGCAGGCTCGGAAGCAAGGGTGGATCTATTGGTAGTTGGTGTTTGGTGTCGGCTTTCTGACTCCCAAGGCGTTTTTTCTTTTGATCAACTCACAACAGGTGGTTGGTGGATGTTGGTGGTCAAATACAGGAGCATGATATTCGAATATCAAGCGCAATTGTTTGACTCTAAGGGATTTGGGGTGATGACGGGAAACCCGCCCTGTCGACGACACCTAGGCCATCGGACTTAAAACCTGAATCACGACTGACCCGATCCACTGAGCGAGAGTGCATCTCCCAACGAGAAGCCCAACTAGTCCCTACAAGTCAAGTCGACCTCATTCTACTGGGGATGGTCACACAAAACCAATACTTCAGGAGGTAAAAGACCAGGTTTTACTGGGTCAAACTGGACTTGTAGGGAGTGTTTGGTTGATGCCAGGGCCATCCTTGTGCCGGGTCCGGGCCCTCCAAATCCAATGTGTTGGTTCGGGCCCCCCTGGATTCTTAGGGCATATACGGCATATAGTAGTTGACCTTCCCCATCTTCCACCAACAAGACTATAGCATCCCCTCTCAGTGAGCACCCTTCGTGTCCCATCCCCTCCCATCCCCTCACTCCCTTTGGGACCGACGCTGGTGGCGCTACGGACGTCATCCCCCCTCCCTCCTGGGCGCTTCCTCCCGCTGCCCAGCGCAGAACCGCGCTGGCTTTGAGCCGCCAAAGGGTGCGGTGGATGGAGATGGCACGGTGGCTCCCGGGGGATGGCTCCAAGGTCAAAGGATTCTGTCTACCAAGAGAGGTAGCCAGTGACCTGAACTAGAACCCGTAACCAGGGGAGCCAAAGGATAGCCTATAAGGTCCTTCAATCTCTGTTGGTAGTTACTCCGTGTGGGGGAGTAAGTAGGAGTTGATCTTCATAGCTTCATAAAGAATCCGGGCTCCGAACCACCGACACATAGGGTTTTGGTTTGGGCCCGGACCCCTTCCAAGCAGGAGCAACATGGATTCGGGAAAGAGATGGAAAGAGACACATTGGTTGAAATGTGCCCAAACTGGAAGTCGATCCTTCCCTGTCGACTTCGTTGATGGCCCATTCGTTCTCAGTGCCAGGACTACCAGGGAACTGAACGACTCCTGCTCACGTCCATCTTCCTTCAAATGACAGTCAGTGGTGATCCAGTTGTTGGCGCACCTGAACTTATGATGAGTACTTGATGTGGCCCATGTTATACGGTATATGTGTGGTGAACACTTTACATTATAGCTTGCAAACAGATGCCCATTCACTCATCCATATACCCAGATCTACCAGCACCAGTATATTCTACCTATCTATATACCCCAGAAGCCCAAAGACTCGACTGAAGGTTTCAGGACATTCCTCAATTCGGGTCACCTAGTTAGACAATTCTTTTATAGTCGATTGGACTCCCAGGGTATACATAATCCTTCTTCACCACTTTTCTTCTTCGGACAACCCTCCCAGCGTTGGGATCTTCCCCACAACCGGCCGTTTTCCCAACACAACTGCCACCGCCCTCACCGCCCCACTTCCCCAGGCGTCCCAGGCGACGCGGCGGTCTGGGAGGCCCAATCGGAAGACGAACCTGGCGCGGCGCGTGCTGCGCGCCACGCGGCGCGGCAGCGGCGCGTGCTGCGCGCGATGCGGGCGGTGCGCCGAGGCTGATGGTGTGAAGACGGGTGGGGCTTTAGGCTTTCTCCACGGCCTTTCGGCGCCTCGTCGTAGCCGCTAGCCTATAGTGGTCCTAACCCACGTAGAGTGGGAGCCCAACTAGGGGTAAGCCCTACTCAGTGGATCCGGCATCATGCATCAAACCTGCAAGTATCTACGCAGCAAAACCAGACATGACCGTCGACGCGTGTCATCGAGATCGTCAGCTGCAAAGACAAAAAGCATTTGCAGGACTGAACGAGATCGTCAGCTCCAAATCCACGTTCTCAAAGCGATGTCCTGTTTCTTCCGCCAAGAACGAGTGGGCACGTCAGTGGATCGGCCAAAGAGTTCGGAAAAAGAAAACACATGAAAAAAAACAAGATGGAGCCCACGAACCCGAATGCAAACACGTTCGAAAAGCTACATATGTCCAAATGACACTCTTGTAGGACACTCTTGTGGGACACTCTTGTGGGTCACTCTTGTAGGAAAGTCTTGTGGGACACTCTTACGGGACACTCTTGGGGGACACTCTTGTGGGACACTCTTGTGGGACACTCTAGTAGGAAACTCTTGCAGGACACTCTTGTAGGACACTCTTGTGGGACACTCT
>CAXAMN010028128.1:393725-419809 GCA_963970005.1 Durusdinium trenchii
ACTCTTGTGGGACACTCTTGTAGGAAACTCTTGTGGGACACTCTTGTAGGACACTCTTGTGGGACACTCTTGTAGGGCACTCTTGTGGGACACTCCTTTGGGACACTCTTGTAGGAAACTCTTGTGGGACACTCTTGTGGGACACTCCTGTAGAACACTCTTGCGGGATACTCTTGTGGGACACTCTTGTGGGACACACTCTTGTGGGACACTGTTGCAGGACACTCTTGTGGGACACTCTTAAGGGACACTCTTGTGAGACACTCTTGTGGGACACTCTTGTGGGACGCTCTTGTAGGAAACTCTTAAGGGACACTCTTGTGAGACTCCCATCGGAGCACACACATCAGGCAGCCCTGCCAAGCAGTTTCGCGCTTCCAGCCCCGCCTCACACGCCAATCCCAATGGGACAGCGACATTCACCTCTACCACAACTCACAACCTCCCGATTCCCTGCGCCTGCCACGAATCTTTCCGCGTCCACACGTCTAACGCGCACAAAGTACTGCGCCTGCCACGAAATGTCACCTCCGTCACACATCGCAACCTCACGATTCCCTGCGCCTGCCACGAAAATCCCACTTCCACACCTCAAAGCCCGCACAAAGTCCTGCGCCTGCCACGAAAAGTAACAATGTCATCTCATGTGAGCTTCAACAAAATTTGCACCACACCACACGTTTGGAATGATTTCGACCCGTTCTGAGCACACTCCCATCCACCAAAATCGGCATTTCAGCTGAGACTTGTCACGAAAACAGAGCTTCGATGCCACACCCTGAAACGCAAATCCCAATGGCACGGCCACATCCAACACCCCAAAAACACGACTCTCCAAACGCTAATCCCAATGGAACTGCGCAGCAATCTGCAGATCTCACCAAACGCTGCGCCTGTGCAGCGAGACGCATCACGTTGCTTGCGCGACATGTCTTTTTCATGCAAATCACAATGGAATAGCGGCGCAAACTGACACCGTGACACATCCATGAAAAGTCACTTGCAAAAGCTTCCCCCAATGGCAGCGCCTTAGCGCTCTACCGCGAACGGTTGCGGACGGTTGCGGACGGTTGCGGACGGTTGCGGACGTAGAAGCAACGGATCGCGAACAAGGCTCTACCCCCAGACCCCCAAGAGTTAAACGAGAACCCTTCGCTACGCATTCGGGAAAAATAACACA
Organism: Durusdinium trenchii; assembly: GCA_963970005.1. NCBI lineage: Eukaryota > Dinophyceae > Suessiales > Symbiodiniaceae > Durusdinium > Durusdinium trenchii. The sequence continues at coordinate 394,906 of CAXAMN010028128.1, forward strand.
CACTTAGATTGATGCTCGCAAGAGCTGATGCAGTGAAGGTATGGAAACTCTAGTGATTACGTTAACAAGTGGTGAAACACACACACACTGTTATAGTGGAAACACGTCGGTGTGGCCAGCCCAAGATGAAGAATACAATAGTGAGCACGGTATCGTTCTCAGACCTGTGAGCACGGCATGTCTCGCTACTCCGGTCTCAAGCAGCGAGTCGCTACCGGAAACAGCGCTGAACTCCGACAGGACTCAGTCGGCTCAAATGCAACTGTGAAGAGAAGAAGACATCAGCCAGCACGAAGGACCCGGGTGTCCATTTGTTCATCGCCCCTGAAGTGTGTGGGGGTCCTGGGTCCTGGGTCCTGCCGGGTGGGCTGGGGGGCATCAAGTGAAACCTGCTCCAAGGAGCGACGGGTTCGCTCCTTCCCTGGTGAGTGGTCTTGGGAATGGCAGGTGGTTCAGCGGCTCTGAGTTCGCCCAAAAACAAGAAAGAACTGTGATTGTCACGTGGGCATTCCACGAAACACTCAAACTCATGGGACATGATCCTATATAAGCTCCCAAGTGAACTCAATGCTTATGGCTTATGATTATGTCCATCTTTGGCCCACCACCACCCAAAAGGTGGTCATTGGATAGAAAACACCTGAAGTCAGGGCGGGTCGATACTATCAACCATTCTGGCAACTGGTCGAACAGCAGGTCGAACAGCACCGTTCTTGCTGTTCGATTCACAACATAGTCCGCCCCTCAGACCCCTTTGGTTTTCCCCCCCTGAGAGCCGCCACAGGAGCTCCAGGAAGGTGTTGGGGACACATCTGCAGTCGCTTAGAGTCGCGCAGTCCGGGCGGTCCAGGCGGTCCAGGCATCCAGCGGCTCCAGGACGGACGGGGAAGGTTCGCTTCGGTTCTTCTTCTTCTTCTTCTTCTTCTTCTTCTTCTTCCTCCCCCTCTTCTTCTTCAGGAGGATCTCATTTCTTAGGATCTGTTGGAGGTTTTAATTTCTTAGGAGGGATCTATATAATTAGGCTTCAAGGTACGCCTAGAGTCTATGGTAGGAAGCCTTGTTGCCCAACGCACGAATCGAAATCGAGATCGAGGATCTGATTGCCGTTCGGCGTTCGGTGTTCTTCTTAAGAAGCTGATTTCTCAAAAACATGGGTCCACCGCAGAAAACATGGATGTTCTGCCAAGGTCTCTTTTCCACTTCTGGGTATCTGGTGATTTTCCACTGCTGATGCCAAAACTCGTCTGTATATGTTGGAGTGTGTGCATCCGAAAAGGCCAGGGTTGGAGTGCGTCCACCCCCTGTGCTCTTGGATGCTCTGCAAAGTGGGATCCCGAGCTCCTCCGTCTCCTTCCTCTTCCCTACAGTCTGCCGCAATGGATAAGCATTGTCTTCTGGACATTCCCTTCATCAGCGGGGAATCGTGCGCGGGCGGTGAAATTCAGGGATTGTGGGGCTATATAATGACTGTGACTAATTACAGGAGAAGCAAACAGGTCTCATGAAAAGTCCCTTGGGACAAACCCAACCACCTACACCTCCAAAGAGAATGGAAGCTCCATGCGAAATCACCCTTTCAAAGCACCCGTGTGCAAAGAAATGTGGTCTTTCAAAGGGTCTTTCAGTGGTCCGCCTGAATATCTTTCAAGCAGGGAGAACCTTTCCGCTGAGTTTTCAGGAAGGACCTCCAGCTCCATCGCGGCACTGAGGGGCAGACTCGCTCTCAGGTAAGGTCATCTTGCTGCACGTAAATGGGGTTGCGAAACCACCTGAAGCATGGGCTGCTGAAGGCCAAGAATCATGTCATGCGGAAATGGCTGAAGGACCTTGTCCAGCAACTTTCATGCACCAGGAACAACAGCCTGAAGAATGGCACTTTCATGCACTGTCCCTCTCCAAGCGCAGCAGCAATACCACCTAGCCAGCACCAGCAGGTCAGTTGGACCTCATTCTACTGGAGTCATACACATACACTACTCACTCTGAGGCTTTCAGGACCAGGTTAACCCCAAGAGAGGTTTTTGGACCCGGAACACCTGCAGTACCCAACTGGGAAGCCGTCGGTCGAACTCGGGTCCTTCAACCAGTCGGACGCGGTCACCTGTATAGGGACGCCTGCCACGCTAGCGTACGCTGCCACGCTGCGGACTCACTCCCGCCTGCCACGTAGGTGCGGAAGCTGGCCGAAGCAATGCTATCGGCTGATGGAGCCCCCTGAGGCACGCGGCGACTGGCCGCACGGCAACCAGACTAAAGAAGTAGGATGAAGGCAGCTTGGCCCACAAGATGTTCACGCCAAATCATGAGGCTTCCAAACAGCTTCACACTTTCCGAAAGGGTGAAGTCTCCACCCTCCACAGCTTCCGGTCTCGCTCGCTCGGTCGACGAACCTCTCCAGAACGGAGAACGCGCGGTTTGTCGGCCGTGCTCTCCACCGGTGGTCGAACGGCTCTGAGGCTCGGACCGCGGTCGGAAATCGTTTGTGGAACTTAATGCTGTTTGAGCCGCACGGCGCACGGACGTCGGCACGGACGTCGGCACGGACGTCGGCACGGACAGGTGAATTGGCTGAGCCAATTCATTCCAAACATGCGCTGATAGACCATGGAGTCACCAAAAGCCCTGAAAAAAAACAAAAAAAACATGTGCTTCAAACCTACTACTGACTTGACTGTTGATGAATTTAAAGAAAAACATATGGAGACCTTAAGTAGCACGACACTCCTTTCGCATCGAGCAATGAATCCGCTGTGCAGTGCCAGATGGGCACAGCTGATAGACCATGGTTCTGAAATGGGCCAACCCTCTGAGTGACGATTGGAGCTTTCCATATAGAATACCTTGAACCTGAGTGACCTCTATTTTAGACCACAAGCCACCCAACATCTGATCAAACGTTCCTACGTATCCAAAACAGGGGTCATGTCATGTAGTTCCATGAGCTCAGACGGCTGAATTTAGAGGTCTACAAGTCTTCACCATGAGCTTAAACGGTTTGCCACTTGTCAGACCCTTCGCCCTTCCAAATTCAGCGATCCTCTCCCCACATAGACCAACAGCGGGCTTTGTGACGTTCTTCTGCACAAAGGGTGACGCTACTATGGTCGCTGGAGGTCAAGCTTCTCCGCAAGCCACTTGAGGAGGTCTTCCCAGCAACTTGGGGTGTGTCTTGGTGTTCTCCATGGATGTGACAAAAGAAACGATGCTTAAACTTCAATGTGAACCCTGAGCCATTTCGAAGCCATCATAATTACAAATTTTTGTCAGATATCCGTGACCAAGTCTGAGTTTCCGGTGCTTTTTTTTCCGCAGGTTCCTGTGTTTTTTACGCTGCATCCTTTGCTGTTGGGCTCTGAAGCTTTGAAAGCCCTACAGGCAGCGAGGCCTGTAGCCAATCATTAGCCGCTCAGTGCTCGTCTCGTCTTTGGAGAAAAGCGATGAGGTCATCCTCAGCGAAGAGGAGGTCTTGAGCATCCCAAACCTTACGACCGAGCTACAGGCGGGGTCCCCCTGGCTTATGACGTTGGTTGCCACAGCAGCCAAGGATGATCATCTGGGACATCTGAAAAAAACACGGAGTCAAACCGGAGGGGGGAGTACCATGAAGTACTCCTCTAAGGGACACAAGGTTGGAAAGCTGGACGTGAACCGGCTGATTGAAGAGGCCTGAATCCCGAAGACATCTCTTCCAGGAGTCACAGAGCTCGGGGTGGTGTTGAGTTGCCAAGCACGTGAGTGGATGTGATGTTCTGGGCACCCCGACGGCACCCTCCATGAAGCACCCCGCACCCCTAACCTTGTGACTGCTGGTGGTTTTTCCTAGGCATTTTGGCACTACAGAAGTGGTCGTTCCCAGAAGCTATTGGAGCTGAACCCACCAGAAGAACCACCGAGGCGATGCAGGAACCCGGACTGCATGGCGCTGTACCAGCGCACTCTCTGGATGCCATTCTTTGGCACGTCGAGCTGCGTCCTGCAGGATTCGGGTCGTCGTTCTGCTCGTGCAGAGATGATGGGAAAGCGACCATAACAGGCTGGCACTCGGCACTTCCTGCATAAAATCCCCCCAGAAGAAGCTTGTAGAAATGCGATTTGGCCAGAGAAGAGAGGCGGGAGGGCAGTCAACTGGTCGTGTTTTTGGCACATCGCTTGCAGTCAGGCGAGCAGGTGGGCATTGGTGCGTTGAGGGTCGGGGCTTGGCAGATCAGGACTGCAAGCTGTCACCCTGTTCACGTGTTCAGACTTCTTCGCTTCTCAGAAGCTTACACATGTCATTTAAGTTCCCTCAACACCCACGATGCCAGGCACTCCACACCCGCCAAAATGCACTCAAAGCCGCAAAACGCGCTTTGTCACCGGGCGCGCGCGGAAATCCAAAGCGCGCGTCGCTGAACCGCCACGCCGCTGTTCCACCGCTCCAACGCCATTGCGTCCTGCCGCCCTGGCTGGGCTCTACGCGTTCTGCCAGGTGTCCCAGAGCCCACAAGCCCGTCGCCTGGAGCACTGCACTGCCTCGCGGAAAAGGCGCGAAGCTGCGAGGCGCGAAGGCTGCGGAACGAGCTGCGGTGTGTTCGGTGGGATGAAAAGCACGGAAGTTGTGGACGCTTGACGCATGATTGGTGGTCAAGGGTGCCCCGTTCAACCACCACGTTGGCGGCGCTTGGCGGCGCGCAACCCGCCCGCGTCTTTGTGATGTTGCAAGGTCCGCAAGATGCGGTTCACCGCTACGGTGCCTGCACCACCTGAGTTCATCCCCAGGTGGACATGTGCGAGAAGAAAACAAAGACCAAACCTCCAACAGATAGGCTCATATAGGCTCTATTTCCCGGCCCTGGAGGCCTGTATAGAGTTCCTATACTAGACCCTTTTGCAAAAAACGTTACAAAAATTATAACTTTGTTCTGTCCGGAACTGCTTTGAGAAATCTCCTCCCGGTCCGAACCCTGTCCTCGGACCACTCCGGTACTGCCACCTTCGCTCCAGTTTCAACTTTAAGGGGGCTCCTCTTGCGCCAAAAGTAAGGACACAGGACACAACTCCCCTTAGTTCTTCAGACTCCGAGCTGACCAAATCCGGAGCTCGGGGGAAGGCGGCTCAGTTCTGCCTCTTGAAACCCAAAACAGGCGACGACTTTGCCTCTTCGACTCCGCCGTACCGAGCCCAAACGGGCCGAGACGGGGTAGTCCGGACAGACGGGTTACAATTCCGTCGGAGAGACGGGTGCTCCACCAGTGACGTCCGTGCAGAAGCAGAATCGTTTTTCCAAAGCAGCACCTTGTATTTGAGCTTGAAAATGGTGCATGTGGAGGAAATCTGTTGTCAACTGGAGAACTTGTGCGAAGGATATTCGTGATATCGTCACTCCTCTTTCCACTCAGGGGATGCCGAGAACCACATAACCCTATGGTTGTTGCCATGTCATGCAATAAGACCTTTGGAACCTCAGAATATTACGCAACTTAAAGCAGGCCTTTGGTACACCAAAAAGGACTAGGACCACGATCAGCCGATCAGCTCGCTCCTTTTCAACCACAGCACGGTCCGCCAAAATCGGCATACCGAAGTCAAGGGAAGGAGCCACTTTGGGCAAAAGCATGGAAGATTGCAACTGTTGCAAGAGAACATTTGTTTCTTGTTGACGAGCCAACAGGCTTGGATTTGCATGTTCAAATAACATTTTTCTTCAACTCTGGTCACACCGCTCAGCATGTAGTGGCAGATACACCGACTGATGCACAGGTTTCACCGCCCTTGTTCAGACCAGCCATGACCCCAGCCTCAAATGATTGCACATTCAAATTCATCAAACTTAGTCAAAATTGGAACATCACCCTTGCCAAAACTGTTTTCCTCTACAAACACGGGTTTTTCCACTTCCATGTAAGTGAGTGAGTGAGTGAGTGAGTGAGTCAGTCAGAGTGTACACAATCAGACTCAAACTGATGTTGAAGGCAAAACCATCTTGGAATTCAAGGATACTGATTGTGATCAGTGCCTTCTATTGAATACCTGTGATTCTCTGGCGAGTTCTTCCATCAAGAGTAGCACTCACCCAGGCAGTTTCCTACTCGTGTCCTTTTGCGGCTGCCAAGCCACCCAGAAGCTCATCGGGTCACGTAGTTTCCCGGTGGCTGGGCAAAGTGTTGGCGCGTCATCTGCAGCGCACTCGGTATTGCAACCACAACCCTCAGTCAAATAGCAATCCTGAGCTTCTTTGATGGCCTGGCAGCACATTCCAAATGACTGCATCAAATGACTGAATCAAACATCCACGCATTTTCATCAAGGCGCTGCAAGCAAGATCTCATTGGTACTCTACTGATCTCATTGCTGTTCTACTTTATATAAATTATGTTTTTGAATATCAAAATGTAAATAGATATACTTTGCACATATTGTACAAACTCCAAATCCCATGTACTCTATAAACATTGCAAGACTCACTAGTCTAAACCTGACCTTGGAACCCTGTCCAGACCCGTAGCCCCCGGTTTTGCTCTTTGGCTCCTCTCCCGCCCACCACTGTTGTGGGCCAAGTGCATCGAGCAGTCGATCTTCCACGAACGTCAGGGAACAATCAAACGAAGCAAAAAGAAATCCAAACAACTAAAAACAAAAACAATGGCAAAGGAAAAAGGTTGCCCACCAACATCAATGCAAGTGGCTCATAGGGTGCGTTGCCTGTCTTGACTTGCTGGCCAAAATATTGAACAAGGCAGCCCGAAAATGGACCCATGGCTTTCCTGCAGCTCTCTGTCCGACTCCAATTGCAAATTGTCCTTAGGCGCCAATGTTGAATTAACTTTACAGTATTGCTCGAAAGGACGCTTGGTGAGAATGGTGGACGCATCGTCATGGAAAATTCCTTCAAAGGTATTTCAAAAATTAATACCTCAGCTGAAGCCAAAGAACGAGAGAGCTGGTCCGTCACGTCCGACAGCAAATGCCTGCCCCAAGGGCGCTTTCCGGCAGTATTGGCCGCCGCCTCAGCTGGAGCAGCATGTCGCAAACAAAGGAACAGCTGGCGGTAGAATAGAAACACAACACCAAAAAGTTCACTACTTGTGAAAAGTTGCGACCCACATGTCCTCCGAGCAGTCCATCCGAACCATCATGCTGGCCGTCCCTGGAGGATTCCGAAGAATAAAAGTCCGCGCCTCAACTCAAAGTTGTAATATCAAGCACACCAAAGAATAGTCCGTTTCTGCTGCTGTTTTTCTTACTTACAAACTAATGACTATGTTGGAAAACCTCGCTCACTACAACAACTTAGTTGAACATGGCACATGACATGGTTCTCAACAGTAGACTGACGGAAGAAAATATCTCCACCAAAAAAAGTCATTTCAATCAAAGGGACTTGCTTCAATGCGTCCATCCGGAATTGAAACATCTGGTCGATTGAGTCCGGCGGCAATCCTTTCCAAGGTCCAAGATCTTGTGTCCATCTTCATACTCATAGGGACCGGCACCTCTCCAGTCTGTCCGACAATGGCTGGTCCACAAGTTGCGTTGCCTCTGTCGCCTTGATGCATGACCAATCCGGCGCCCGTCCTAAGGGGTCCAGTAGTCTTGGGAATAACTCTTGGTCCCGTTGCTTCTGGTTGTCCGATGATGTGGATTGTCCTGCTGATGAGGCTGCGCCCCCCTGGGTGTTCCCCGGAGGAGTCTTGGCCGGGGGCCCACTGTCCGCCTTGGGAGTCTTGTCCGGCTTGGGCGCCACTGGCCCTTTTTAAAGGGTGTCCGCTTTGCAGCTCACCTCCACAAACTTCTGCATTTTTTCCAAGGCTGACAAACATGTCCCAAGAAAGGCAGACTGCACCATGCCTGTGTCACCTCAAGCATTGATTGATTAAAACTAGATTGGTATATTGTCTGTTAAACTGATTCTACTGCAAACACTTTGCAGTCCAAAACTAACACTACTACTACCCCACCAAGCGTTCAGAAAAAGATCAGCCCGTCGGGGCAAAACTACAACAATTGATTATTCTCTGACCAGGGCGAAGTAGAGTCCGAACATAATCTCATGTCCTTTGTCCGGCGTGGTCCTTTGGATGGCCCTCATCATGCCCAAAAGAAAGGTCAAAGAGTCACTCCAATGAACAGATTTGTCCAGTCACCAAAGCTTAAACTTAATCACAACTTACAAAAGCCTGCTGCTCCATTTAGACTAACTAAAATTCAGTCGGAAATCAAACAAAAGACACATAATGAACTGCTGCCTCTTAATTAAAGTAAGCAGCCATGCTCAGAAAGTGTCTCCAAAGATTCTCCGGCTCCATCAAGCAAGGGCATGAAGTTCTCCGCGTCGATCCGAATGTGCGTTGCGGATCCGCAGATAAAGTCCAGCGCTTGCGGAACGACTCTGTTGCCCGGTCCCCATTCTTGGCTCACACAATGGGGCAACTTGAGTTTAGTCATTGTACACAAACACCTGTACTGTACTTATCTGGACCGTCTCAAAACTTTGGATATCTAAGTTGCAAGTAAACTTATGAATATTTTTTCAGTGTGATTGTCACCCTTTTCTGTTTCAATGGTGGCAAAACAATGTCAATGATTTCAATGAGACATGTGGCATGAAAGAATAGGTGCTGACTTGATGAAGGCACTGCACGCAAACATGGTGATTTAATCATTCAACTGTCTAAAAAGTAAAGTTTTCGGAAGAATCATACATACAAGCAAATAGACCTGATGAATTCGTGCAACACACTGTTACAAATGAGTCACACTGAAGTCAAAACTTCTTTTGAAGACCTGTTAGCATTCAACCAAAGAGTTCACATTGATTGGAGTCAGTGCCAAACCAAATTACCAATTACACAAGATAATGTCAACCGAGAATCGATTTGCAGATGTAACGTCCTCATACTCATAGCCCGACCCGTACACGACCAGTTTGACGCCCGACAACTTGCAGATTCCTTTTTCAACACCCGTCTTCGACTTCTGTGGGTCCATCACATTGTCCAACTTATATAGTCCGTCTTTCCTCTTCCAAGATGGCCTTGCTCTCCCATGGCAGCAGTGCAGCGTGTTCAGTCCAGCGCGTTCGGCAATCAAATCTTTCCTGGTGAAAGTCTGTGAAGGTTTGTTGCTGTTGATCTCAACATATTTTAACGCGAATTTCAATTAACCTAACTACCTTTTGCAACCGTGTGTTATGTGTTTCAGGGCATCATGGTCTTCTGGGAGTGTGTGTGTGTGTGCGTGTGTGTGTAACCCTTGGAATCATAGGGATCCTTTCGGATTGTTTTAGCTTCACAGTTGTTTTCCTTGTGCAGCAGGGGGCTGGAGTGTGCTTCAGATGTCTCCAGCCAACGAAGACGCATCTGTCGCACAGTGATATAGTTCTGGGACGCCAGAACTACGTACCTGCCTTTGTCAAACGGAATGGCACGAGGCTAAGCCCAGAACCTCACTTGCTGCAGACTTGAGCGATCGTCGTCATTTCGCCCTGTTCGTCGTCCTCGACCTTACGCTTTTGGCCTCCTTTCCTTTTAAGACCTCCAGGATTCGATGGTCCTTACTGGTTCTCTTAGGAAATGGAACCCTAGGCCGGCGTGTGGCACCGCTTTCAGTTCAGTACACCCTATCCTAAGTGTGGTTGGCCTCGTGCCAACCCGGGATGAGCCCGCAGAGTGCCTCCCGTGGACCCGTTGAACGGGGGTACGTCGTTATCTCCCCTGCCCGGAGATGTACGTGTCCGCAGCGGACAGTAGCTGGCTCATGCCACCAGAACTCCGATTTTGTCTCATCTTAGGAATTCCAAGTTGGCTCATGCCTTTACGTGACCGCAGCGGTCTAAGCGCCCGCAGAGTGCCTCCCGTGGACCCGTTGAACGGGGGTACGTCGTTATCTCCCCTGCCCGGAGATGTACGTGTCCGCAGCGGACAGTAGCTGGCTCATGCCACCAGAACTCCGATTTTGTCTCATCTTAGGAATTCCAAGTTGGCTCATGCCTTTACGTGACCGCAGCGGTCTAAGCAGCCAGCCGCTTCGGCAGGGCACAAGGTGACCACAGCGGTCAAAGTATTTTTGAAGTTCATTGGAACCTGTTGGGACCTTAGCCCCCTTCTCCCCCTTCCCTTCCCCCTTTCTTTCTTTGCTTCCTGGGGTTTTCCTGAATGCAACACGATCACCCCTCTCTTTCTTTGGTGTGTCCCTGGACGCTTGTTCGTAGCTGGGAACACCTGCCTTTTTCTTTTTTCTCTCCTCTCCCTTTCTCTCCCTCTCTCTTTCTTTCTTTCCTTCTCTCTCTCCTTCCTCCCTCCTTGGGTGTCCCTGGATGCTTTTGTCATAGCTGGGAACCTTCTCCTCTCTTCCTTTGGTGTGTCCTTGGACGCATGCGTCGTAGCTGGGAACACCTTCCTTTCTTTTCTCTCCTTTTTCTCGTCTCTCCCTACCCCTCCCTCTTGTCGGCACCTTAGCTTGGGATGCTACTAGGGGCTCCTGGCCTTCCTACTAGGTGTTAGGCGTTTCTTTGACGCTACTAGAGGTTCCTGGCCTTACCACTACTTGGGGACGAAGAGTCTCACACCACCTATGGCGCGGAGCTTAAAAAGCTTGCCTCCCCTCGGGGAGGCGTGTGTTTGTAACCCTTGGAATCATAGGGATCCTTTCGGATGTTTTAGCTTCACAGTTGTTTTCCTTGTGCAGCAGGGGGCTGGAGTGTGCTTCAGATGTCTCCAGCCAACGAAGACCCATCTGTCGCACAGTGATATAGTTCTGGGACGCCAGAACTACGTACCTGCCTTTGTCAAACGGAATGGCACGAGGCTAAGCCCAGAACCTCACTTGCTGCAGACTTGAGCGATCGTCGTCATTTCGCCCTATTCATCGTCCTCGACCTTACGCTTTTGGCCTCCTTTCCTTTTAAGACCTCCAGGATTCGATGGTCCTTACTGGTTCTCTTAGGAAATGGAACCCTAGGCCGGCGTGTGGCACCGCTTTCAGTTCAGTACACCCTATCCTAAGTGTGTGTGTCTGTGACCTGCTGGGCGCCTTCTGACTGAGCTGGCCTCCTGACTGAGCACATCCGTCTGCAAACATGAAGGTTTCAATGAACAAGCGCTGACTGACCCTCACATGTGAATGAACCTTTAGCTTTGTAATATTAATATCATCAATGGAACCTGAAATGAGGTTGTCACTGCCTGTTGCAAACTAGCAGCCGTTAAAGAAACAACTTCTGCCCAGCTGCCCTCCCGTACAGCTGCCAGGGTCTGGCCTCAATTCAGTTGACCCAAGGAGAAGAACATGTCTAGTTGCAATCACACCCTAAGTGTATTTTGAAAGGAAAACTTAACCAGTCCAAAAGTATGGTCCATTGACAAGTGTGCCAGAATAAGCAGGCACCTGAGTGGTTAAATTGTTGCAAAACTTTACGTTTGATTGCTCTGTCTGACTCACTGGTTTGCTCCTGAGGTCCCGTGACTCAGCGCCTGCCCCAATTTGGAACCTCCTTCAGAATTCTGCAACGTGTTGGGCACAAAATTCAATTCTCAAGGGGCCAGTCTAAGTCAAGACATGAATGACTTATGAATGTGGGATTCTGATGACAGTCGCAAACCATGCAATGAACCAAAACAGGAATGTGCATTCTGCCATTCTGACTCACTGCTTCCCCAATATTTAGTTTCAATTAGCAAAAAAAGACAAATCCAATGCGCAATCCCCTTTTCTTACTGAAACTGATGACGCCCGACTTCAGGTTGTCTGTCCGGATATCTCAAGAGTTGGTCAATCTCATATACGACGTCCGGCCTATCTACCATCATGTCCACCAATGTTTCTGTTAGATCACGGCACGACGACTGCCATTGCTCTCCGCCGTGTTAGCCCAAGTCCAGGAAGTGGAGGCAAGCAAAGCGATCTGGGGATGTCCAACAGCTGCATGTTCCCTAACTTCTGTTGGGAATCGAACCAGCTTAAGTCCATTGGCCAAGAAGACGACAGTACCTTTGCTCGTCTGAGGATTCACACAAACCGAGTCAGTGAGTGGTGACATTTCCGCCGACTGACTGACTTTCCTTCAAAAAACATTGACAAAAATTGTTATAATGGCCCAAGTGAGACACAGTTTTGTCCTTCCTGGCGCACAGCGCAAATTTCCGGCCGCCTGAACGCATGCTTTGCCCTATAGGTCCGGCCTCTGTGCGGCACCAGCACCTCTTGGGGTGGGCCCGACAAGTAGCGGTGGTCTGCATACTAAGTTGGCCTCTGACACCTCTTCCCTCCGACAACCTGTCCGGCTCATCACCCCTTCTGCATGTTCAAGAGACCAGTTCAGCAAACGAAGCCGCTGCCGCTCAAGGAGACGGTCCGACGCAATCCTGAGCTTTTGAAAACTTTACAGTAGTATATAAGGTGTCAGTGAATTGAGGGCAAGCATGTTTCTATGGCAGGGACTTTGCATTCTACCAAGCTGCCTTGGCATATTGTGCTGAATGGCATTGTCCAGTGGCACAACAAATTCGCCTGGCGCAGAATGCCTCAGCCATCAGGTTGGTGCCTGATTCTCTGTCCCTTGAGCATCTGACCAGTCACACCAAGTAAACTAGACAGAACATTGGAAAAGCAACGAAACTGATGAAGTCAATGATTTCCAGCAGCCAAGCAACTGGAACCTGAGCACTTGTGCTTCTCCATGTTCCATTGACGCGCGCGCCAGAATAAGCAGGCACCTGAGTGGTTAAATTGTTGCAAAACTTACTTGAGATTGTTTCAATTTTAAGCAAGGCAATAAATAGGTTTTGAGACCGCGACATCAAAAACATAAACTTTTAAGTATTGCAGCTATTACTGGCTGTGAAAGATACTGAAACAGCCAAGGTTCACGTCCGGCATGGTCATGAATCGCTGGGCCTGCTCCTCGCTCATGCGCGCATTGCACACTCCAAAGTATTGCCTGCAAACTGACGCAGTCAGCTCCACGAGGCACACATGTCGTCCTGCCAAAGTGAGTCCGGCTCTGTCCATGTGACTCTGATAAGAAAGGGCCCATGTGCAAAATTCACGTTGTCCGCCACACAGTGCATAGTTTCAGCTTGGCCCACGCACGCTGCCCGACGATGCAAATGTCCAACAATGAAAAATTAGTCCAACCCAGGACGCTTGAACACTCTGAAGAAAATTGCTGGATTGATATAAGTAATGGTGTCAAGATATGCATGCGTATGCAAAAGGTGCAAGCATGTGATACAACACAGTGAAACATGATCTTTTGAGCTGTTGGTGACTGACATGCCAGGTCTAATGCGTTGTGGGAAATGCTGGGATAGAGGCTGTGTACAAAAGCTGAACTACACCATAGAAGCAGTCAGTTGGTTGCAAGTTGCTAGTGGCATGCAATTGTCAAAAATGCTGGAAAACTTGCAATGCCATCCGTCTTGATGCAAAATGACAGTCCAGCAGAAACAGTCTAGGTGTCACAAGTCTTGCCAGTTGCTCAACAAATACAAAAGAATCAAATCCGGTACCAATTATCCCGCCCACGCACCGCCAACTGTTACACTTGGCTGAGTCTGAGCAGTCCGGCACCAGGATAGTGGCGCAGACCAAGTGCAGACCAAGCGCAAACCAAGCGCAGACCAATGGCCGTGTACACAAATGGCAGTGTACCACAGAGGGGATTCTGGAGACATCCAGCTTGCGCCCCTACTAGCCCAACATTCAAACAAAGGAAAGAAAAAAGCTTGAGAACATCCAGCTTGCGCCCCTAAACAAAGGAAACAAAAAACTTGAGAACTTCATAGACTGTTCCATCACCTCCAATGAAAGCTGAGTGGGATACTAGTGGCAGTGCCCTAAGAGTTTTGATTATGTTTTTACTAACAAACTTTGATGTTTTTGCTTCACCCATACATTGCTCTTCCCTGCTAATCGTGCCGTCTGATCACTTGAGTGTTGGGTTCCAAAGCCACGCAAGCCAAACCAAGCCATTGTAGCAAAAATTGTATGGAAAGCTTCGTCAATCCAGCTTTGACCCCACGTTCAGACCAATAGAGGAACACGTCATCCTCATAGCGGTCTTTCCTGGCAGAAAGGTTGGCCGAGTGTCTGGTGTTATTTGGGGAATCTAACTGCACCATCCTTCCCCATATATGGAATGCGGCGGTTTGTTTTTCGGGCGTATTTTTTTGGACGACACCCAATTTTCCGCTCTGGTGGCAAAAATTTTGGCCACAATGGAAAGCGGCAATTTTTTCTTCCACCAGGTGGATCTAGGTATAAGAGCCACCGATGAGCAAAACAATATGGGAAAATACGCCGAGCTGTGACTTTCCAAATACGGACACCTGATTGGAAAACAACCGGCTGCGAAGAAATTTCACCGGAGGTTCAATTGAAGACCTAGCGAGTATTAGAACTTGGCGCTATACCAGCACAATAAGATCAACAAGGGAAGCAAAAACACTTGGTGGGGAACGAAAAACACTCCGGGAAGGAAAAACACCCATACGGGAAAGGAAAACACCTCTACGGGTAGGAACAACACCATTTCAGGAAGGGGAAACCCCCCGGGAAGGGGAAACACCATTCAGGGAAGGAAAAACACCCTACCCGCCAAACAGGTACAGGGAATCCACAACCCTGCAAGGTTTCCATCGGCCAGCCTCACACACTTCTTTGGGTTTTGCTTGCAGAAGGCGATGACAGCCTGCATCCGCTTCCTCGGACGCAAGTTGCCCCTTAATCCCCAAGTTGTTAAAGCGATTTGCCTGAGGATCTGGGGTCAGATTGGCAATTGGCCCAATTAAAAAGGACAATTTGCAGATTGAACTATCGAATGGCTGGCTAGTATGCAATGACATGCGCAGCTTATAGTTAAGGGTCACAGACCAGCACAGTCTTCCAGCATCGTTTTTCAGAAGCGAACTCAGCCTTGATGGTGATGTTGGAGTCGCTGTACTCCTGCTTCAGGATATCACATTCCAATTGCGACCCAGCAATTGGTTGGCAACTGCAAGCCACAACGGATGAGTTGCAAACAGTTGCTCAGGTATTTGGTCTCAACCCTGTCCGGGTCAAAGCCAGCAGCCACTGCGTACTGGTCGACTACATCCTTGAAAACTTTAAACTGACCATTGGCTTTGGGGGCCATGAGCCTCCGAAGCCGGCAGTCAATTGCATTCTCGCTGAGATGCAACTCCCCCGGACAGGCCAAGACAGCGCAGGAGGCAAAAGTTGAAGAGAAGGGGGGCTGTCGTGGAAGAGAGAGGACCAAAGTCAAAACAGCGTCCTTGCCCAACTACGGCTACCTCATTTGCACGGCGATTGCATCAAGCCAAAGGTGGTTCTCCACTCCAAGTTGCAGGTGGGGTGCAGTCAAATCAATCAACCCGACTCACAAACACAGGCATGAATTCGTTTTCAAGTTTGCGCCTCTAGAAAATGAAACATGGAACCCGTAGGTAAAGTTTTGGACATCGTGCATGAGCAACCAAGAGTTCATCGATTCTGAAGACTATGCCGCTTTTTACACCATTGCCGAGAAGAGAAACTGGCCTCTGACTTTCTGCGCCTAGCTCTCAATCCTAAATACCTGTAGATTTTTACCGCCAAGCAATTTGCGCAAAACCAAAGCCAAACATGGCACATGGTTTCCATGAATTGTTTTTGTGGGTCTGAGTGGTGAACTTGTGCTGATGAGCTGCAACAAGCGCAGTGCGGGATGAATGTCGGTGGGAACATTTGAACTGGGGTTCAGTGGCTAGCCCCGCCGTCTGTTCTTAGATCTGAGCTGCGCCTTGCAAACACGTGTTTTGGGCCACCTGTGCTTGCCACTAGCGAATTAGAGGGAGTGCTTCGCCTTCCTCTTCTCCGTCTTGGCTTCACACTCAACCTCTTCTCCTGTCTCTTCTGCCTTCTTTACCTTCTTGCGCTGCAGTTTGGTCAGAGCATCACATTCTGCCTCCTTTGCATCCTTCGAGTTCTTTCGCTTTGTCTTCTCAGTCTTGGTTCTTTTCTCAACCTTTTCCTCTGCCTGCTGTGCTTTGTTTGCCTTCCTTGTCTTTGTCCTCTCGGTCTTGGCGCCATCCTCAACTTCTTCTTCTGCCTCTTCTGCCTTCTTTCGCTTTGTCTTCTCAGTCTTGGTTTCCTTCTCAGGCTCTTCTGCCTTCTGTGCTTTGTTTGCCTTCCTTGTCTTTGTCTTCTCGGTCTTGGCGCCATCCTCAACTTCTTCCTCGGCCTCTTCTGCCTTCTTTCCCTTTGTCTTCTCAGTCTTGGTTCCCTGTTCAACCTCTTCATCTGCCTTCTTGGCTTTGTCTGCCTTCTTCGCCTTTGTCTTCTCAGTCTGAGTCTTGGCCTCTTCCTCTGCCTTCTTCGCATTCTTGCCCTTGGGTTTGGTAGAAGTTTCACCGTGTCACCTTCTGCATCCTCCACCTCCTTTGCCTTTCCAGTCCTCACCTTCTCGAACTGCTCACGACGAGTGACCAGCTCAGGCTTGGAGTTCAACGGGTCCACATCCTCATCAGCTGCCTGCCACTGGCCGGCTGGACAGAACTCTCCTTGATATTCAAACTGATACAAGTGCATAGATGTGTACGATACCTCAACGTTGGATGTCGTCTTGAAGTTGAGGAGTATCAGCTAGGATCTCTCTTCCCTTAATTAGGGTAGAGGTCCTCCCTTTTGCAGTGATGCGTGTTCTCAATTTCATGGCAACATTGTCTCCTTCTTCCTTGGAGTCTGCGACAACCTTGGCCAATGCTAGTCCCAATTTGGCATCGATAGAGTGGAATCGATCAACTTGTCAGGATCAGGGTCATCAATAGCTCCTTTGACCCAGTCAATCCACGGCTGTTGGTCCAAGTCATTTGCTGCAATGACGATGGCCTGGATCAAGTTGGCTTTCCATAATCCGAGATCATTGACCTTGGGCCACGGTGGTACATTCACTCTGTTCTAGGTCATTATGACCCATCTCTGCGATCATATTCATTTCCAATCCTTTGATGATTGCCAGCTGACCACGAAGATGATCGACCATTCTTTTCCCTTGGTACTGATGACCAGTGGTCTCAGCAACTTCGTCGGCCAGTTGCATTTGATGCACTTCACTGCTCCATTGCTTCTCCCTCTCCCTCTGAGCCACCTTCAACATGTTGCTGTTCTCATCTTGTAGCATCAGCATCCTTGTTTGGAGCTTGCTAGCGACGTTATAGATCGCTTGATTCTCCTCAGTGAGATGTTGTGCCCGTCTGTTGTAGGAGTCAGAGGTCTGGTCCTGCTCAGTCTTGGATGTATTGACCTTGCATCTCGCTGTTCTTGACCTCCATTTTGGGTCTTACCTCGTCAAACTGGGAGTGTTCCTCGTGATTCTCACGGGCAACCTCCTCGTACTTCGTGTAGATGTGATCTGCCAATGATTCAGCAAGTCTGAGCATTCTCTCGAGTTCTTCGATCCGTATGGTTGCTCCTTCATCCTCTTGCATCATTTCTTGTAGGTGAGTGCCCATAGCCATATTGCACCTCGTCAATTGCGAAAATTCTTCTTGTGATTCTGCATAGAGTCGCATGTACCCCTCACGCAAACAACTGTATTCGTTGTTCAAGTACTGATACGATGCTCTAGCAGTGCGGAGTTCTTCCAATAGTCGGATTTCTCTCTCTTCCTTAGCATCTTCAATTTCAACTCTTCCAATATCCCTCTTTGGTGATCTCCTCGATGTTGTTCTCGGTGATGTAGATCTCGTGAATCTCTTCACGACTCTCTTTGCGTTGCCCATTCGAACATCAGATCCTGTGGAAGTCGCCTCCAGTGGAGCGATTCTTCCTTCGCCTGACATTTGTGATGTGGAAGGCATGGTCATCACTGTGGCAGCATCAGCAGAGCTGGCACCGGTTATCGAGCCAGGTGATGATTGCGATGCATTTCCTTCTGGAGCGGCGAAAGAGAATTGTCCACTGCTCTTTCCTCCAGAACTCGACATTGTCAGTTGAGCCTTGGTTGCAGTATTGGTCTCTCAGAGCTCGTAACCCTAGAGCGGCTACGGCTGATAACCTGCGCGTGGATATCAATCTGCTCAACGGGAAGTATGAGTAGACTATCCTCCCCCTCGTAGACAGCGATGGCGCGCTCTTGTTTTCCGCTTCCTCTACGGGAGTCTTGAGCCAAATGTAGGCGTGACACGCTAATGTATACTGTACATGCATATGGTATGCTGTCGCCCCACTGCTATTCCACTGTATTGACAACGTATATATAGTATATAATACGGATATAGCGATTGAAATATTGTACATGATATGTGAGAAATATATATACTACTACAAGATATATATAGAAATTTTGTTTTTATACACTGTACAGTCTAAACATTTTCGTGTCTTGTCTTCTCTAGAAACCTTGGGGTCTATTTCTGGGGTGCTAGATTGGGTCTGAGCGCATGACGCTTGCAGCTACCAAGCGTGCGGGTGCATGCAGGTGACTTGAAACATCTGCCACTGACTCAGTTAGACGAAAGCTGAATCACCTCTGATGCACTCCTTTTTTTGATACATTAAGTGGTTTCAAGTGCGCTTGGATATCTCAAACACATCCCTGAGTAACCTCAATGTACCTTCCTGATGAAATCGTGGCAAACAGCGACGGTCGAAAATGTACAGGAACATGTTTTTTCCCGCATTGACGCGTGGGCTTTCTGTTTTTAGTGCTGTATCCGCTCTCCTCCTCTCCGCCTCCTCCTCCCGCCCTCCCGCGCACCCACCAACAACCACCAACATCCAAGCACCAACAACCACCAACCACCAACCAACGACAACCAACCACCAACCACCAACTACCAACCAACCACCAGCCACCAACCCACCAACCACCAACCACAAACACCAACCACCACCAACCACCAACCAACAACCACCAAACACCAACCACCGCCAACCAACAACCACCAACCACCAACCAACCACCACCAACCACCACCAACCACCAATTGTCCGCTCCTGTGTCTGGTGAAGTTGTTAACATGTGGGGTTATCCGGTCCT
The DNA here is from genome assembly GCA_963970005.1 of Durusdinium trenchii. Taxonomy (NCBI): domain Eukaryota; class Dinophyceae; order Suessiales; family Symbiodiniaceae; genus Durusdinium; species Durusdinium trenchii. Next base: position 413,903 of record CAXAMN010028128.1, read on the forward strand.
ATAGCTTTTTGCACACGGTGCTGTCCAGCATCCCAGCGCTTTAATAACACATCCATCCTACAAGATGCTGTCCAGCATCCTTACAAGCGCTTTAAGAAAATAGTCATCAAACTTACAAAGGATGCTGGCCAGCATCCTATGCAAATAAACGTGCTGCATCGGAAATCATGTAGCTCTGAGCCTGCTCAGAGGGATTTCAAAAGAAAACATCAGTTGAATTTGTGTGGCATGTGGCCAGGAACCGCTTTTACAACAGATGCTGTCCAGCATCCTAAGCGCTCCATGTTTCGTACTGCTTATCTACTATATAAGAAGCTGTCCAGCATCTGAATCTTCAAAACACTTATCCACTGCTCTCAGCTTCAGGAGAGGTAGCTGGAGAAACTTTAGGAAACAATTTTCAAAGCTTCAGACGGAGACACCTGGTTTGGGCGTGTGTCCGGTTTGGTGCGTTTGGGCCAGTTGAGTTTTGGAGTCATGGAGTCATGACTGCAGCATCCTCATGTTGCAGGGCACCAGGAATCACCAGGAGTATCATCCTGCCTGTGTCTTTACATGGTTCTGTGTTTGAAGCATTCCAGCTACCACCCCCATGTCCCGTGCAATCATATCATCAACCTGATCAACCTGCATGGACAACTACGTTCGAAACATTCAGGTTCAGTAGAGATCCTCTCAATCTCCATGGTTCCCCTGTTCCTGCTTAACAGCCAGTAAGTCGATGGTGGCCGGCCGCTGCGAGGCATGTGGTCGAATGAGAGAGGAGGCGAAGGGAGAACATCAAGGAGGTCCTTCCACGGTTTGGCCAGCTGGCGACTGCTAGAAAAAGGGCCTGGGAACGAGGGGGTCGATGGGCACGCGGTGCTCACGGAGGACAAGGAGGAGGTCAAGGTGGTCAGCTACGTCACCAAGGACACCAAAGAGGCGGAGGAGAACCAGAAGGCTTTGTGGTGATGGATGAAGTCCACATACAAGATGATCATCAAACTACGCTGGAGGTTGAGAGAAGACCCCTCTCGAGCGCATCCAAGGACTACGAAAACTCGTCCTGATCTGGCCCATGCTATCAGCAGGATCTGCTCGGCTACAAGCAGGGCACCAACATGGGCGAAGGAGACGGCCTACCAAAGAATCTCAATGCCACGATCGGCATGGGGCTCCAGATGGTGCACACAGTCACGGATGTGTCATCACCACAGTTGGCGGCACTGCGGTCGCATGGAGGAGCTGCAAACAGCCGTTCCCGGCTCTCTCGACGGCAGAAGCCGAGTTGATCGATGTGATCAAGGCGGTAGTGGTGGGCGATAGCATCTCCTGCGTGATCATGGTGGACGAGATGACCGGTGGGGCCAAATACTTGAAGCGCGACAACACGGCAGCGGTCTCAATCGCCAGTTCGGCGACCGGGGCTTGGAGAACACGCCACCAGAAGGTGAGAGCAGCTCATCTACGCTGGAAGTTGCAGGCAGGAATGTGGGAGCTCAAATATCAACCTGGTAGAGATCTCATTGCCGATGTGGGAACCAAAGCTCTACGGGCAGCCAGGATGACAGAAATGAGAAAGAACGTGTCTACGGGCTGGCAGCCTTGCCGGTGAAGTTGGTGGCGTGCTACAACCTGCCCAAGGCGCGGCTTGTTGTGGCACTGAGCGCGTTACTGCATGGAGCAGCCCAAGGAAACTCAACTTCTGAGACAGGGATCGAGGAGGCCAACAGCATTCTCATGGTCTTCGGCGCACTAATGCTGCTTTTGGGAATGGCCTTGATCAAGATCCTGGAGAGAGTTCAGGAGGGAGGCTTCAAAGGAGAGTTCTACCTCGACGTCATCGACTTCGCCGCTGAGGATTTCGAGGGCGACAGTGGATGACCAGCGTGAAGAGGGAAGGCATTCCGCGTCGTCATCAATGGTGCCACATACAACCTCAACGGTGAGTGCGGAACGACGAGGGACGGAAGGAGAAGCTGAACCACATGAAGAACCACCAGTGGAGTCGACGGCACAGCCGCAAGCCATCCAGGTTCAGACGAGAAGGAGAAGGGCACCTCAGATTTATGTGCTGTGGTAGGCGTGGTTTGCTCCTTCGAGTGTCTGCTACCACAAGAAGAGGTCATGCAGAGGCCTGGGCAATGCTGGGAGAATCCAAGGCATAGAGCTGCGCCGAAGTTGTCAATTCAACACCCAGGGACAACGAGGCTATGATGAGACCTCGGTGCTCTACATCGATGAAGTTGACCGCATCCATACTGATGTGAGGTGCGGAGCGGTCGTTGGTGGCATGCTGGAGAAGAGGGCATGCAAACTTTGCGCGTTGAATTTTGAATTTTGGCGCGGTGTCAAGGAGACCGGGAGGAGTGCACGAACAGGTTGCACAAAACGAGAAGTGTACACTTTGAATGCGGCTGGATAGCCGTTTTCGCATCAAGCGTGGCGGAAAAGGCGATCCGCTGCGCGTTCGTAACCAGCAGTTCTAATTAGGTTCCTAGAGCAACCCGAACTGTCCACCCTGTCTGTCCACCATGACGCACCGCATTTACACCAGCGTGTTTTTCTTCCCCGAATAGCACGTACTCAGGCAAACCGAGGCCGCGCAAAACCGCATGGCACAGCGACATCACCTTTCGAAAGCCTTAGTTGTTAGTCTAATGAAGAATAACAATTTTGATAAAGGGTTTTTGTAACCGATCTGGAGAGTTTTCCTATGTTTGATGCGAGTTTAAAAAATGATTTTACATTTAAAACAATCCTAGGCGTCTTTCGGTTTTGGAGCACTTCCCAGGTTTCCATCTTTGTGGGTCCCCCTACTTTGCGGGACCCACTATCCAAAAAAGAAGACGCACCGGATATTTTTATTGGCGGAGGGGCCCTCGTGTTTGTTTAATAGATGGAAAGCATTTTGTGTAACACCCCAATTTCTGGCTGCAAACAGCATCTAAACCATCCTCTCCCCATTTTCTACCCTGAACCCTACCTGGCAACAGGCCGCCACAGTGGAACCGCCGCTCATGACTCTCGAATATTGCGTCTCGCCACACGCCGCTCCAGACGCAACTGCTGTGGTCATGGCGCAGGTCGTGAGCTTGTCACCGTCGCACCTGAGATCTGCGCTCGCACGGCTCCAACAAACTTCAAGTCACTCAAGTCAAATTCAGAAAAAATAGACCTGGCATGACCTTTGTTGCCAGGTCAAGGATTGGCTAACAGTTTCAACTTTAGGGGGCCACTAGCAATGCCAAGTGGGACCAAACAGCTGAATACAACCCCCTCGGTACATGACCGACCTGCGACCCCCGCATCCCCCCGCTCCGTCCGCAGTCTGACGCCAGAAGACCCACACCCTTTCAAAAGCCCCGTCATGGCCACGCCGAGAATGGCAAGGACCTTCCACATGGCGAGGTGGGTCGCTGGAGCGGGTCGCACTGCTTTGATGGGCTGTGTGTTTAGTAAAAGGTTAGAAGCATTATTGGCTTTAATAAGCGTATATTAACTTGTAAATAACAAGCTAAAACTAGTTATACGGACCTAGTAGTCTGTTTAAACATTTGTTGAAATTACCAATATTAGATAAAATTTTGGTAAGTGTTTTATTTTCAGTAAAATGTGAAGTGAGTTAGTAGAGAAATTGGTCTATTTACTAAATGAATTATACCGGCAAAGACCCCAGAATCCTGTATAAACTCGTTATCGTTTTTCCCCAAACAGTTTACTGTTAGGGGTTCTCAATTCTTTCTTGAGATGTGTCCGCCCTTTGCGTCACTGCTGGTGTCCGCCCTTTCCCGCTGGCCATGTAGCATGTCTATTCATTTGTCTCCCAGGTCTGTCACTGCTGGTGTCCGCCCTTTTCCGCTGGCCATGTAGCATTTCTATCATTTGCAACATTTCTATTCGTTTGTCTCCCAGGTCTGTCGCTGCTGGTGTCCGCCCTTTTCCGCTGGCCATGTAGCATTTCTATGCATTTGTCTCCCAGGCCTGTCGCTGCTGGTGTCCGCCCTTTTCCGCTGGCCATGTAGCATTTCTATTCATTTGTCTCCCAGGTCTGTCGCTGCTTTTCCGCTGGCCATGTAGCATTTCTATTCATTTTGCAACATTTCTATTCATTTGTCTCCCAGGTCTGTCACTGCTGGTGTCCGCCCTTTTGTCCGCCCTTTTCCGCTGGCGATGCAACATTGCTATTCATTCCCCAAACAGTTTGCCGTTACGTAGGGTTTGTTACTTCTTTCTTAAGATGTGTCCGCGCTTTCTGTCACTGCTGGTGTCCGCCCATTTCCGCTGGCCAGGCAGCATTTCAATTCGTTTGTCTTTAAAGTGATTTCTTTACTCCTTGTCTCCCAGGTTCAGTGCCTGCACTGCTGGTGCCCGTTCCGCTGGCCATGCAGCATTTCTATTCATTTGTCTCCCAGGTGATTTCTGTACTTCCCCAAACAGGTTACTGTTAGGGGTTCTAAACGCTTTCTAAGAGTCCGCCTTGCTGCCGGACAGCGTGTCCGCCTTCCGTCCGGCTTGTCTCTGTTGGTCTCCCTTCTTGTTGGTCACTGCGTCCGCCTTGTCTCCCTTCTGTTTCCTTTTGTCTCCCTTCTTGTCTCTCTCTTCTGTTTCCTTTTGTCGCCCTCCTTGTTGGTCATTGTGTCCGCCTTGTCTCCCTTCTTGTCTCCCATTTGTCTCCGGTCTTGTCTCCCTTCTTGTTGGTCTTGTCTCCCCTCTTTTTCCTTTTTTCTCCGTTCTTGTCTCCCTTCTTGTTGGTCATTGTGTCCGCCTTGTCTCCCTTCTGCCTCCCTTTGTCTCCGGTCTTGTCTCTTTTCTTGCTGGGCACTGTGTCCGTCTTGTCTCCCTTCTCGTCTTCCTTGTTGTCCCCCTTCTTGTTGGTCGTTGCGTCCGCCTTGTCTTCCTTCTTTCCTTTACATATCCTCCTCTCTCCCCCTCTCGCTTGCAACCCTTCACATTTGTCACCCGGCTGCTCTGCCCTGCAATCCTTTACATTTGTCTCCCAGCTCTGGGCTGCGTGTCGCTTGCAATCGTTTACATGTGTCTCCCAGCTCTGGACTCTGCCTTGCAGTCCTTTGTCTCCCAGCTCTGGATGTCGCAAGCTCTAGTTGCAGAGTGTTCCGATTTTGAAAAACACAAGCTGTTTGGGGTGTACGGCGGTGTAATTTTACTGTTATCGTTTTCTGGGCCGGCAATGCAAAAGTAGTGTTAAGGCGCATGCCAATACTAAACTGCTGGGCACGGGGTTATTTCAACAGCCCAAGTGCGCAAGTGGGCGCATGTGGTCATGCGCAAACCTTTCAGAACGCCTGCGCGTTCTCACTAAAAGGGTGTGTTTCCTGCCGAAAGTAACGATGCTTAGTTTGCCACATAAAGATGCAAGCGACACAAGGCACACCGTCCCACTCAAAAACCTAAATCACACAACAGCATCCACGTCAAAGGCAAGCAAGAAAATGACAAGGCGGCAGCGGCAGCCAAGAGCGAAATCGTAAACAGAGACAAACTTGGGAGACAAGGCGGCACCGGCAGCCAAGAGCGAGTATCATGAAGGGAGACAAACTTGGGAGACAAGGCGGCAGCGGCAGCCAAGAGCGAAAGTATGAAGAAGCGGAGCGGCAGCCAAAAGCGAAATCATGAAGGGAGACAAGCCTGGGAGACAAGCCACCAGCAGCAGCCAAAAGCGAAATCATGAAGGGAGACAAGCCTGGGAGACAAGCCGGCAGCGGCAGCCAAGAGCGAAATCATGACGGGAAACAAGCTCGACAAACAAGGCGGCAGCGGCAGCCGAGACAAGCTTGGGAGACAAGGCGGCAGCGGCAGCCAAGAGCGAAATCACGAAGGGAGACAAGCTTGGGAAACAAGGCAGCAGCGGCAGCCCAGAGCGAAATCATGAAGGGAGACAAGCTTGGGAGACAAGGCGGCAGC
>CAXAMN010028128.1:424867-455256 GCA_963970005.1 Durusdinium trenchii
CAAATCCTGGATTTTTGGAATTTGCTTTTAGCATCTAAAAGCAAATCTTTGGTTTTTGGAACTTGCTTTTAGCCTCTAAAAGCAAATCCTTGATTTTTGGAATTTGCTTTTAGCCTCCAAAAGCAAATCCTGGATTTTTGGAATTTGCTTTTAGCCTCTAAGAGCAAATCCTGGCTGTTTAGAATTTGTTTTGTCGCTTCTGAAATCAAATTTTGTGTTATTATTGAAAAATACTTTTGTTTCTAAAAGTAAATTTAGGATTTTGAAATTGATTTAAGTATTTAAAGGTAAGATTTAACCTTTAGAAATTTACTGTTGGTATCCAAAAACCTAATAGTTATTTTTGTTTCTTGTTCTAGTTTATGAATGAAAAAACTATTTACTATAATGTACTTCGTTTTTGTATATCTTTTTAGTATTTTCATATTTGTACTTTATTCTATTTACATATTTACGTATTTTGCCAATACATGCCTATATAAGTTTTGTTTGCCAATACAGGCCATTGTTTTGGCAATACAGGCCTTATGGAGTTCTTTTGCAGCTCTGTGGCTGGATCAAGTGAAGTGCTGGAATAAATAGTAGTGTTGGCAATGCAGCCATATGATCGAATTGATCATGTGGAGTACAGCGATTGGCACCAAAGGTGCTGGCTGTGCTGGGAAAGTGGCTGGACCACTGAGTGCCATGGTCCGCCATGGTAGCAATTGAAGTTTTGTTTGCCAATACAGGCCTTACTTATTTGATGCTGTGCCAATAGACGAATCAAATTTTATAGCTGCAAGTATGCTTTCAAGAGTTTTGTCTGCGCTCACTCAGGATTCCCTATATGGACTTCAACCCCTACATTGCTGGCAGCAAATGGTGGACATCAAGTGATGGTGATGTCTGGCGCTTCTGCGTCTACAAGAGCACTGGCTGGGGCTTTTGGAAACTTGGTTGCATAAATCAGTAGTAGTATCAATTCATATCAATGCATGTCTAAACATGCACCAATAACATGTCCATTTGTTTATGATGCATTTCAAGTTCTGTTGCAAGCTCTGCCAGCACAGGCCTTTTTGGAATAGAATTTGTATCGATCACTTTGTTGTAAAGTTTTCCATTGCAAGTCTATTTCAATCTTCATTGCAAGCTCTGCCAGCACAGGCCTTTCTGGAATAGAATTTGTATCGGTCACTTTGTTGTAAAGTTTTCCATTGCAAGTCTATTTCAATCTTCATTGCAAGCTCTGCCAGCACAGGCCTTGTTTAATTAAAGCTTCCTTGATAACTTTGTTGTAACATCTGCTCATGCGTGCCCATTTCAATCAAAGGTACATTGCTAACTTTGTTGCAACCTTCTGCCAGCACAGGCCTCTTTTAAACAAATCCTACAAATCATTTACCATTAGACACAAACTATTCAAGTACTCTTTTAACAGCTTTTCCCAACCTGTGACATTGTGGACCTTTTTTGCATACTTGAACCTGGATGCTGTGTCTCAGGATGTCCAAGAGGCGAGTTGAAATGCTGGCCTACAGTGATGTGGGCCCTATTGTCTTGAGATTGTTTCACCCAGGCTGGCTAGAGCTTGACTCAGCCTGGTGGCCTCCTGAACCTCAGGGCCAATGAGCGCTGGTGTCAACAGGCACCAATGTTGGGAAGAAACAGTTTGCAAGCAATTGGCGTTCAATATGGTGCAGCCAATACAGGCCATGCTGCAGCCAATACAGGCCTTGAAGCAGGTAACTCTCTTACTGAACATGTTCTTTATAGTATCAACTAGCTGCCATTTTCCTTAACTTGGACATTGCTAGTTAGCACTTCTTTTTGGATGTGTTGCCAATACAGGCCTGTGTGGGTAAATACTTACCAATACAAGCACCTTCTTCTTTCTTCATTGTTGTTCTACACATTTTGGATATGTTGCCAATGCATGCTTTCTTTCAGATGTTTCTTTCACATAAGCTTGCCAATACAGGCATTTTTCATTGATAATGTCTTGTAATTTTCCATTCAGTGCTCAAGCAAGAAGGAGGTGCATAATAAAGCCTGTACTTGTTGGTTTCTCAACAAAAAGTGGAATCCATGCAGGTTTTGTTCCAAGCCAGGCCTTCTTTGCTGGCACAAAGGGACAAGTTTGTCCAGCAACTCCAATAGAAGGTGGAGTCTGTCCAGCTTACTTCCCAAAAGACTTTGCTGGACATGTTCAAGCTCTTTGAAGAGTCGAGATTGCCTCAAGAGTTGAGGCAACACTTTTTGGATCTCCTGGACACAAGGGCAACTGCTGGGAGCCAAGAGCAAGCTTTGAAGGTGGTGGGCAAAACCCAGCAAGTGGACAGTTTGGTCAAATACTTCACCCAGGCTGAATTGGATGCACTCTCCCACAGAGACTGCTGGAACGGTTGTCACATAGTGGCAGTCAGGCTCAGAAAGCTTGGGTGAAAAGCTTGAAGGAAAGTTCAAAGAAGAGAGCAACTGCTTTCTTGGCACTGCTGGAGCACAAAAAGGGCTGGCACACCAATGAGCAGTGATGCTTGCTATGTTCTTTCCAGGCATTTGGCAAATACCTTCCTGAATAGTTCCCAGCTTGTGCCTGCTGGTGCCTCTGCTTTGGCAGTGTAACCAGAAAACCCTTTGGATCTTCCTGCTGAGCACTTGAAGGCATCCTATGGTGATGAGACTCCTGCTTTGGCCATTGTCCCAGAGTTGGCTGGGGTGCTGGGCCAAGCTGCTGTGTCAAAGCCACTTGGATCCATATTGATCAATGTAGATTGCCAATACAGGCCCACACAACAGTGCAAACAGGTATTAGTATGTGCAAACAATGTGTGTGTGTTCATGTTCTTGCCACTAAGGCTACTGCAAGCAAGGAGGCCCCCTTGCAGCCCAGTGCTGGGCCAACTCCTTCTGATGCATTAGCTGCCTTCAGATGCTTGCTGGGTGGGGTGTTTGGTGCTGGTGGTGCCAAGAAAGAAGACTTGCTCCCTGACTTGCAGATCCTGATGCCAGGCCAATCTGAAGGAACGCAGCAAAAGAAAGGTGCCTCTCTTGGAAGTCAGCCTGCCACCACACCTTCAGCTCCAGCTGCAGCACCTGCTTTGCCTCTGTTGGATGCCATTGGGACAACCCCTGCACTGGCTGCAGCTTCTGCTGGGCCTGTGGAAGCACAAACCAATGACAAGGAGCCTGGTGAGGAAAAGCCTTTGGAAGACTATGAGGCTGAAACTTATGCTTCCTTGCAGAACAAGAAACTGATGAAGTGGCCTGCTGCAGCAAAGGCAAAGGCCAAAGCAAAAGCACAGACCAAAGGAAAGGCTGCACCAACTCCTGCTGGTCCTTCTGGTGTGCTCAAGCTGGGCTGCAAGACTTGCAGGGGCACATCCAAAGGATGTAAAGCTTGCCGCAACCCTAATTATTCTGGCCCAAGAATGAATAGGCAGGAGTGGCTTGCCCTGGCCAGAAAACATGGCTGGAAGCTTTAAAGTTGCTGCATGGGAAACCCTACGCTGGCATCTTTTGGGTGGACAAAGCTCAAGAAAGCAGTGTCATGGAAATGTGAGATTGCGCAAAGCTTCAACAGCATTGTCATGAAACTTGGGGAAAATGCTTTCACCGTTGCAAGTACATGATGTCATGCGTTGCCAATACAGGCCAAAATGTGAAAGTCATCAAGCAATGTCATGGAAGCCAATACAGGCCATGTGATCTTTTTGTGTTGGCAATAGAAGCCAGCACTGTAAAACTCAGCATACAGTCCTGTAATATGCAAAAGCATACAATCCTGCAATCATTTCATCACCACAGGGTCGCGTAGACACTACATGGCCTTCCATTGCTGCCTTTGCAGGCTTTTAACACATAATACAAGCCTTCATGTTGCTGTTGCCTTCAATCTATATGGTTTCAATTTTCTATTCAAAGCAGCCAGCAATGCCACATGCATGCACCAAGGTAATGCATGCACACATGATAGATTCCCACAAAGTGGACAGTTGTACACAAGGCACTTGTGTGCTGCAAGTGATCTTAGCCAGCTCACAGCCATGGATGACAGGGCAAAGAAGTTGAGAAAACTTCAAGACCTGAGAAATCATGTGCCCTATGTATCCAAAAGTGCTTTGGAATCAATTCTATCCTGGGTGCAAAAAGAAGGGTGTGTTCAATTGCGCACAGCAAAGCATATGAGAGAAGCCAACAGAGCAACTTTGGCTACTGCCACAGCTCATGGCCCAGTGTTGGTAGATCAAGCTGTAGTCATGTGCGATGACTCAAAAAAGCTTCTGCCATTCCTCAATTTGCACAGTTTTCTGCATGCCGCCTACAAAGCAGGAGGCTCCATGTTTGAGCTCTTGAAGAATGTGGATGGGCCACTTGGCCTCATACTATACACAGATGAAGTATATGCCCTGGCAACCCATTAGCAGCCACCACCCCCAGAAAGTGCTGGGTGGTCTATGGAGCAATTGTCCAAGCTGGACAGCATTTGCAAAATGAAAGGGCATGGGTTACATTGACCTGCTTGAGGTCTTCCATTGTTAAGAAAGTGCAGGGTGGCATGTCACAGATTCTCAAAATCAGTTTGAAAATGATTTTCCAGTGGGATAAGGTGGATGCAGTTGATCTAGGTCTGCTGCTTCAAGGACCTGCTGGGTGCCCTGCTGAACATGCAAGAAAGCATGTACAAATTTCATAGTGCAGGATGGAGCAGCCCACAAGCACTGCTGGTCTTCAAAGGGTGATGCTGGAAGTAGATTTTGTGGCCTGTGCCGCAATGTCTTTTCTCATGAGCAAAATGAAGAAGGTGTCAATGAAGTGAGCAAATACACCAAATTCAGCCAGCTTGAGCTCACAGAATCCCAAGAAGTTTTTTCTTCTTGGGATAGAATGACAAAGAGAAGGTCAAATTGCTCACAAGCAGAATTCAAAATGTGGGAGCAGGCAACTGGCATCACTTACAATGAGGAGGCAATGCTGGCAGACACCTCCTTGAGACCAATCCTGGACCCTTGTAAGCAATACAAGCATGACTGGATGCACTGCGTGATGAGCAATGGGATTCTTTCTTTGGGTGTCTTCAATATGCTGGAAGGCATGCAGTGTTGGAAACAATTTGGTGAATATGTTGGCCAGTGGACAATTCCATCCCATTGGCAGCATGCAGGCATCAAGGTGACAACTTTGTTTTCAGAGAGCAGAGTGCAAAAACACAAGCAGGCTGAAAAATTCAGTTGCACTGCAAGTGAGCTACTCACAGTCCTTCCAATGTTGGTGCACTTCTTGAAGAAGGTTTGCATTGACTGCATGGTCCAGGAAGCCCATTGTATCCAAATACTGGCTCATTTGGTGGATTTGCTGCAATCCACTTGGTCTTTGCCCATCACTGCTGAAGCCATCCAAGATGCTGCAGAGAGGGCATTGGCTTTGCGGACACAAATTGGCTGGAAAGTTATCAAAAAACAATTAAAAACATCATTGGCTCTTGCATTTGGGCCAAGCTTTCAGGAATCACAATATCATGGTGGCATGCTGGGCCATGGAAAGGAAGCATCGGTTCATTTCCAGAATTGGCAATGCCATTGCCAACACAAGGCAGCTGGAACAAAGTGTGATGGAAGAGGTTACTGCAAAAGAGCTCAATGTCTTGAGCCTTGATACCCCCTTTGCTGCCTTGGAGTACCAGCTCAAGAAGCCCCACAAGCTGCCTTCCAAGCTGGTTGGCACAGTGCAGCATTTATCGCCGCTTGTCAATGTTGGTTTGGTCACTACAAGCCAAGTAGCCTGGCTGAAGCATGGTGTGACTTGCTCCAAAGGTGATGTTGTCTTGCGGGACATTGCACATGGCACCAGGAAGTGGACTGCTGGAAAACTTCAATTGCATTTAGATGCTGGGCAACCCATGTGTTTGGTATCTTTGTTTGAATGTTTGGAAATTGGTGCAAGGAATGAGTATGCTGTATGGCAAAGCTTTGCTTACCAATCTGCTGCAATTTCCTTGTGCAGGTTTTAACACCTTGCCTCTATGCTCAAAGTGGTGCAAAGATCACCACCCTGATTCCATTACCATGGAGATAACAAGGCCTGCTTTAGACTTGGTGTGTTTTCCATTAGCAATATTGACTTTGTGCAGACTCTACCCCAGTCCTGCAAGTCATGCAAACAGCCCAGCTTTTCCATGCAGCCAATACAGGCCTTTCTTGCAACCATTGCAGGCTTTTCATGCAGCCACTACAAGCTTTTCATGCAATCAGCAATGCCAATTCATGGAACCTTCAACCATTACAAGCTATGCTTGCAATGCATGCAACCAGCCCAACCTTTCCACGCAGCCATTGCAAGGTTTTCACGCAGCCATTACAGGCCTTTCATGCAATCAGCACTGCCAATTCATGGTCACAATGCAAGCCATTACAAGCTTTTCATGCAGCCATCACAGGCCTTTCATGCAATCAGCATTGCCAATTCATGGAAACAATGCGAGCCTGTTCATGGCTTCACTATTGTTTTGTTGTTGCATGCTGGCACTTGCTATATGGCAAGAATTCATGTGCAATGCAGTGTTTCACCTGTAGTGCGTATGCAGTTTCACTTGCCAGATTATTGTTTTTATGATCAGAAAATCGCTGTTTTATTTAGTTAACTATTTAGCTAATCATTTAGCTAATCATTTAGTTAACCAATTAGCTAATCATTTAGCTAATTTGTTAATTGATTATTAAATGATTAACTAACTATCTTAAATAAGTTAACTTGTTACTAAACACACAGCCCATCAAAGTGGAGCAACATCGACAAAAGCAGGTCGTTGGAGCCAAGGGAGGTCGCTGCGCGCGGAGGGCGCCGAACGTGCCGAGCTTCGCGTCGCGGACGGCAAAAGTCTCGGACCCCCGAGCGAGCGCGGAACCGATCGAGGTTCTCCGTTCCGGTCGTTTGGCGGATTTGGGCGGTTCAGCCTGGGCGGTTCGGCTGGTTCGGTGCCGAGTCTGCGGGGGGGGGGGGCAGTTGAGGTGAGGTCGAACAAGAACCTTCCAAAGATCCGAACTCAGTCGATGATGATTGAATTGTCAAAGAAGTCTTTAGGAAAGCAAGAAGAGGACAGATCGATGTTACAATGTTGATTGATTCTTTTAGAAAAACAATGAAAAACAACATTAATCATCCATCAATCGATGTGTTCGCAAAAAATAAAAGGCGTGTGTTGTGCGCACTTGGTCGAACCACATTCTCACCACGTCTTGCTGGATCTGTTTCGAGGCCCAAAATGGCGATGGGTTAAACACTGATGGACCTGTCACCTTCGGCAAAAGCGGAAGTCCCCATCCTTTCATGTTGTCTTTCTTTTAGGGGTGGGTGAGAAGCCTTATGTGACAAAAGCCTAGCTTGAGTGAAAACAGAAGCCCCCGGGTTCCGCCTGCACCTCCCCCAAGCAGTCGCGCAGCATCCTTGCCGACCTCGGTGCGAGAACAAAAATGGTCGGATGAGGAAAAAAGAAAGCGGGGCGTGGCAGACCACCCCGTTGGGTCACTCCTTTGTCCCCTCATCTCATATGAGTGTGTATGGATCCAGGAGACTCTCCTTTCTCGCCACTTCATCCCTTTCTCGCTGGGTAGACTGGTCGATGTTCCGGTTTGGTACACTGTTGCCACGCCTGGGGAGGTCGCCACGCCTACACCGGGGGCCAAAAGGTCTCCCTATTTGTTCGCTACACACCCATCTCCTGACCGTGTTGGAGAGGGCGCTGGACCGGCGAAGGACGGGACCGTGTTCAGACTTCATGAGGGTCTAGAGGATCTCGAGCCCGAAGCAGCTGGGAGGTCGAAGAGAGGTTCTTTTTCAGCTGCCATGTGTCTGGGTTGACAGAGGTTGTTCAGAAGCCCATATATAGGCTATATCGGCTATCCCAGTTGAAACCGGTGTTGTACCAGCACACTGGCCACAAAAAGAGGCCCCAAAAATGTGTTTCACTGTACTCATTCTTCACAGACATCACTACGAGGACGTGGAGGACTGGAACACGAAGGTGGAAGCAGAACACTAGGAGGACATGGGACTAGCAATACTATTGTAGTACTATGAGGACTGGACATGGACTGGTGAACACGAAGCTGGTGCATCGTCGACTGGGAGGATTCGGCCAATCACCGTCGCATTCGGCGGCGGCGTATCATCGGCTTTTTGAATAGGACACTCCACGTGCAAAAAATAACAAAACACCCAGCTTCAGGGCCCCAGGACAAGTCAGCGTGGTCCATGTATTTCTCCTTCCCTTCGCCTAATCCACGAGAAACTCGGCGTCCCGGGTCCCGCAAACGGCTCAGTTCTTGGGCCAGATTCATCCACTGACGGCAGTACTCTGGCGTTCACGGTGTGTCTGTCCGTCTGCTCCCCACAAGTCAGGCGAGTTCACGCTGCTCCATCCAGCCAGCCCGGCAGAACCTGCCAGAGAGCTTCAGTCCAGGAGTACCGAACGATGGGATAGTCGAACTAGTATCGAACACTGAAAAGGGTCCTGAAAGACCTCTGTTGGTGTGAAAGGAGGAGGTGTAACTAGGTGGGAAGGTTGCTGGTCAGATGGAGTGTGGATGGTATGTGCTTGGAAGTCGGTCCTGGACCAATTCCAAGACATTCCAAAACTGGTCCGACTGAAAGGTGACCGAAAAATCTCGAGGATTTTCCCAAATGCCCGAACTGGTGGTCGATCAGCTCAATCAGATCCAGCACACCACAAGCGACCTGAGTCCTTTTCCTTCCCAAGAGAGGTTACAAGTGACCTTAATCAATGATAGGATTCGTAACCTGAGGTACCCAACTGGGATAGCCTCTAAACAAATGGGCGAACAACCCATGTTGGTCGGGTGGTAGCAACTCTCACCTTAACGAGCTCCCCGCATGGTGCCCAGTCGCGGCGCACCGGTCATGTAGCGGCTGGCCGTGGCTTCCAAGAACTCTCTTACGCAGCCCATGTGGCTATGGCCAAGGCTCTGGCCGTGGCTAAGGGGCCGGATTCCTGAGGGTCACAAGTTGGTGTCCCATGCTAAATGTTGTAAAGGCTGTGCAGTAAGTAGCGTTTGACTTTCTTTGACTATGGTGTTCATGAAAAGGAAACAAAGGAGTGTTGCAAGCAGCAAACAAAGAAGTTGTGTTCAATGCATCAGCAACTAAAAATCAAGCAGGTTGCTGGGTGACAGAACAGAGCACAGTTCCTTGCCAGCTTTCAACAAAGCTCATTGGTGGATGGCATCAAGATCCTTGGTGAGTCACTGCCTGAGTGGGCACGGGAATGGGCATCTTGTCTTGTGCGTTGATTTTTGTTTGTCATAGAGGTTCTGTTGAGGTGATTGAATTTGTGAAATTTTTGAAGACATTGAATTGTCACTGAGTTCAAACCTTCTTAGACTTTGTATTGCTGCATCTGCTGCCAGTCTTTGAGTCTGTTTTGTGCCCCCAGCCTGTTGCATTTGCTGGAATGTTCTTGAGCCATGCCTGCAGTGAACCGTGCCCGTTCAGCAGCGGCATCAAGCGACTGTGAGCCTACCAAATTGGGCAAGGGCATTCAGTTGATTGATGAGTTGTGGGACCTCCATAATGAGGTCGCCTGGAGCCAAAAGATTCAAAGAAAACCAGGCCGTGCCCCAGGTGGTTCTAACTGATCCCGTTCGAGTTCGAGTTCAAGTTCGAGTTCAGGTTCGAGTTCGATGCGCGAGATTGCGTGGATCGAGCGAGAGGGGGGTGTGGACCAGTTCGAGTTCGAGTTCGAGATCGAGTTCGGATCGACAACACAATTATCGAGCCGGGGGGGGGTGGACCGGTTCGAGTTCGAGTTCGGATCGACCACGATTATAGAGCTGGGGGGGGTGGACCGGTTCGAGTTGGAGTTCGAGTTCGATTTCGGATCGACAACAATTAGAGCCGGCCGGGGGTGGACCAGTTCGAGTTCGAGATCGAGTTCGGATCGGCGACTAAGGGACTTATAAGGGGGGGTGGACCAGTTCGAGCTCGAGTTCGGATCAACCCACAACAACAGCAACGAGAACCAACAGCAACGACAACAACCACAACCGCAATCGCCACGACCCACAACACACAGTAACTAGCTCTCGGGGATGTCGCAACATGTCGCAACTGATATAGCTCGTGCGAGCACTGATCTAAGTGTGTGTGTGTGTGTGTATGTGTGTGTGTTCGCTGGAGGTCAAGCTTCTCCGCAAGCGACTTGAGGAGGTCTTCCCAGCAACTTGGGGTGTGTCTTGGTGTGCTGCATGGATGTGACAAAAGAAACAATGCTTAAACTTCAATGTGAACCCTGAGCCATTTCGAAGCGATCATACAACTTTTTGTCAGATATCCGTGACCAAGTCTGAGTTTCCGGTGCTTTTATTTCCGCAGGGTCCTGTGTTTTTTACGCTGCATCCTTTGCTGTTGGGCTCTGAAGCTTTGAAAGCCCTACAGGGGCAGCGAGGCCATTAGCCAATCATTAGCCGCTCAGTGCGCGTCTCGTCTTTGGAGAAAACCGATGAGGTCATCCTCAGCGAAGAGGAGGTCTTCAGCATCCCAAACCTTATTACGACCGAGCTACAAGCGGGGTCCCCCCTGGCTTATGACGTTGGTTGCCACAGCAGCCAAGGATGATCATCTGCGACATCTGCTGAAAAAACACGGAGTCCAAACGCTAGGGAGGGGGGAGTACCATGAAGTACCTTGCTAAGGGACACAAGGTTGGAAAGCTGGACTTCAACCGGCTGATTGAAGAGGCCTGAATCCCGAAGACATCTCCAGGAGTCACAGAGCTCGGGAGTTGCCTTACGTGAGTGGATGTGATGCTCTGGGCACCCCGACTACCTCCATGAAGCACCCCGCACCCCTAACCTTGTGATTGCTGGTGTTTTTTCCTAGGCATTTTGGCACTACAGAAGTGGTCGTTCCCAGAAGCTATTGGAGCTGAACCCACCAGAAGAACCACCGAGGCGATGCAGGAACCCGGACTGCATGGCGCTGTACCAGCGCACTCTCTGGATGCCATTCTTTGGCACGTCGAGCTGCGTCCTGCAGGATTCGGGTCGTCGTTCTGCTCGTGCAGAGATGATGGGAAAGCGACCATAACAGGCTGGCACTCGGCACTTCCTGCATAAAATCCCCCCAGAAGAAGCTTGTAGAAATGCGATTTGGCCAGAGAAGAGAGGCGGGAGGGCAGTCAACTGGTCGTGTTTTTGGCACATCGCTTGCAGTCACCTATTGTCTTTCTATTGAGGGTCGGGGCGCTGCATATCTGGACAAAAATAGCACCAACTCAAGCTGTCACCCTCTTCACGTGTTCAGACTTCTTCGCTTGTCAGAACCTTGGGCTTTCACATGTCATTGGAGTTCCCTCAACACCGACCTTTGTGCCAAAGGCACTCCACCCCTCTCCACAACACACAAACCCAGCCGCCCAAACAACGCGCTGTTCCAACGCACCAATGCGCTTTGGACCACGCTCTCCATCGCCGGGCGGACGCGCGGAACGCTCCAACCACGTCCTGCATGCCGCCCTGGCTGGGCTCCACGCGTTCTGCCAGGCGTCCCAGCGCCCACAAGCCCGTCGCCTGGAGCACTGCACTGCCTCGGCGGAAACGGGCAGAACCGAGGCGCCCGGCCGCGAGGCGCGACGGCTGCGGAAGGAGTGCGGCGTGTTGGGTGGGATGAGAAGCACGGAAGGATGAGAAGTCGCTTGAACCATGCTTGGTACAGGGCTCGCTTGTGCATGAAGCAACATGAAGTGACCCATACCAGCAACACCCTCCAGGGGGCCCATGGGGCGGCGTACCACTTGGTGGTCGCGCCCCGTGCGGAGCGGCGCGCCGTTCACCGGTGCGCGCCTTTGTGATGTTGCAAGGCCCGCAAGATGCGGTTCACCGCCACGGTGCCAGCACCACCTGAGTTCATCCCCACGGGTGGACATGTGCGAGAAAGAAAACAAAGACCCAGCCTCAAACCAGATAGGCTCTAGAAACCCTGTATAGAGTTCCTATACGTTCGACCCTATAGTCAAAAGTCCTCAACGGCACTGCTCCGGTAGATCCGCGCACCAGGCCGCCAAGAAACGCCAGGCCACACCACCGTGCTTGGCCAAGTGGCCCAGACCTCGCGACGCTTTGCCCCCGTGCGGTGTGACAACGCAGTGAAAAGGAGGGTGACGGTGATCCGAGAGGGGCTGCTGGGTCGGACGGGAAGGAGGGTCAGGGGGGAGGGTGAGGATGGAGAGTCTCCTCAAAGGATCGAAGTGCCCAAAAGCTGAACATGTCCGTTTGGGAGCCGGTTGGTGTTTGGGAGTGGTTGGCTTTGGTTACTGTTGGGGTGGCTTTTAGGCCCTCAAACTCTCTGAGATTACAGGGAGTTCTGCAGAATCCATCCAAGACATATACCAGGACCCTCCAAGAGGTGTCTTTGAGTAGCCTCATAGATGTTGAGGGAAGTTAAGGGGTGTCCAAAAACCACCTCTTGGAAGGTCCTAGTAAATAGAGTCTATCAACATCTATCAACCACATAGAACTCTTCAGCCTCAACTTCCAAAATTTACCGGGTTCAACGATCTTCAAGTTTGTCTCTCAAGGCACCATAGTGCACCAAAGAGCCCAATTCACCCGCCCTATCCCGCCCTCACGTTCGGTGCCCAGGCTGCAAATGCCACTCCGCTGTGCCATCTCCTTTTCGGCGGATTTTTCGCTGAGACGGAACAAAGGAGGGGCGGAGGGGAGGAATCTGCAGAAGGCCCAGGACCACGGGTGTTTTTCTTATGTTGTACATTCTTGTACTGCCCCCTTGGGAATTATGGGTAGGGGTTGGGCATTCTATAGTGATAGTGTTAATTTGTGGAGGATCTTGTCTTGTACTATTTTACCTTAACCAAAAATAGCCTGTGGGAACAAGTATCGGTGTGCTCTAACATCTGAGCCTCTCTGGTCTGGTGCTTCAGATAGGATGTCCTCGTTTTGCCAGTCTATGCTTCGACAGCTCATCTGAAAGCACTCTTATGAACTCGGATCCATTCTGAGGGCCTTTAAAATGCCTAACTTCAGCTTAGCTTCTCGAGGAGTAGTTTTTGGGACTGTTTTGGGGGGTATTATGAGTTTTGATCGCTTGCAGTCATCCTGGAGTAGACGGAAGATGGACACTCAAAACTCTTGAACAAAACCTCACCTGACTATCGTCAGGTCAAGTTGCATCTCTGGTCGAAGCATCCATCAAAGTACCAATGCAGGCAGCCTTGGCGCAACGGAGAATCTTCCACAAGCTCACAAGATGCTGTGTATGGCCCAGGTACTGTAACCCACAGTCCGAATTGATGACTACAACGGAGCAAATCCGAGTTCCAAACGTCCTATTGGGCAGTCGATTGCTTCAGCCAGCCGTCGAGCACTAGAGCACTAGGTAGGGGATTAGTGTTACTGTGTGCACAAATATCAAATATCGGTACACTCTCTGAAATCATGGAAGTGGAGTGAAAACCACCTCTTTGGTATTCGGAAGATGTTCACGTCCATGAATGACCGTTTCAGGGAGTGTATATCATATCTTCTGACACAACTGCTGGGAATCCTACTCTATTACGACAAGATGACTCCATGACCCCGTGCACACAGTCGCTCCCCCCGTTCCGTCCGGTTACATAGTTTACACCCAAAAAGGTTTGCTACTCGAAAATGCACGATGCAACGCGGCCCTTGTTTGACCACTGGCCGCCAATGGTGAACGTTGGGAACCGGTCACTGGCTAATATGGTCAGTTCAGGACATTTCTACCATGAATCACCAAACAAACCCAAAACAAGCCCGAAACAAACCCCCAAACGATCCACCGAACCAAACGAACCACCACCGGAGTACGTTTCTGGGCTCGGGCGGAGCGCGGCACGGCGAAGCCTGGCGAAGGCGGACCGGAGGGGCGATGGGAGAGCTCAGTAGGGGCGTACCCAGATGCACCAACGAAACCAACACAGGGAGTAGGGGGTACCCAGCAAAACAGGGGGTACCCAGACGCGACACGTCTGGGACGGAACTGCCGGTCGAAACGGTCACCGACCCCGGGTCAATCCACCACCCGGCAGTTCCGTTTCTGTCGTGTCTGGAGTCGAGAATCCAGCGAAACACCTGAGGAGTGTGGCCATTTTTCAGAGATGGATGGCGACCTATGAGATTTCATGGGCAATCCGAGACTATACCTAGATCTTCCAACCATGCCAAATGTCCTGCCGTTTCATCCATAAAAGCAGCTTAAAACGCATAAATTTGGCATAGTTAGAAGATCTAGGTATGATTGGCTATCGAACAAGAAGACGTATATGAATATGTACCAATCCGAAACACCGTTTTAATGCCCATGGGTTTTCCACTTGTCCGTATTCTATATGAGTGACGGACAAAATCTCTGGCTACCTCTTCGAAAAAGGTCAGGGTCACCCCCCTTCCTCTTTCCATTCTGAATCAACCAGGGGGGCGACCTGAACCATAGATTTTGTCCAATCCTCACATACTCCAGGAATACTCCCAATAATCTATAGATGGTGGGGGGGGGGCGTAGTGGACCTGGCCACCCCGCCTGAAAAAATGAAACATCCGTTCTGCATGGGATCCCCATGGAAAATGGTGTGTTGACATCCCCAAACGCTCCATGTATGCAATATATGAATGCCTACATTGACCCCTCATGGCACCACCCCTGGCCGTTTCTCGGCATCTATACCAGTCCCATGGAGCGTCTGGGAGTTACTTTGCAGACGTGGATGACGGAAGTCATAGTACATGGATGAAAGTCCTTGAATGCCCCAAAGGAAAATTCTGCATCAAGCTTCAACAATAGCATGATAAGGATGTGAAACTGAATGTTTGCAGCGAACTCCACAGAGGTGGTGTTCGATTCGCAGTTCACCATGCAGCTTGCCCATTCAAAATCTGGTGCCACATTGGAAGCCAAACAAAAAACACTCCGGAAGTGGAACGCAAACCAATGGTGTTTAATCCAGGTGTTGGAGGAATCCCCTCATTGTCAGAAGTGGCCCTTTCATTCTGTCCAGGTTCTCCACTATCTACAGCTGTCTGCGTGGCCCAACAACTCCAACAGTGCACACACCTCCGCACTCGCTTAAGCGCGCAAGCACAGCGCGTGGAGAGATGTATCCGAAATGGGCATGTTGCGTTATCGATTCGAGATGCCCACAAGTACTTCAATTCAGTATATTGTATTGTGTAGCCAACCCATAGTCACTAGTCACCATTGACTTTTTAACCCAACAACTCGCAAGTCTGTGGAAAAAAGCTCAACAACTCCGCAACTCAGGCGCCCAAACTCACCATGTCTTGGGAGCCACACTCAACAGCCGATCGGCTGCCATGTGCACCCGGCGTTCCGCGGGGAAGAGCCGCTTCGCGCGCACCGCCGCCTGCTGCGACCGCTGCGTGCCGCGCCGAACACGGGACACGGTCCTACGGTCCTCATGGTTGAAAGTGACACTCCAACAAAAAATGGCCCTAGACTGGGTTTAAATGATCATTACAAAATATTACAAATAGAAGATTCTTAACACTGAATGACATCGCCTCTTGTTGATGAACTTACTCACCTTAAAGCCATCCTTCTTCGCCTCTTCCGGTCCCCCCAACACCCTCGGAGCTTCACCCCCAGCACCAAAAACGCCTCGGCGGCCTCGTCGAGGGGCACCTGCCAAGCAGGTCATCGGAAGACTTCACCGTGGTCATGACCGGAACTGGAACCCACATGGACCTGGGAATGGGATAGCCGAACGTTCGGTGACCTGACCCACCTAAACTGCTGGTATGTCCAAAATCGTGTGGAATCTTCGATGTGTGTTTTTGGATGCTGAGGGGCTGGTGGGGCGAGACTCAAGATACACAAAAGTGAGGATCAGCGACTTGGTTTGCTCGAGTCCTTAGCTGACTTTTGTCGAGTTCGAGGTTCTAATGACCTTGATTATGTTTGCTGTCCTCCATGCATTAGTTCGGAGGATGAAAACCTGAACCCCGGGTGTTCTTTAACGCAACAACAGCCAGTTCCCAGTTCCCAGTCGCCACCGCCTCTCCGTGCTCGACCAGCAGCCGAAGGACCTCTGAGGATAGCACCTGCACCTGGGGCGACGTTGACGTGTTGAAGTGGCACAGCGGGTCGGTCCAAAAACACCTAGGCAATCTCATTTGACTGGACTTGGTCACAGGTTGAACACGACTCGGTCTAGCGGTTCCAACTCGATCGGTCCGACAAAGCCAGACTCCAGACACGACCCGTATAGACGGGACAGCCAGGACTGCCGAGTGTCTCGGTCACCGCGAAAGGGGGGGGCTGGCCATTTCGACCGGCAGTGGCTGGCAGTCTCGGCGGGTCGTGTCTGGCATTTGTTGAAGCTGTGCGTGGATGCCCTGCAGGTCGGCCCATGAAGGGCCCACATCATTACAAGTGGTACTGGTACCCAGGCGTGGTACCCGCTGGGAGGGTTTCAAAAACAATGGCCTATAGGCCTATCGGAGCAAAGAAAAATATGCCTATGGAATGAGGTGGCAAACCTGAACTTGGGGCAAGTTGGTCTCAGGCGTCCCAGTGTTGACGCCCCTTTTTCTGGAAACCTTCTTTCACCGACGTCATCCCTCTTGACACTCCTTCCTCCTCATCTCTTTTCTCCTGATGTCCCTTTCCTCTTCAGATCCCTTTCTCTTGACCGTCCTCTTGCTGTCTCCACTCCTGGCGCCTCCTGACACCCCTTCTTCACATCTCTCTTCTTTCGAAGTCCCTTTCTGCCCGGCTTCTCTTCACACGCGAGACTTGAGAGAGGAGGGGGGTGAACGAAAGGTAGCAGGGAATCAGGCGTAATCCGGGAGGAGGTGAGAGGCCCCCACTTGTTTGAAGAGAAGTGAGTGAGCGTGATGAAAGAAAGACTAATGCACAAACGCTTGACAAAACCTCCAGAAGCTGTAGCGGTCTAGCGGTTTCAATACAGGTTGACGTGCCTTCAAAAGGAGTCACATATTTCTCAAATGCAACTTCGGATTTACATAGTGACGTGCGGCGACCCTGTAAATTGCGTGGCCGCACGCCATGCTTGCAAACAGGACGTGCTCAAAAACACTGGTATTTACGAGGTTTCGTTGCCGTCGATCCACAGCCGCGGCAAGGTCTAAGGCCATGCTTGAAGACAGGAGGAGCTGAAAACACTGGTATTTACGGTATTTTGTAGCCGTCGATCCAAAGGCGCACCACGGTTGAGCGCTGGAAAAGCGCAGAAAACCGTGTAAATACCGGCGTTTTCTGCCGGGAAGGTGCACAAAACCCTGTAAATACCATAGTTTTGTGCAATTTTGAAGCCTCCAAAAGCCTCAAAAACCCTTTCTGACAAAATCTTTCCTGGCTTTTGGTCTTTTTTCGGTCATTTTTCTAACCGAGACGCATCAAAAACCATCGGTTTTTGCGGTGTTTTTTGCGAGACAGCCACAAAAAACGCTGTAAATTCCATGA
Source organism: Durusdinium trenchii (assembly GCA_963970005.1). Taxonomy (NCBI): domain Eukaryota; class Dinophyceae; order Suessiales; family Symbiodiniaceae; genus Durusdinium; species Durusdinium trenchii. The sequence continues at coordinate 442,346 of CAXAMN010028128.1, forward strand.
TTTTTTGTCACTGCTGAGGACTGGAAGAGCTGAAAACACTGATATTTACAGTGTTTTCGAACGGTTGACCCCGAGGCGCGCTAGGGTGGAGTTGAAAGGGGGGGGGGCCCCCGGCCAGCAAACGAAGATGTCGGGGACCATTTCTCCGAGAGATAGGCTGCAGCTCTGGGTTAATACATTTTTGCTAAAGCAAAAGGAAAACTCAGGTAGCGTAACCGCTACCTTTCGTGATGAAACTACGATACACACACGTCATTTCTTCGCCAACTACTATGCTGCTCACGCAGGTCTTTCCCGACCCGCCGGTCGGCGCGCCGGAGCTCCACCGAGGCCTCGCCCCGCACGTCGCGGCTTTGACCCCACGTCGCGGTACCCGACACATCGTGGTCGCCATTTGCGCTCTGTGCACTGCCTTGCCAGTTCTGAGGGGATCCAAACAGCCAAGTGTCCCACTACACGTGGTAAACACGACAAAGTAGCCAATCAAAAATTCGTTACGTCGCAGAAGCATGCAGAAACTACTCCCCGTACTACATCAGCCTGTTAAGCTACTCCCCGAAGTGGCCAGTTCTGAGCCTGCTCCGCGCAGGCTCAATTGCACCGCAAGAAGCTGCACTTGGCTCTCTCTCCGCAACAGTACAGCTTCAATGCGAGACGAGGCGTCCCAATGTTGATCGGTGATTGGCGTCCCAAAACGATTGCCCACGAGACTTCCTCAACTTGAGACATGTCCATGCACCGGACATGTAGAACGACCACCGCCACATCGGCCCCGCGATGTGAACTGCGAGATGGTGACTTGATGGGTGCACATGGCTCCACATGGCTCCACATAAGTGGATCTTCCTTTGAGATGAAAATGATCCCGGCAAGAGATCCCAAACAGTGTGTGTGTGAGGTCTATAAGCAGAAAGTGTAGAGATCTAGACGCATTGGGAAAAATGCCGGACCTCAATCCGGCAAAAGTTTCGGCCGCATGTCAAGAAAAGAACGCTAAGGACCTGCAAAAAGCCGAGATTCTGAAACATAGGGATGGTGAAAGGTTGCCTTTTGTAGCACAAATAGTTTTTCCGAAAACTTGAGAGGCGTGAAGAGGAAAATGGAACCTTCTCTTCAACCGCGTCTTCTAAGTTCTTTGGAAAGTGCGTTGCTTTTTCGGAGACAACTATATGTAGCTTCGACCCCCCCCGTCCAAACGTAGAAGAACCCCCTTGGATCGAGTCCAGATTCTTGAAAAAGACTCTTGGCCTGGAAGTCCGGTTCTCTGACCAGGCTTTAAAATGGAAACGATCTGGGTACTTCGTAGTGCAAACATATAGTAAAACAGCTGGTTGTTTGGGACTCACCTCTATGAAATCAATCTCAGACACTCCATGGGACTGCCATATATGCCTACATTGACCCCTCATGGCACCACCCCTGGCCTGATCGGCAGTCCTATGGCAGTCCCATGGGTCGCGTCTGGGAATGGGCCACGACTCCAATGCGACAGACGAGTGGCGCGGAGAGTTACAGTTACGGGATAAGGAAAAGGAACCACCGGCTCTTCAGCCACTTTTTATACGCCACTTTTTGTGCGGCAATGCGGGACAAATGATCATCCAGACGTGTTCCACTCTCCACTCTCTGCCTCAAAATGATCATCCACAACCCAAGCCTCTGGAGAACAACATGCAGAGACATTGGGTCTATCCTATGTAATACCTGTAAAAATGGATGATGATGATGGTTAGTAAAGGCCTTGTTCAAAAATAGTGATAATTGCTTACTGACTGTTACAGGTAATAGGACAGACCCAACAGAGACAAAAACAAACTAAGAAGACCTTTGCCAGGAAACCTGGAGGTGCATTTTCTACCAACCAGCTTCTTCAAAGTGACCTTTTGAAGGTTCCTAAGTGACCCTTTGGAGGCTTAAGTGGCCTCAAACCAGGTTATCAAAAGGTCACTTGGAAGAACCAGGAATACTTACTATTCAATATATCGTAAACACGAACAAGAAAAACACCTCTCCAACCGTCGCCCGCGACCGCCCCACCGCTCCCTGCTCTATCGTCCCCACCGTCGCGCTCGCGCCGTGCGTGCCCATGGCGGCCAAGGCCACGCGCGGCGCCTGTTTACACGGTCGGGCCGACGGTGGTGACCTACCTGGAGCTTCAAGGGGTGTCCTGGCTAGAGGTCCCTGTAGGTCGTGGGCTGGGGCTGGTACCAGTAGGTGACCTCGACATGAAGGTACCAGTACGTGGGGGAATCATTGTCCATTTTCCTTAGACCCGCAGCTAAGAAGCTTCAGACAGAATAGACCTGCAGCTTCAGAAGCTTCCGAGGTATATACCAGTACGTGGTTACCAGTACGCGCGGGACCTTCTTTTTCAAGATGAACAAGACTTGCATCTTTGTGCGAATAGAAAAACCCAGAAGCCTAAAACCTCTGTACTGTCAGGAAGAAGATGCACTGGCTTCCTTCTCTTAACCGGTGCTGTACTCACACAATCCAAAGGATGAGCATTTCCTCTGCGAACTTGTGGGGGTGGGTTGGTGTTGTGCGGGTGTCCGAACGACCAACAACCTTATCAATCCATGTACCTTCTCTCACGCATCTGCGGGTGATAGAAAATTATGGATCAACTGGGTTTAGAAAAGTAAAACAAAACAAACATCATCAAAAAATAGCACCCAAACGTTCCAAGGCCCGGGTGTCTTGGAGAGCTTCCCTGATCCTCCTCGATTCGACCGCAGCTCTGTCTTGCACCCCCATTTCAGTGATGACTTCTGGGGCACCCGGGCATCTGCAGCGATGGCCTGGGCAGCACCACCTGTGTGCGCCAATCAAGCCGGCAACGAGCACCAATCAAGCGGACTGCCCATCCAGGACAACGAACCCCGCGGCCCGTCTCGGCCCCGTCTCGGCCGTCTCGGCCCCTGCACAGTCGGCGAAGACGGTTTTGGGCGGCCTGAACCACCGCGAACTATGTACAATGGCCACATCTTTAGACTGGCGCAGGACCACAGCGTGCTCCTGGTGATCGGCCTCTGACGGTCAGGCCCGTCTTGTTCGGCAACATGTGCACCCTCTATCACCCTCTGGTCTCAGCTTTCCATGGGTTTTCCCTCGGGAAAACGTCAGCGCGCATGTTCGAGAAAAAAACGCACGCAGCAGTTGATGCATCGATGGCGTACCAAACCCACCTGATTGTCTGCAGTTCGATGTCCTAGAAACGGTCTTGGCCCCCTTTCCAGGGTGAAAAAGTGCAGTCACTGTAGTCCATCAGACGACCATTTGGTGAACTTGAGTGTCGATGGTGCCGTTTGTGCTTTAATTTAGGAGGATCTTTGAAGTTTACAACCATAGGCGACCATAGGGGATCACACTCAAATAGCGTCTGGCTCATAGAACAACCTGATGGAAACGGGCTGAGCGGAGCTACAACTCCAACATCTTCCAGCCCACAGTTCTACGGAAAGTTCGGATCGAAATCTCTTGGAGAATCCTTGGATAATATTAAAGAAGCGATGGAACCAAGGATGATCAGAGCGTACCTGCATCAAACCATAGGGTGGCCGTGCTGACCTATCAGTGGATCCCCCAATACAATGAATCCTTTATCGACAAACAGACAACAAGACCTTTTGGTGGGCTCCAAAAGGTCTTGTACAACAATACTCTTGTGACCAAGTCGCTCAAGCTTCATTCTGTTTTATCTGTTCTTTTTGGGTGCCAACTTGTTCTACCCGTCATTCCTCAAGACCATGGTTCCTGACTAAGAGGCCAAAAACCAGCCCTTCGCAGCGCCAGTCAGATTGCAGATCAATCCTCCACCTCCTCGAGGCCCTCCTGTGACGAAGGAAAATAGACAGTTCTGCCGAGTCTACCTGCTGGTTGGTGGTCGCCTTATTCAAGCTACACACGCAGTTCCATAATAGGTCCAACATGCATGTGTTCGATCACTTAATTGTAAAAGCAAGATCCATATAAGAAGTGGAAAGAAATTGAAAGAAATGAATGACAAAGGAAAAGAATCGAAAGGAACCACGGTCCTTGGACTTTTCCAGTGACTCTTCGGTAAAGCGCACGATCCGGCGGTAGACCTGCGGATGGACAGAACCCGATCGTTGGATCTGGTTATTAACAGCAGCGGAGGCAGGAGGAAATGAATATTGGAGGGTTGGAGTTGGCTTGTGCCATGTATGAAAGTAGCAAGAAAAGTCATGAAAGGCTAAGAAATACCAACAACGCAAGCTCAGAACTGTTTGTTCTCTTCTTTGCTGGATGTTTGATGGTGCTCCAAAACCCAAGTGGCTGGCATAAACATTGTGCACACCAGCAAGCCAGAAGATGCTAGACACAAATCTCCCTGCGACTTAATACAAAGAGAAAGGTTCTGCCCCAGGTCGCGGCTACACTGCGGACCCTCATGGTCGCACCAGATATGGGAGTTTGTTGAATCAAGAGTCTACCAAGGATCGAGCAATCGACCAATCCAATATTCGCGAAAGGAAAAAAATCGTCTATACACTAAGAATTTTAATTCTATACAGTATCATTTGAAATATGCGTGTGAATCAAAAGTCTACACTACCCTTGCTTCGCCTTCACCAAATGGTTGGCGCCCGTCCGCTCGTCCACGCAGAGCGCATCGGCCCAGACTTCCTGCGTTAGTGTCACTGATCACTGGTGTGGGCAAGCCCAAGAAGAGAAACCACACGGCGTATCACGTGGCACTATAGAGTTAGAGTATTATCACGTGAGTGTTCATGCTAATCTGACCGCAAGTTTCCGGCCCGATCGACTGGTCGTCCGCGGTCGTCACGTCGTCCGGATCCCCCGCTCCATTCGTCCGTGGGCGCCGCATTTCTCGGTGTTTCTGGTCACACTGGTCTGAAACTGGCCTGCACCAGGTTCTCAATGAATGGCATAGGCCCAACCAGTAGAGGAAATGGGGTTTTCCAAGAGGGCCGCTGTCCTGTTCCTTGTGAGATCCCAGGACACCTCTCATCCCTCAGAGGGTATACGAACAAGCTCAATACAGACTCCAAAACGCCCGTTGATAGCAAGGGGTCAAGGTTTATGGGTTGACGGAATGCTCATGCTGCAACTTCTTCCCTTCAGGGCTAGTCCTTGCGCGTCTTGTCTTCCTCTTTGGTCTCTTTCTCCTTGGCACACGTGAAAGTGGTGCGATGTTCATCCACAGCTGATCTCGCCGACGGATGATCGAATTTGGGTGGGTCTCACAGCTTCAGGCATCATTGAGTTTCTGCGGATTCCCTCTCCCATGGCTCCAGGATCTCAGATGTTGGCCTGTTTTTACCTTCCCCTTCATGTGTGATCAAGACCAACAGCGTCTGTACAGAACCCCTGGCCATTCTGCGGATGCGCTGTACTTCAGGCTCCTGGCCCCACAGCCTCTGGAGTTCTTCAAGCCAAATATGTTTTTTGGAGATCTGGATCTTGTACACCCCAGGGGCCCGGCAACCTCCGTTGAAGTTCTTCGTGTTTTTGAGGCTTGTAACATCTCATATAACTGGCCACAAACCTTTTCACAATGGTCTAGAGGTATTACCCTCTCACGAGGGCATAGGAGCGCAGGAATTTGAGGTCTGACAATGCAATCTTGGAGGCTTCGAGTGCCTCTTTCCCGAGGTCGTCGTGGTGAGCAACCAAATCAGCAAAAGGTCTGACCATGCCGTCGTTCAAGATCTTTCATCGAAGCAAATCCTTGAATACTTCAGGAATCTTCAGGACTATACCCTACGAACGAAAGTAGACCACATCCATATGAATCACATATATATATATATATATGAATCATAATCATAGGACTCTTTTTTCAGGAGAGACCGATTCAAATCCTTTTCTGGATCCTTTTCATCGATCATTTCTCAGTACTCACAGCTGCGGCTTCCCGTCCTGAGACCTTCGCTGCTTCCCCTCGCTGCTGACAGGCGACGTGCAGCAGCACTTTGCAATCGGTCGCCTCCTTCACCACTTGCCTCCCAAGCAGGAAGGGGGTGCGTAGCTGCTTGGAGGGGGAGGGCGCAGGGCGGAAAGGCAAAGATCAGGCAGCCGCTTGATGTCAATGGCAAGACCTGGTAGGATTGGTCTGTGATGGGTCAGAACCCCCTTATCCCCTTGGTGATTGCATCGTTCAGTGCCTCGAAGACCACACACTCGCTCCCAAAACAAGGTCGTCTCTTGGGTCATCATGAGTCATCGCAACCTTCCGCCGTTCCACAGGTCCCAATCTGGGTGTTTCGAACGGGCTAGGCCATTCTTCTTCCAAATTTTGCATGTCTCAAGGTCCCCAAGAGTTCCATCCAATTCCACGTTCTTTTCGTTCTTCCGAGCGGCTGCATGAACTGCGCTTTGATGGGGTCCTGCTGCATCACCTGCACCGTGGCAGGCGCTCTGCCCACATCCCCGCGCGCTTCGACGGCCGTCGGACGCCCCCCCCCCGCGTCGGCCGGACCACGGGGGGCGGGTGTCTCTGTCGACTCCGGATGACGCCGGATGGTCTGAGAAGAAGATCTCTCCGGTCTGGTGAAAAAAAGGGGTGCCAAACGAATTCGATGCGAGATGACCGATGCGATGAGGCGTCCAAGATGCAGCAGAGATGTCTTTCGTCTCGAGGAAAGTGAAGATGTGCTTCTCCATATCTCCCTTCATCTGAGTATCATGAAATCGCTCGAATCCATACCTGGATCGTCCAACGACGTGCAACATGTATGCCTGTTCATCCATAAAACCAGCTTAAAAAGGCATAAAATGTTGCACAGTTGGAAGATCTAGGTATTACTATATGTTACTCTATCTTTGGAGAAGACCATCTGGAAGCACCAAATGCCCCCAAAAAAGGCATCTTCGGAATCCCACTGCCTTGGTCATGTGTCGCCCCATCAGCCCCTCTTCCATCCCACCGGCCCACCTCTGCACCCAAGAAGCCCAGGGTACGGATCAGATCTGGGCCTACTTCGCGCGCGGGTTGGCGCGTGCGCGCGCGAAGTTGGCGCCAAACGCGGGGTTTTGCCACCAATTTGGGGAAGAAGCGAAAGAACCAAAACAGCCCCTTGGCAGATATGGATTTATCTGGATTTTGGTTCCCCCGCCTGGGGTGATTGAAGATCTCTGGCATTTGGGGTTGGAATCCAAGCGTGGAGCTTGCTACGTCCGAACGAAGAGGAGTGGCTGTGACAAGACAGTGCAAGTGACCCAAGTCAGTCATTGTTCCGGTGTTACCCCAAGATGATCGGCGAGCAATGGAAGCACATGATCCTGTCCTTCGTGATGGTACAGCAACGTCCAGGTTTTTGCACACTTGGCCCGAAGGTCATGACCTCGCTCTTGCGGTGATGTTGAGGACATGCAATTCATGGATCTCCGCCGCCCTGAAGGAAGGCCCTAAGGCCGAGGGGGCCGCCCGAAGGCCGCCTTTCATCGCTTGCTGCCGTTCAGGGAAGCTCTCCCAGGGAAACGCCAGCTGCCCGTCAGTGTCCTGCGCAGGGGCGGGGATGAACAGCGCGGAACATGGAAACTCAAACAACGCACGACTGTCTGCATTGGCATGTCTGACGGGACCATAAAGAATGGATGAGAATGGCCAGTCATCATCAATTTCTTGGGTCCGCCTTCCACGCACAGACAGAGAGAGAGAGAGAGGGAGGGAGGGAGAGAGAGAGAGAGGGGGGAAGGCGGAGGTGTTTTCCTCCAAATCCAATCCAACTGAAAGGGCTGTGTCCAAAAACAGCTTGTTTTGTTCTTATGTTTAGTTGGAAGGCCCTTCCAAGCGAAGCATGTCTCTTCACCATGTCGGTCTTCGCGTGTCCTTCGTGCTTTCGGATCGGTCCCATCACTCATGACCCGCTTCGCTACCCGCTCGTGGCCTGCGGCCTCAGCCCGTCGCATCGGTCCTTCTACCTCGTCCCGGACCGATCCGCACGGCCGAAGGGCGTCGACCTCGGGAAGCCGAGCCGCACCTTGAGGGCCTCATAGGCTTCGGTGATGCGCTGAAACTTCTCGCGCGGCACCTCCTGGCAAGAAGCGAAGCGAAGAAGAGGGTGGAGAGGGTTGAGGGGGGTGGGGTCATGTATTATATTGCGCGGGAAAACGACTCCGGATTTCTTCGTTGATTCCCCACTCAAATGCGCTGTTCATTGAACCAAGTCGAAATCGTCCCTCCTTCCCATTCCTTTGGGAATTTCCAGCAGAGATCCCGAACTCGGAACCGGTCCTTGTTCTTGTCAGGATGATACTTCACCGAAAGCTTGCGGTACTGCGCCTGTGGCCACCAGCCACTGTCGCTTGCTCGGGATGGAAGTTGAACGAGGGCGCGGGCTGGATGGGCTTTGAAAGGTCAAAGTTGGGGAAGAAGGGTCACACGCCCAACTTGGAAACAAACACTTGGAAACTATCAGTTAAGGTAATGACGATCAAAAAAACAAAGAAACAGGAACTATTTTGTAAACAGAACACCATCCATAGAGAGAGAGAGAGAGCAATCTTGAACACATTCACAACGACTTGCGCGTTCACCCACCCAGCAGGTGGTCTTCGTTGGTTTCTGAAACGTTCTTCTTGGACTCCCGTACCCGTATTGGTCGCCCTACTTCCCGGCCTTGATCTCTTCCTTGCTGGAAGTGTCCGGGATCTCCAGCGCTGCCCAGTGTGGACCTAAACCAGGTGCCGAAAAGACTGGCGGCCGCCGGCCACCACACCCGATGTGGCTGAGCTGGCAACCTGCGTGGGGGAGTTGCCTCAGGGTCCTTTAACAAGGCACATCACCAGCCCCTATGCTTTCAGGGACGGGCTGAAATGACATTGCATAAGCAGGTGTTGTTGATGGTGTTCATGATGGTGGCTTTCCATCACTTAGATTTCGCTTGTTGACGCTGTGGCTTGGAAATCAGCCATTGAGGCACAACCTCAATGCCAGCATGGTGGGACCAGGGGGCCAAGTGGAACTGAGGGGGGGCACGCTACCAGCGCGCACGCTACCAGCGCGGGTGGGATGCTTTCAGGTCAACCTGGTACCATGCTCTTCCCCCGAAAAACTCGTCTGTGTGCGGCCGGTGAGATCATTCAGGGGATGAGTTGATGAAGCGCCAGATGAGTGGAACCCCCTCACCCCCCCCACCCATCCCCACCCCGCAGCTGCCGCAACTGCCACCGAGGTCGCGGCTTTGATGAGGATACACACCCACCTTGATCCCGGGGGGGCTGGGTTGGTCCAAAAGGCTTGGCATGTGCCGGCGGTGGAGGGGCTGTGGGACATGGAGGGGCTGGGTGATACAGGGGAAGTGTACTGGTTGGTGAACAGTCACCACTGCTATGAGAGTGCAAAGCAGTGGCATCTCTCAGATGTGGCATTCCTCGTTTTCGGTCAATGCACACACACCGAGTCCTCCTCTTTGCCAGAATGCTTCGCCCGTTTGGATCCCCCAGATCCGCTTTGGATCTGAACCGTCAGATGAGAAACAGATGCACGGACCGTCGGTGTGAAAACGCGAACCGACGGGTCGGACCTGGATCTCGGGCGTCGGAGAACCCATCCGTCGTTGGAAGCTCAGGTCTGTTTCCGTGCAGGCGGTGGTGTCCATCACCCGGTGGTCATCACGTGGTGGTCGGCGAGCGGAAATTCAGTTGGATTCTATAAACCCATATATCAATCTTCAAGGCTGAAATGGTTGTCATATTAGATCATGGTACGTGTTATAATGTTTTATAGAATTCACAACACGTTTTGAGAACCATACAAAAGGATGATAGATCTGGGAAGGCCAGTGGCATCTTGCATCTGGGCTAGATCTATGCCCCAGTCTTTGAGGGTCACAGTGGCATCTTGCATTGTACTTGGCAGGCATGTGCATGCAGTCTTCTAAAGAAGTACTGTAATATCAAATCAAGCCTGTGACTATTGCGTGACGGTGTTCCTTTTGCCCTAATTCCAAATCAACCCCACAACCGAATTTGAAAGAAACGGGTGTCTGAATCAAGCAACCGTCCACGCAAGAGTCTCTACATAAGCGCCCTGGCGTTTGGCGAACTTACACCACTCAAAGACAGGCATTCTTCGGTCTTGGGGAGACGTCAAGGGGTTACATGTCCCAAAAGCTAAACCTCTCACTGGATCCACTCCACTCAGTTTCTTCCAGAAATCCTTGGTGACCGGGGTTGTTCCTCTGACACAACCTCTACCCCAAACCATCCAAACCCCAGCTGAACTGCAGCAAAGAAGCGCTCACTTTCGATTCACCCTCCTGTGGCTCTGGGGACCCAATGCCTGGAGATCCCCCCCTTTTCACGACAAAACCCCTGGTACGACCAAAAAAGGGATCTGAATAGGGCGTGACGGTCGAAAACAAAGGCTCCTAGATCAAAGTCAACCTCAGGGTTTATATTGCCTGCCCGGAGCATTTTTGGCAGCTTGTTGCCGCTCAGGTCCTTTTGCAAGCCTAGCTGCTGCTTTGAAAGTCAGAACACGCGCTCAAAAATTCAAAAAAAAACATTGGAACTCACCCAAAACCTATCAACGCCCTGTCTTTTTGCCAAGCAAAGTTTGAAAAAAGCGGAGTTCCCAGATCAGAGCCTACCTTACATTGTCGAGCCCCAGCTCAAAGGATTCTCTGCATCCCGCTCCTCCCACATGAGGAACATCAGCACTTTCAGCTCAGGAGCCTATGACGTTCGTGTCGCGTGGACGGACGTACGGTATGACGGAGCCGTCCGCATGTCCCGGATGGACGTCCCGCGGGTGGATGGGGTGCGAAGGCTCAACAGGCCGAAGTGTTTCTATAGCTCTGAGGCAGAGGATAAGGCCGATCAGTTGAACCACCAGATCATGAAGCCGAAGAAGCAGGGTGAGTTGATCCAAGTGCTTGGTAGAGGTCTTGTGGCGGCTCTTTTGGATCTCTTTGGGCTTGTTGGAGTAGACCAATTCACTGAAAGGACCAGTTCACGCGCGCTTCAGCTGGCGAATTAAAGTTCGCAAACCCTCCTACCTGTTCTGTGTCTAAATGGCAAATAAACTATAGACACGACATCAAAAGGGGAGAGACATGAATAAGAAAAGCAAACGACTTACTTGCTCTGGAGGGCAGAGCAGGGAACGACCTGGGGATGAGTAACATGCATTCCAAGTACGTTGCTGGCCCAACCCTGACTGAACCGCTGACAGCACAAAGCAAAAAGAACCCTGAACTACTTGGAGAACGAACTTCTCCATCTTCATCCGATCCCGCACGGTCCAAGGGCCGTTCACCCGCACACACTCGCGCCTTCTCCCCTTCTTTCAGCTGAGGTTTTCTGGCCATGGGACAAATGCCTGCGGTTTTTTTTGGCGGAACACGGTGAACTCCACCGGCATCGACGTCATTTTTGCGCTGCAGTGCTGGGTGCCCAAAAGAAACAGACCCATGCAGTCATTGGAGACATTCGTAGGGCTTGCAGCGGCCGGCCGTACAAGCAAGGACTGGGGTCGAAAGCAAGGAAATCATCGAAGCCAGTTCTGCAACAAAAAGCGGTATGTTTGCCTCTGTTGGAGCTTGCAAACACGGACAAAAGGAATCAACAAGACAGACCGATTCTGGCCTGTATTTCGCTCACAAGATTCTTGCCAAATGTCTCTTGTACTAGACTAGACAAAATCTCAGTCTCGGTCACCAAATATGTCAGCTCTCACTCCAGAACCTCCAACAGAGGTGGGTCAGGACCCGAGGTCGTTCGACTATCCCAGTTGGGTACTCCAGTGGGGTCTTAGTTCAGGTCACCAACCTCTCTTGGTTTGGGATGTTCGACCCAGGCCGGTCACCGGAAGCCGAGCGGCTCCCGGCTTCGGATCTTCATCTTCACCGGTGGCCATCCCGGATGCGTGGCCATGGATGGAATGGGCGCCCGGGATGGGCGCCCGGGATCCCGGAGAGGACCTTTGTTTGGATTTGGGGATGCCAAAAACACCAGCACGACCTGTACCAGGACCCTCCAGGCTAGGGGTGTCTATTTATAGCCCCAACTAGCTGTGATTCGGGGTGTCCATTAACCACCCTTTTGGGGGTTGTAGGTGGACCGTTCGGTGGCATTCTGCACTTGGACCCGCCGGACCGAGCACTTCGCCCTTCGCCGTGAGGGAGGTCGGCTCCACCATCTAAGAGGTTGACCCTCTTGACCAGCGGCCCCTGACTGAGAGTTTGCTTACTCCTTTTCTGCCCTGATGGCCTGATGGTGATATCTAAACTCGTGATGAATCAACCCCCCAGACACGGATTGATACTTTCTACATCTTTTTGCTCATGTTTTTTGCCCTGATGATATCCTGATTATGGTAAGAGTGGATTAATAGAGTATAGAGTCTTGATGAATCAAAGAGACATGGATTGTAAAAGCCTCTTCAGATGTGATCTCATATGGGAAGTTTTATTGATGACTCTCAGCTGGAGCTACTTTGCTGAGTCAGACTAGAACCTGGGCTCCGGGTTTTTGGTTCCCGGATTGGTGTTTTCGGTTCCCGCGGTGTTTTTGGTTCCCAAGTGGGTTTTTGGTTCCCGCGCGGCGGTGTTTTCGGTGCCCGGCTCGGTTTTTTCAGTGCCCGCGGGTGTTTTCAGTTCCTGTGATGGTGTTTTCGGTACCGGCCTTGCGTTGAAGAGGGAAAAAATGCGCGGATGTTTTCGGTTCCCGCGTCCGGTGTTTTCGGTTCCCGCGTTCCGTGCGTTTAGGTCTCCGGTGTTTCTGGTTTTCGCGTCCGGTGTTTTCGGTTCCCGTGTCGGGTGTGCTGTGATCCCGTGTGAAATGGTGGGAGTCTTGTGTTGTCGCGGGACAACGCGAAAGAATTTTTGTAAAGACACGAACAAACACGAACCACCAAAAGCCACAATCACTACCACCACCACCACCACCACCACCACCACCACCACCACCACCACCAC
>CAXAMN010028128.1:462598-476832 GCA_963970005.1 Durusdinium trenchii
GACAAGCCATCCATGCAGGACTCTGCCAACAGGCTTCCCTTCTCCCCAAACTTGCCTGTTGGTACCCTTCTGCACAGGCGCGCCTACTAAACCCCCAAAAAATTGAGTGACTGTGCAGCCTACGCAACCGCAACTACGGGAACTGACAACTAAGGACGGTCGAATTCAATTAGCGAACTTGGTCGCTGCATGAACTTGTACCACGGGGCCAGCACGTCCGCCAAGGTTATACGCACCCGATTTGCTTCAGGGAACTTGGCCCTCATGGCCAAGGGCAATGGCTTCGCTTCTGGGTGGTTCAAACGACTTAGCAAGTCAGCCTCTTCATTCCGCTCGCCTGCCACATGGGACAGCTCCAAGGCCACTTGTAGCTCCAAAGCCGCAAAAGCCAAGGCCATCAGCGCAAAGCACAGCGGCGGCGCAGTGGACATGCCCTTACTGCAAGCCGCGACCACTGGCATGTTGTCGCCATATTGTCGCAAGCGCACACAATGCAACTGAGCGGTCCCATCAACCTTTGCGCGAGCCAGAACCAGAGCCAGCTGCGCTAAAAGCTCCAGAGCACATATAGCTGCTTGCATCTTTTCCGGCCACTGCCAAAGATCGGGTAATTGGCCCTGCTCAATTTCCAGGTGGAACCAAAACAGTTTGTTTGACTCCAAGGCCCGAAACCAACCTCCTATGCCTGAGAGAGCAGACCCGGCCCAGGCATCCGCCGCAGCGTCCTCAGCCACCCTCTCACCGGCCCAAGAGAAGCTGTTGGTGCAAAACACCCGCTGTAAAGTGTGCAACGAGGACAACGAAACCGGATCCAGATCCACACAGGGAGTCCATGCCGAAAACCGGACCCAAATCTTGCCCGTGATCGTTCGGGGCTGTTGCAGCAGACGACGCGCATTGATGACACAATCAACTGTCTTGCCACCCACAGCGTGCAAACGCCACCCCTTTTGAATGTCGCTTCTTGCAGCAGCAGACTGGACTACCAGCCCGTCCCCCAGGATCATGGCCAGCTCTTCTAATTGCCCCAAACTCAGACACTGCAAGCGTGACCCTGGCTTGTTCAGCTTGATAAAGAGAGGCGCAAGGAAAGCTCGCAATGCGAGCCGCACTTGAGTCGCCCAAAGCAGAAACCCCAAGAGCTGAGAGAGCTTCTTCCGAGGCACCCGTCGCGGATGCAACCTCCACCAAGCCAGCTCCCTAAGCACCTTCGCTTGCTTGCTTTCCGGCAAGGACGCCCAGAAACCAGAATGCAAGGACAACTGCCACCCCAAATAGGTCAACTCGGAACCCAATGCCAGTTTACGCCAGGACAATGGCACAGCCAAGATTTGCAAAATAGCCAGCACCAGCACCACCAGCATCGCGAACGCCCCCCGCGGCAGGAGGAATAGAAAATCATCCACATAAACCGCCCCCAGGTGGCGGTGGCGCACCAGGAAGTGTATGGTTCGTAACAGCAAAGCAGAAAGCCTCGACCACCAATACGCCGACCACGCGGCCCCAAAGTGGTTGACCACGTATGCGTAGAATTCTCCTTCAAGTGAGAATACCGAAAAGCCCACATCTTCAGCAGCCGTACGAATAGATTTGTGAGCCCCCTTGATGTCCACGCTGAACAACACCCACTCTTTGGGGTCCACCGCCACACCTCGCCAAGCGGCGAACCTGTTCAGCGCAGCAGTGAACAAGAAAAGCGAAGGCACCTCCGCCCGCTCAAGGAATCTGGCCGCCGGGCTCGCCCCACTGGCACGGGAGTCGCCAATGAGCCGGTCTTCTTTTCCAGGGCACGTCACGAGCCCCAGCTTGCCAATTGCCAAGGAACCATCCGGGAATCGCTGTTGTACTGCCGACATCCCCCCTGCAATGTGTACCAAATAACCAAGGTCCACTTCTTTCTGGACTAAAGCGCGAACTTTAGCCGGCTCCTGTTCTGCAGAAATGTGATTGGAGGTGCACCAGAACAAATCGCAAGCCTCAGCCCCCTCGTCACCCCATTTGCCAGAACAAGGTGGCCAAACACCAGATGCAGGGATTGCCTCCCGTACTCCCGTAGGCGCCCCGCGCCGAAGCACTTTGCACAGAGCAACATCTGGATCATCCATACGCAGAGCCAACCTTTCCAGCAGATTGAACTTGTACGGAGTGAGTTCAAAGGACTCCAATGCCCAAGCCGAATCGATACCCAAGGCTGAACAAACGGCCACTTGCATCAAATGCACCTCTGAGTCAGTGAAGAACGGATGCTCCAAGGTCTTGCCACACAGCGCGGCCGCCCGGCAGCAAGCATCTTTCGGCAGGGAAGACCAAATTGCTTTGCGCACCGCAGACAATGGGTCCCGCAAAGCTCCAGGCGGAGGCACTTGCCAATCCAGAGTGCTCGACAGACCACCCCCGTCTTTCAGCAAAATGCGGTGATAATCTGCAGGAGAACCACTCTCAGGCTGCTGAGCCACCCCCGCCACGTCAGCCTGGCCCGCATCTTGACGGAAAGCCGCAGGCTGCCAGGGTGGAGCGCTACCAGCTGGCAGCGAGGGGGCAGCCTGCAGGGTCTGCTGCTACCTCGCTCCCGCATTGCTCCATGATGGGAGCGAGGCAACGCCCCTAATCCTCTTTCGCCAGTTGCAAAAGCTTTGCGCACGCATGCCGCCCATGTTCAGCAGAGCCGCAATGATCACAGTGATGCTTAAACTTGCATTCGTCGCGCATAGTGCATTTGCCTTCTTGGAAGCTCCAACACAGACCCTTGGCACGCTTCACCCCTTTGTCTTTGCCCTTGCCCTTGCCTTGGCCACGACCCTTGCCAGCACTTGTAGTTTCAGCACCATACGGGGAAGGACGCCTTCCCTTCTCTGCTGGAGCTTTGAGGCGCGGCTGCAGCCACAATCGCAAACTGTCTCGCACCACAACTGCCTCATAAATAGCCCTGTCCAAATCATTGCCCTTGCTCATCAAGTCCTGCAGTTGACGGCAGAGTTCCGCATCTGCAAACTCGGCCTCTGCAAGGTTTGGGGGGCGCATCCCCACATCAGCCAACCCAACGCGATGATACAGCAGCATGAACTTGTTGACAAGCATTTTGCCCGACGACAAATGGCACCAATCCAGCAACGCCCACGCCACACTGCGCAGCGACAAAACCTTCTGCACAGCGAAGGGGGAGGAAGACACGTCAGCTTCCAAAGCGTCAACATGTCCTGTCACATCCGCCAAAAGGCCCAGGAGAGACTTCTCCTTAGAGTGGGAGCAGGACTGGCGGGAACGATCGTATTGCACAACGCTCAAGATTTGCTTCCAAGGGATAAACTTCAACTCCCCATTCCGCTTTTGGAGCGCGATCTGCTGCAGCAATTGCTTGCAGGGCTGCCCATCCGCTTCCAAGCACTCTGATGGGTAGTCCGCCGCAAACTTCTTCCACAACTCTGCCAACTGAGCCGCATCCAGCTGCGGGCCCACTGAGAGACCCAACAAGCTCGTCCCTGCTGCATCCGAAACCACTGGCGCCTGATCACCAGCGTCATTGCATACTTTTGTGCACATAGCCAAGAGACGCCGCAAGCGGCCCGCTTCCAAGCACTGAAGCAAAGAAGGCGCACAGCCCTTATCTACCCCAGCCGCCTGCAGCACAGCATCAATCGTCTCCTCAGCCCCGCTCTGCAGAGTCCAGTGCAACTCCGCGGCAGTCGCGAAGCCCCGCGCAGCCAACTCCTCCTGAACTTTGCTACACAGCCCCACCTTTTGCAACAAGTCCTGAAATTTCTTCTTGCAGTCCATCGCGGACATCGCGCCAGCAAAGACAAAGGAAGGCAAGACAACCAAACAACCAAGGCCAACGCCCAAACAAACACTCCCAGCGCACTTGCTGAAAGGAATTTAGGGAGACACCTCCCACACCGAAACGACTAACGAGCGCCCTCCAGGTGAACCACGTCACCGGATCTCCCCGAGATCCAGATCTCCCACGAGATCACAGCAGACCCACGTCTGCAAGATGACCCACGTCATCACAGCAAACCCACGTTTGCAAGAGGACACTTCCTCGAAGGTGACCCACGTCACCGGATCTCCCCAGAGATCCAGATCTCCCACGAGATCTCAGCAGACCCACGTCTGCAAGATGACCCACGTCATCACCGCAAACCCACGTTTGCAAGGGGACCCCCGACCTGGAAGGTGACCCACCACCGATCTCCCTCGAGATCCCGATCTCCCTCGAGATCCCCACGACCCCACGGCCGCGCAAAATCGCGCACACAGCGCCCCACTTTTTGTCACTCCGCACCCAAGAGCAAACCACATGCAGCATGGCTACAAGGTATGAATGCTCCAATGCTAGTTGACGGGTCTTCCGATCGCACCTCCCAATGTGGCTCATCCACCGACTGAGATGGGGCACACGCCCGCCGTAGCGAACCACCGGCTAGAATCACAGCGTGAAGCTTGTGAGAGCGGCAATTCACCAGAAACTTTCCGCCAACAAGCTGCGCTGGGCCAGGCACCGCGTCCTCTTCGTCGTCCGCCTCCAACAGTTCGCCGCACACGCTGCTCACCGAGGACTCCGCCTCCGACTCATTCTCATCCGACTCAGACTCTGTGTCCGAAGTGCCCGAGGCACAGATGTCCAGACCCAAGGGAGCCCCCCGCAGTGCCGATGGCGCCGGCGCCAGAGGTTCCTCAGGGCAAGGCTGGCGTGCACCTCTTGCTTGAGGGGTCAAGGGGCACCAACCGCCACGTATTGCCCGAGCCACCACCAGCTGCGCCCTCAGCGCAGGCAGCACGCCGTCACGCCCATACTTTTGAACCATAGCCTCACCGGCTTCGCGCGCCCGATGATGCCCCCACAAGCGGCGGCAGCGCCCATCGATGTCTAACTGCAAGCCCCAACAAAGCCCAGTCACTTTTAGACTGTGCAAAGTGTAAATGGAAACCGCATGCTCTGGGACTTTGGCCACACACACGAGCAAACGCCTCAACTGAGCTTGTGTATAAGTAAACGAGGCCCGGCCCCCAAAGGGCCCAGGGATCAGGAAATCGACCTCTCCAAGCTTTTCTCGCAGCAATTTGACAGCTGCCGTCCAATCATCATAGATACCCACAGTAAGGCAGCCCCAAGGCATAGAAGTCTTGGAGGACTTTGTCTTCCAACATCTGCAGCGCACAATACCCTGCACGAAGTCCATCTCAGGCACTGCCACGCGCTGGGCATCAGAAAAACGAAGCGCACCCCAAAGCATAACCAAGAACACCACACACATCAGTGTAGGTGGATCCAGCTGTGGACCCGAAGCCAAGGCAGCGAGCACTGCAGCCTCCATTCGCGCCACGGCATACAAAGGCAAAGGTACAGCTTCCTTGCGTTCCTTACTCTCTGCCGCATCGCCCGAACAAGCAACCACGACAGGATTTGCTAAGGTAGCCAGCAAGCGATCCCAGCCCAGCAAGGCCGCCACGAACTTCAGGGAACGCCAGGGGGCGATCGCGCTACGGTGCTTCGCCTGTACGCAATCAAAGAAATTGACCAACAAGTCTGCACGCGCGAACGGCGTCTCCAGGTCAGTGCCGTGGATGAAGTCCACCCATAATTTGAAACCCGGCAGGTGCCGCCGCAAGGTACCGGCTGCCTTTGTCCGCAAAACTCTAATCAAGCAACCCTCGGCCAACTCGCCCAAGTCTTGGAAGACCGGCGAGGAGTTCAAAAGTGGCTGCAAGTAGCCAACCCAAGTTCTTGCGAGCGCTTGCCACTGTTCTTCCTCCCAGGATTTGGCGCGGCAGCCCGGCTTGACCCAAAAACTACGGGCTGCACCACTCCTAACAACATCAGCGCTCACTTCAGCGAGAACGGCCACCGCTTGCTTGGCCGCAAAGTCATCGCAACCTCTCACAGGGCCTGGCAAACCACCCTTGCACAGGCGAAGAGCTGGTTGCTTCAAGGGAAGCTCGATGCCAGCTGGTAACGGTTTCTCGCAGCCCTCAAGCAAGTATTTCTCCCTGTCCAAGCCCAAGTTCGGCCTCGGCCTAGGCCTCGCCAACGCAAAAGCTGGGTAGGGCTCTACGGCCTCCCAGTGTGGCCTCGGTCGGCCTGCTCCAGAGAGCGGCATGCCAACCAAGACGCCAGCAAAAGGAAAGGAAGCCCAAAACAAAAGCTGTGTGGCACAGCACCAAACTTTAAACCAGGGAGCAGCTGCTCCTGTTACCAGCAAGCTGTCCAAACTGACAAGGTACACATTGATGCTAGGTGGGAGAGAGGGTTGGTGTTCCTGCCTACCCCGACCAACCGCGAACACCGGTACATGAGATGGACATATGGGAGCACAGGCAGCCGAGAGTCTCCAAGAGAGAGCACCCGAAAGGGCACAAACAAGAAAGCACACCAAAAAAGAGCACACATGGTCACTGGCAGCGAATTCGCTGCCGACAAACGGATGTGAGCACCCTTCATCAAACCCAGCCTTAGAGGTTGCAGTTGCTTCATGCTTAATGGACCCACATTTCAAGCGACGTTCGGATTCCCAAAGCCTGCTGTGCTTTCTTCCGATCCAACGCTTCCCTTCAATCCTCGCATCTGGCGGGCGATACACCGGCCGCTTGGCAGGTCTCACCGGTCTTGTTCAACCCGTCCATGATGTATGCCTCAGATGGCCAGAGGACTGGCTGTTTCAACCTTCAAATCCTGCCTAGGCTGGCCCTGGTCTCCATCCCCATGAGAATGCAATGGATCGAAAAAGGGAAGCTCCGTCCGAGTCCAGAGACCCGTCTGAACTGTGATGAAAACCAGCTGCCACCATAGTGGAACAACCAGAGCTGTTTCTGATGATGTTTGCAGGATGTACATCCTGTGCATATAACTTATGATACACATATGGGAACTCATCCATGTGGAGGGGGCCCTATGTGTATGTGTAAAAATATAATATATATATATATAATACACCTCTCCAACAATCATGAAGCTGGATGGCCCCTTGAAGACCCAGTCCCGGATCGCTTCCCCTCTCTTATGGTGGCTGAAATGGAGACGACTGACAAACGTGGCAGGTGGTGACCTAGAGAGTCGGGTTGGTGGGAGAATGTCAACATGTCTGAAATCTCTCTTTGCAGCGAAAGGCTCATGTAAGAGTCGGACGAGTTTCTGCTAACTCTGTTTCTTTCGTGTTCCATGTGCAACGGTGTGGAATCAGTCACATGTGATCACCAAGGCCATGGATTGAAAAACAGTACACTCTTGCTCTAATCAATCTCAATCTTTAGAGGGCCTAACTATACCCCAGAAGTCCAAAGACTATATTTTGACCGGCTGAAGGTTTCAGGAACTTCCCGTACTCAGGTCCCCTAGTCAGACCATTCTTTATAGTCTTGACCGACTCCCAGAGTTTTTCGGTGCACGTACGCGCTGTTCGCGCGCGCCACCCGAAGACGTAGGTGCTTTCGTGAGCGAAAATGGAAAGACCTCCCAACCCGCTTTTTGGAGAATCTGACTGTGAGTCCAAATCCCTAGTTCCAATACACCCCAAGTCCTCAAACAGCGCACCTTGATTGATCCATGACGGCGAAAACAGGGTCTTCTTCTCGGTTTCTTCTCGGTTTCTTCTGATGGGTCCCCAGGGGTGTCGAACCGGTCACCGCGTCGGGTGGGGATCGGAGCGCGGAAGGCGCGCAAAGCGCAAGCGGCCGAGGCTCCCAGAAGTTGATGGGGTCGCTCAGCTTGCCGCTGCTCGGGCAAGCTTCCGCCTGGTCCTCAGCAGCGCAGGGGGTCTCGCAGCCGCATCCATCCAAATAGCACGCCTGGGCTTCTTTCAGCGCCTGCCGGAAAGCGTGCGTTTTCAACCACGTGTCTGTTCGGCCGCCGGAACTGAACCCACAGGTTCGGTGCAGATGCTGCTGAAGAGTGTGTTTTCGAAGGAAAAGAACACCACCTACCAGGACCCTCCTGTCGGGGTGCCCTGTCTGGAAGCCTACAGGTAGTGTGGGGTAGTTCATCGGACACCCCAACAGGAGGGTCCTGGTATACTTGTATGGTTTGTTGTGTCAAACAGCTGCCCAATCAGCAGCTGCCCGACTAAGCTGCCCAACCGGCCCTTCACCCGCCTGGCAACACGCCGCCACAGTGGTTTCACCCGCAAAGACCTTCGAATACTCGGTGGCGCCACAGACCGATGTGGTCAAAGCGGACTTCTCGGCGTTGCAGGAGACGATCTTGTCACGGGCACACCTTAATTTGAGCGACTCGGCTGAATCAATTAAGCGCGCCCGCATCTAAAAAAGAGAAGCCAAAAACTGGAACCATTTGACACAAAAAAGAAAAGCCCCGGGTTTATGCAATGTCTGAACGAGGCGAGAAGAATCAAACGTCTATGACCATGTCCCGCTGATTGAGGTCGAAAGATAGCTGAGGGTGATCGGGAGAGTGTAGTGTGGAGGAAGTCTCTCTTTTCAAGCAGTCCTCTTCAGTTTGGATGTAGGGTTTGCAAACGAGCTCTTCTGTTCTGTGGAAAACGCAGGCTCGCTAAAGATGGTGGACATGGCTCTGTTGCACATGGCTCTGCCTGCATTCAAAGAAGAGGTCGATCACATGCCATCACATGCCATCAGATGACATCATCAAGTCTGACCGAGTCCCAAGGGACGCACAGGGGATTTCAGATGATTAGATTCAGAATCCGACAACCCATCCTGGGGCTCTTTGTGTTTGGTTCCTCTTTTAAGTTCCATTTCTTAATCCCCAAAAAAAGCAATGGCAAAAGAGGTTGAAGGACCCTAAAAAAGGATATCCCCTCACTTAACCTCTCTTGGTTCATTTTCCAAAAACACGGAACAATCCCAAAGCGCGGGGATGCCACCACACCGTCGTCCTCCGTCTCCGCGCATCCCTTCAGAAGGTTCGCGAGCACCGCGAGGGTCGCGGTCACCGCGAGGGTCCGCGAGGCTGGACACATCGTCGTCGGCCGAGTCGACGCGTGATGAGTCACGGTCTCTCCTGCTCGGTGAGCATGTTTGGAACCAAAGAACGGGCTGCACCGGCGGCAAAAGTAAGTAGAAAAGAGACGGCGGCCCAAAGAGTGCTCGCCATGCATTTTAAACCGCAGCGCGGTCCGCATGTGAGACTCCTTTGGTCCCGCCGAAGTCAAGGGGAAAGAGCCACTTTGGGCAAAAGCATGGAAGTTGGCAACCAGTTGCGAAGGTCATAGCATCTTTGAGAACACTTGTATCTAGGAATCTAGGTGTACGTACATACACATGTTCAGGTCCAGAACTGTATTTGCATTTTTCAGTAGCATCTACTGGCAGATACACCGGTTGATGCACAGGTTTCACCGCCCTTGTTCAGACCATCCATGATGCCGGCCTCAGATGAAAACTAAACTCAAACTGATGTTGAAGGGAACACTAACAAGTCAAACCACCTTGGAGTTCCAGCATATGAAATTCACTGTGATTCCGGTGTCTTTTATGAATGCGCATGGTCTTCTGGAGACGTATTCTATCAACAGTAGCACTCACCCAGGCAGTTTCCCACCATCTGCGTCTTCATGCATGGACAGAAGCTGGCAAAACCAAAGCTAGCGGCGCTTGATCCGGTTCTATTAGTTGATCCGGTTCGGTAGTGTGGACTCTTGATTAATAACACCCCCGCTTTTTCCATTGAATACCTCTTCATATAGGGTGGTTTATTCATCAAGAGTCTACATGAATTATGTGGGTGATGTCGGATGTATGTCTCTTTCTTTTTCACTTCTTCCATGAAGAGCAGCACTCACCCAGGCAGTTTCCTACTTTCGCTTTGCGGCTGCCAAGCTGCCCAGAAGCTGATGGGGTCACGCAGCTTGCCAGTCCAGGTACAGCCTGCTGCCTTGTCCTGTTCGGCGCATTCCGTGTCGCAATCACAACCGTCCAAGTAGCAGTCTTGAACATCTTTGATGGCCTGGCAGCGCATGCTTTGACCAATCAAAGTGACTGAATTGTAGTTTGGACCAATGTGTGTCCGAGTCCGACCTAAGCAAACACAACCTCTTTGGTAAGGATTGATATAGCACCCCCAACAAGCTGCATCGCAAGCTGCATCGCACTCCTGAGACAGTACCCTACCTGGCAACAGGCCGCCACAGTAGTGTCGCCACTGAAGACTTTGGAGTAATCCGTCTCGCCACACACCGATGAGCTCGCAGTTGCTTTGGTGGTGATGCAGGACATGATTTTCTCACGATCGCACCTGAGATCTGCATTGAAGGCACGAAAAAACATCAAGTCATTCAAGTCAAAATAAAAAAGAAACCTGGCTGGTTGAGGTCCAGGATTGGCTACGCAGTTCATTGGCCACAATCATTATAATCATTACATTAGTTGAAAGTACTTACTTAGGATTTGTCATGGGACAATTCCTCTCGGTTCCTCCTAGACTTGGGGCCCAAGTCACTTGGACCCGAAGTCAGTCTTTTGACCCACACGTTTTTTGGACCCAAAGTCGGGCCGGCAGACCCGCATCCTTTCAGAAGCACCGCCAAACCAACAGCACCGAGCACCGCCAGGAGTCGAAGCATCAGCATGGCCAGTACGGTTTCGATCAGGTGGAACCGCTGAAGGATGAAGCGGATCTCAGTTATCAAGCTATTTTTAACACGTGAAGTCCTTCAAGTCAAAAAAATGAATGAAGCCTAGCTGAGGTCAAGGATTCGCTCCAGTTTCAACTTTAAGGGGGCTCCTCTTGCGCCAAAAGGAAGGACACAGGACACAATTCCCCTTAGTTCTTCAGACTCCGAGCTGACCAAATCCGGAGCTCGGGGGAAGTCGGCTCAGTTCTGCCTCTTGGAGCCCAAAACAGGCGACGAATTTGCCTCTTCGACTCCGCCGTAATGAGCCCAAGCGGCGGTGTTCAGGGCGACCGTTGGGCCGAGACGGGTAGTCCGGACAAACGGGTTACAATTCTGTCGGAGAGACGGGTGCTCCGCCAGTGGCTGGTTGAAAATGGTGCATGTGGAGGAAATCTGTTGTCAACTGGAGAACTTGTGCGAAGGATATTCGTGATATCGTCACTCCTCTTTCCACCCAGGGGATGCCGAGAACCACATAACCCTAAGGTTGTTGCCATGTCATTCAATAAGACCTTTGGAACCTCAGAGTATTACGCAACTTAAAACAGGCCGTTGGTACACCACAAAGGACTAGGACCACGATCGGCCGATCAGCCCGCTCCTTTTCAACCACAGCATGGTCCGCCAAAATCGGCATACCGAAGTCAAGGGAAGGAGCCACTTTGGGCAAAAGCATGGAAGATGGCAACTGTTTGCAAGAGAACGTTTGTTGATTCTAGTTGACGAACCAACAAAATTGAATTTGCATGTTTCAATAAACATCTTCCTTCAACTCTGGTCTCACCGCTCAGCAGGTTGCGGCAGATACACCGACTGATGCACAGGTTTCACCGCCCTTGTTCAGACCATCCATGACCCCAGCCTCAAATGATTGCGCATTCAAATTCATCAAACTTGGTCAAAATTGGAACGTCACCCTTGCCAAAACTGTTTTCCTCTACAAACACGGGTTTTTCCACTTCCATGTGAGTGAGTGAGTGAGTGCGTGCGTGCGTGCGTGAGTGAGTGAGTAGGTGAGTGAGTCAGTCTGAGTGTACACACTCAGACTCAAACTGATGTTGAAGGCAAAACCATCTTGGAAATCAAGGATACTGATTGTGATTAGTGCCTTCTATTGAATACCTGTGATTCTCTGGCGAGTTCTTCCATCAAGAGTAGCACTCACCCAGGCAGTTTCCTACTCGTGTCGTTTTGCGGCTGCCAAGCCACCCAAAAGGTCGTCGGGTCACGTAGTTTCCCACTGAGTGGGCAAAATAGTGGCTTGTCTTGTGGACGGCACTCGGTATTGCAATCACAACCCTCAGCCAAATAGCAATCCTGAGCTTCTTTGATGGCCTGGCAGCACATTCCCAATGACTGCGTCAAATGACTGAATCAAACATCCACGGATTTTCATCAAGGCGCTGCAAGCAAGATCTCATTGGTACTCTACTGATCTCATTGCTGTTATACTTTATATAAATTATGCTTTTAAATATCAAAATGTAAATAGATATGTTTTGCACATATTGTACAAATTGAAAATCACATGTACTATAAAAATATTGCAAGACTCACTAGTCTAAACCTGACCTTGGAACCCTGTCCAGACCCGTAGCACCCGGTTTTCCTCTTTGGCTCCTCTCCCGCACCGCTGTTGTGGGCCAAGTGCATCGAGCAGTCGATCTTCCACGAACGTCAGGGAACAATCAAACGAAGCAAAAAGGAATCCAAACAACTAGAAACAAAAACAATGGCAAAGAAAAAAGGTTGCCCACCAACATCAATGCAAGTGGCTCATAGGGTGCGTTGCCTGTCTTGACTTGCTGGCCAAAAATTTAAACAAGGCAGCCCGAAAATGGTCCCATGGCTTTCCTGCAGCCAAAGAACGAGAGAGCTGGTCCGTCACGTCCGACAGCAAACGCCTGCCCCAAGGGCCCTTTCCGGCAGTATTGGCCGCCGCCTCAGCTGGAGCAGCATGTCGCAAACAAAGGAACAGCTGGCGGTAGAATAGAAACAACACCAAAAGTTCACTACTTGTGAAAAGTTGCAACCCACATGTCCTCAGAGCAGTCCATCCGAACCATCATGCTGGCCGTCCCTGGAAGATTCCGAAGAATAAACGTCCGCGCCTCAACTCAAAGTTGTAATATCAAGCATACCAAAGAATAGTCCGTTTCTGCTGCTGTTTTTCTAACTTACAAACTAATGACTATGTTGGAAAAAACCCCACTCACTACAACAACAAAATTGAACATGGCACATGACATGGTTCTAACAGTAGACTGACGGAAGACAAATATTTCCACGAAAAAGTCATTTCAATCAAAGGGACTTCCTTCAATGCGTCCATCCGGAATTGAAACATCTGGTCGATTGAGTCCGGCGGCAATCCTTTCCAAGGTCCAAGATCTTGTGTCCGTCTTCATACTCGTAGGGACCGGCAGCTCTCCAGTCTGTCCGACAATGGCTGGTCCACAAGTTGCGTTGCCTCTGTCGCCTTGATGCACGACCACCCCGGTTGTCTGACAGATGATGTGGATTGTCCTGCTGATGAGGCTGTTCCCTCTGGATGTTCCCCGGGTTCCCCGAAGGAGTCTTGGCCGGCGGCCCACTGACTGACAGACCTGGGAGACAATCGCCAGCGGAAAAGGGGCGGGCGGACACCAGCAGTGACAGAACTGGGAGACAAATGAATAGAAATGCTACATGGCCAACGGAGACGGAAACAGGGCGGACACCACGAGTGACAGAGCTGGCAGACAAATGCATAGAAATGATGCACAGCAGCGACAGACCTGGGAGACAAATGAATAGAAACGCTACATGGCCAGCGGAAAAGGGCGGACACCAGCAGTGAACAGAAAGGCGACATGGCCAAGGGAAGAGGGCGGACACCAGTAGCGACAGACCTGCGAGACAAATGAATAGAAATGCTACATGGCCAACGGAAATTACACCACCGTAGACCCCAAACAGCTTGTGTTTTTCAAAATCGAAACTAGAGCTTGCGACGTCCAGAGCTGGGAGACAAAGGATTGCAAGGCAAAGGCGGCCACTGCAGCCCAGAGCTGGGAGACAAATGTAAAGGATTGCAAGGCAGAGACGGACACAGCAGTACAGAGCGGGCGGACACATCTTAAGAAAGAATTGAGAAGCCCTAACAGCAAACCTTTTGGTGAATTATTCTTCAAGTGCGAACATGATGCTGGTCATGCTGCTCAATCAGCGCGGAGCTGACCACGTGAGGACAAGAAATAAAGGCATGAGGAGCGAAGGATGTGACACAAAATTGATTTTTGGTGCCTGACGTATGCCGCCGAAATCCAATCTGGTCATTCATCCAACGCTTGTCCGAAAAGGAAAACAAAGCTGAGAGAGTTACACAGTGTGGCAGGAATGCAATCCCGGAGACAGTCACGCACCCCTTTCAAAGGAGCAAGAACCTTCCACAGGTGAACCTGTTCCAGCGGACAGAGCAGAAAACAGCAGTGCAGGCACCAAGCCTGAAAGACAAAAAGAAAGAAATCACATGGGAGACAAATGAATAGAAATGCTACATGGCCAGCGGAAAAGGGCGGCAGCACCCATTGCCAGCGCAAAAGGGCGGACACCAGCAGTGACAGACCTGGGAGACACATGAATAGAAGTGCTGCATGGCCAGCGGAA
>CAXAMN010028128.1:476842-517893 GCA_963970005.1 Durusdinium trenchii
ACAGACCTGGGAGACACATGAATAGAAGTGCTGCATGGCCAGCGGAAAAGGGCGGACACCAGCATTGACAGACCTGGGAGACAAATTAATAGAAATGCTACATGGCCACTGAAATTGGGCGGACGCCATCAGTGACACAAAGGGCGGACACATGTTAAGAAAGAATTGAGCACCCCTAACAGCGAACTGTTTGGGGAAAATCCGATTGTGTGTTGCGGATCCATAGATAAAGTCCAGAACTTGCGGCACGACTCTGTTGCCCGGTCCCCATTCTTGGCTCACACAATGGGGGCAGCTTGAGTTTAGTCATTGTACACAAACACCTGTACTGTACTTATTTGGACAGTCTCAAAATTTTTGTTGTCTAAGTTGCAAGTAAACTTATCAATATCTATCAGCGTGATTGTGACCCTTTTCTGTTTCAATGGT
The DNA here is from genome assembly GCA_963970005.1 of Durusdinium trenchii. Classification (NCBI taxonomy): domain Eukaryota; class Dinophyceae; order Suessiales; family Symbiodiniaceae; genus Durusdinium; species Durusdinium trenchii. The sequence goes on from CAXAMN010028128.1 coordinate 477,272, forward strand.
GGCAAAACAATGTCAATGATTTCAATGAGACATGTGGCATGAAAGAATAGGTGCTGACTTGATGAAGGCACTGCATGCACACATGTTGATTTAATCATTCAACTGTCTAAAAAGTAAAATTTTCGGAAGAATCATACACACAAGCAAATAGACCTGATGAATTCGTGCAACACACTGTTACAAATTAATGAGTCACACTGAAGTCGAAACTTCTTTTGAAGACCTGTTAGCATTCAACCAAAGAGTTCACATTGATTGGAGTCAGTGCCAATCCAAATTACAAAACACAAGATAATGTCAACCGAGGATCGATTTGCAGATGTAACGTCCTCATACTCATAGCCCGACCCGTACACGACCAGCTTGATGCCCGACAACTTGCAGATTCCTTTTTCAACGCCCGTCTTCAACTTCTGTGGGTCCATCACATTGTCCAACTTATAGTCCGTCTTTCCTCTTCCAAGATGGCCTTGCTCTCCCATAGCAGCAGTGCAGCGTGTTCAGTCCAGCGTGTTCGGCAATCAAATCGTTCCAGGTGAAAGTCTGTGAAGGTTTGTTGCTGTTGATCTCAGCATATTTTAACACGTGGGGCTTCTTCAAGTCGACATATTCCAATTAACCTAACTGCCTTTTGCAACCGTGTGTTATGTGTTTCAGGGCATCATCGTCTTCTGGGAGTGTGTGTGTGGGGGTGCCTTCTGACTGAGCTGGCCTCCTGACTGAGCACATCCGTCTGCAAACATGAAGGTTTCAATGAACAAGCGCTGATTGACCCTCACATGTGAATGAACCTTTAGCTTTGTAATATCATCAATGCAACCTGCCTGAAATGAGGTTGTCACTGCCTGTTGCAAACTAGCAGCCGTTAAAGAAACAACTTCTGCCCAGCTGCCCTCCTGTACTACCCTCAAATGATCACCCAAGTGCGCCTTCATTGATTGGTCCAGCTCAAGAGCTGCCAGGGTCTGGCCTCAATTCAGTTGACCCAAGGAGAAGAACACGTTTAGTTGCAATCACACTCCAAGTGTATTTTGAAAGGAAAACTGAGCCAGTCCAAAAGTATGGTCCATTGACAAGTGTGCCAGAATAAGTAGGCACCTGAGTGGATAAAATGTTGCAAAACTTTACTTTAGATTGCTCTGTCTGACTCACTGATTTGCTCCTGAGGTCCCGTGACTCAGCGCCTGCCCCAATTTGGAACCTCATTCGGAATCCTGCGACGCGTTGGGCGCAAAATTCAATTCTCAAGGGGCCAGTCTAAGTCAAGACTTGAATGACTTGTGAATGTGGGATTTTGATGACAGTCACAAACCATTCAATGAACCAAAACAGGAATGGCAGCCTTGCCGGTGAAGTTGGTGGCGCGCTACAACCTGCCAAAGGCGCGGCTTGTTGTGGCACTGAGAGCACTACAGCATGCGCACGGAGCAGCCCAAGGAAACTCAACTTCTAAGACACAGATCGAGGAGGCCAACAACGTTCTCATGGTCTTCGGCGCACTAATGCTGCTTTTGGGAATGGCCTTGATCAAGATCCTGGAGAGAGTTCGAAGAGCTAGCTCTACGGGCAGAAGTTCCAAGTCCATCGACTATGAGAGTGAACTGAAGGAGGGAGGCTTCAAGGGAGAGTTCTACCCCGATGTCATCGACTTCGCCGCTGAGGATTTCGAGGGTGGCAGTGGATGGCCAACGTGAAGAGGGAAGGCATTCCGCATCGTCATCAATGGTGCCACATAGAACCTCAACGGTGAGTGCGGAACGACGAGGGACGGAAGGAGAAGCTGAACCACATGAAGAACCACCAGTGGAGTCGACGGCACAGCCGCAAGCCATCCAGGTTCAGACGAGAAGGAGAAGGGCGCCTCAGATTTATGTGCTGTGGCAGGCGTGGTTCGCTCCTTCGAGTGTCTGCTACCACAAGAAGAGGTCATGCAGATGCCTGGGCAATGCTGGGAGAATCCAAGGCATAGAGCTGTGCCGAAGTTGTCAATTCAACACCCAGGGACAACAAAGCTATGATGAGACCTCGGTGCTCTACATCGATGAAGTTGACCGCATCCATACTGATGTGAGGTGCGGAGCGGTCGTTGGTGGCATGCTGGAGAAGAGGGCATGCAAACTTTGTGGCGAAACGGCTTGGGCCGATCATTACGGCCATTGGTGCGGTGTCAAGGAGGAGTGCGCAAACAGGCTGCACAAAACGAGAAGTGTACACTTTGAATGCGGCGGGATAGCCGTTTTCGAATCAAGCGTGGCGGAAAAGGCGATCCGCTGCGCGTTCGTAACCAGCAGTTTTAATTAATTAGGTTCCTAGAGCAACCCTAGCTGTCCACCCTCTGTCCACCGTGACGCACCGCATTTACACCAGCGTGTTTTTCTTCCCCGAATAGCGCGTACTCAGGCAAACCGAGGCCGCGCAAAACCACATGGCACAGCAACATCACCTTTCAAAAGCCTTAGTTGTTAGTCTAATGAAGAATGACTATTTTGATAAAGGGTTTTTGTAACCGATCTGGAGAGTTTTCCTATGTTTGATACGAGTTTAATAAATGATGTTACATCTAAAACAATCCTAGGCGCCTTTCGGTTTTGAAGCTCTTCCCAGGTTTCCATCTTTGCGGGTCCCCCTACTTTGCGGGACCCACTATCCAAAAAAGAAGACGCACCAGATTTTTTGAGGTTCGCTCTCCCTTTTGCTGCTGCAAAGCCAGAGGCTGTCAGTGACTCTTAGAGTCGGCCTTTAGGCCTGAGGAGATCCCTGAACACTGTCTCCTGTTGTGACCTCCTCTGTGAACTCCCCGGCAGGAGTTGAGGTCATCAAAACACTCTGAACCAACACTGTTCCAAAGACACGAATCCCCTCTCCCGGCAGAGAGGAAAAGCGTGTAAGTTCAACAAGAACAAAGGAACCTTCTCTTCCACGAACCCTGACTTGCCCTGTGAAAACAGGGTGAAGAAAAGAAAAGACCTGTACACGGAGGTTTCACTCATGGCACTCAGTTAAAGTGGGTTCCAAAAGGTCACCAGCTGTTGTGCTTCATCAGAGAACATGAGTGTGGGTAACCGCGCAAGCCCGTCCTGAATATACAGCTTGGCCGCTCTGATACTGCTCCATCGTCCCTGATCAAGGGCAGCATCGTATGACAGAGTGTCCTGAAAGAGGGCCGTGGCCCCGCCTCTCCTGAGGCTGTACGGACGAAACCCCATGTGATGAACTTTGAAGGCTCGACAATACGAGCGAAATCGTTGTCTAAAGGCGCCCCGCCAGATGGGAATGTGCAGTAGGCGCTGCTCACGTAGATAATCGACCAACGTGTCGAGAACCATCAGCGTCCACGCGTGCTTGAGGGTGACTACTTCAGCAATTCCCTTGGAGGAAGAAGTTTTAGTGTCCGCCAAGCGTACCAATCCGATGTCTTTACGAATGAGTAGGTCTGCCCCTGTAAGTGCCAAAAGTTCACCAGTGCGCAGTAGTCCGTCAAACCCTGCTAGCAATAATGCCCCGAAAACCAAGTCTCCCCGTGCGATAGCTTTTCCCACGAAAGCGTGGAGAAGATCCCGTGGCAAAGGGGGTGCGCGGCAAGGGACCTCAAGCCGCCTCCAAATTCTAAAGATCTTCCAGGTCTGAACCAGTTTTCCCTTGCACCATGGCATGAAAAACTGCAAACCGCAAAGCCCGGCTGAAGCATGGTACAAAGGGCGGCCCGTCTCCCACAAGTGCTCGAGGTGATCTGCAAGGAGTTCATCAAGCTCACATTCATCCCGTGCTTTTCGAATGATGGGAAGTAACTTTCGGGCATATCTATAATATTGCTGTAAGGTCTTTGGTTTAACTAAAGAATCCTTGAGGACAATGCCCTTGCGCTCTCGGGCTCGCTCGGCCGTGGACCGGCGCCCTAGAATCCATCTAGGCGCGTGAGGCATGGTCAGTTGGATTCTCGGTAGACTCTACATGTCCAATGATGAGATATAAGTTAAAGGCCATGAGATGGGCGTTGAGCTGTTGCAACACATGTTGAAGCTTCTTTGATCCCGATCTACCCTTACCTATTACACTCATCGAGACATACGAGTCCGTGACATGGAAAACTCGAGCATCCAGCGCAGAACGTCGAATATGATGGACAATGGACAATAGGATAGCCCGCAACTCTAGAGGATTAATGTGGTCATCATGCTTCCACCTCAAGTTGAAGACTGGGCGCCACTTCCACCAACCGGCCTCCACCCCTTGGCGGGGGAACGCCTTGGGGTTGAGCACATCGCCAGTTGCTACTCGAATGTCCGATCCGGTGTGGTTGACCTTCGTTAGGAGGATCCTGTTCAAATCTTGGGGTGTATAGGCCCTGGCCTGTGCCTGCTCACGAAAACCATATTGCAAGAACCTGCCTAAGGGGGCTTGACTCCTCAAGGGTGCACGAAACCCTGGGGCCATCCCCATGCGCAAGGCCATCCAAGAATAAGGGATTCGAGGAAGGAATCTCTGGCAGAGGGCAGCTCCAGGAATGCAAAAGGAATACACTGAAAAGCTATCACCGAGCATCGACTGCCGAATGTCCTCGACCGTTCGGGGTCCCGCCTCCTTCTGCTTTGAAGCCGAAAGGCAAAGTTTGGTGTGGCCAAAGCCATATCCGAGCAGGAGCTCCCGCTCTTCGGAATTGGCCACACGCCACTCATCACCTTGCCAAAACAAAAACTCTGGTGAGTATTGATAAGGCGGGAACCTAAACGATTGTGAAGTCTATCTCTGGATCGTGTCAGGCGTACACCTCCGTATGCCCGCAGGCTTCAAGGGTGGTCGATCCCTTCGGATCGACTCCATACATGTAGGCAGTGGGGTTGAAGTCTCTTCCCCCATCCACTGCCAGCCTTGAGTGACCCACTAACCCGGAGTGGTATACTCCGCCATGGCCCAAACACGTTTCCAATAGCTATGTTCAGTTACTTCCAAATCTGTGAACGCCGTCTCCAAGGGCTCCGAACACCAAGTGAAACGAGGACGCCTCATTGGCACTGCATCAACACTATCCAGTTCATAAGGCGTCAACCCGAACAACTCCGAGATCTGCTCAGCTGCCCCCCTATCCATAGACGATACGTTTTCGATGACCTTCTTGTACAAAACCCCGGAACCAAACTCCTCTTTGACCAAGGGATGACGACGGTCCTTGCAGTCCTTGTCTATTGGCACGTACCCTTGAAAGGTCAACCCAGGGAAAACCGGCCCAAATATGTATTTCCTCAGTCATAGGGTATTCCAAGCGCCATTGCTTCACGAGAGCAGCGTCGACCAGCCGGACATCCGGCACGGTCTTGGACTGCGGCCATCTCCGCTCCACAATGCGTATGGCCGGTTTGTGAAGCTCGACAGCAATCATCCCAAGCGGCCGAATGTCTAGTACATCGTAAACTCTAAAGCACCCGCCAATACCATTAAACAATGAAATGACTAATATTGGAATTGTTCCAACGTCCCCACTCCTAATCTGAGAGCTCAAAACAAAGTCCTTCCCCTCCAAACTGAGTTCTGTTCCGATGCCCACCGCTCCCCCTTTCAACGAGGCATCCGATGCGGTGGTACAGTCATCGACCGTTGCTCCCAGGAAGGTGTGCATCAAAGGAGTGAGTAGGGTCAATTTCCACAGTTCTTGACGAGTTGCAAGGATCACGGCCGGACTCGGGTGCGTGGTTGAAATAAACTTCCAAACATGAGTGAGTATGCCCATGAGCGGTCGCCTGAATTGCAGCACGTGTACCCATCGTCCTATGATCACCTGGACTGCTTTCTTGTTCAAGAACCGGCAACACAGGAGATACAGGGTGGCATGGACAAAACGGATGAAACGATCGCCCGACGCCGAGACCGTGTGCTGACTCCCGTCAATCCAAGCCCCCAACTCCTGTGCCGACAAAGCTCCTGAGACTCTCTTCTTTGCCGATGAGACCAAGCCCGTGCGGGCCCAGACGTCCTCGACAAGGTTGTGCAGTTCGTGTCCCTTCCGGAAGTCTGGGGTGCCTTTGACTCGTTGCCCTGAACAAAAGTTGTCTAAGTACACGTGCCACCAAGGTCTGTCACGAGATTGGCTCTCATGTACGCACCCAGTGAGGAACAAGGGAAGCGACGAACCTCGGGATACCTGGGCATCTTCTTCAGCACCCCCCATGTAAGCCACCTGTTCGCTACCTCCTGCATCAACGCCACCGAACTTATCCATCCCATCGGGATGACCCTACAGGCCAAGACGTGAGTACGGGTATCGTCCAGTCCCAAGTCCGTCCCGGGGATCTTGACGTTAAAGGCCAAAAACCTAGTCCACTGTGGAGGTAAGCGGAATAAGTAGAAAGCTGCTGAAAGGTCACTTTGAAATAATCCCACGTGATCATCGACGTCAGTGGAAATCCCCAGCCAAGAAGTAATGGATGGAAGGTGCCGTACACAGCCTGAGATCGACTCCATGACCGAGTTGATTGGGACCAGGTTCATGATCAAACGCAATACACTTCGACCGTCGTCAAGCTTTGCGGACTTCTCTACTCCGAACAGGCCTGACAACACTGGTTGCTGCCGGAATTGGAACACCGTGTCTAGGGGGATCCAGGTGCAGATTTGCCTTTGCACCAACTCTAAACAAAGTGGGAGGAGTTCCTCTTGAGAACAATGGACTCTGGCTTGAAGTGACGGCAAATCTTGTCCAACGTCTTTCACTATGAGGTTGTCAGGATGCAGTAGCAGACGTTGAGTTCCCGGGGAAAGAAGTGTCATGACATCTACAGAGGCACCATGTGAACCTGGTGGGAGAGCAGGAACTACCTGGTCTCTGGTCAATTTATGGCATGTCCCCATCTCCTCCCCTGTGTAGGAAATACGAATCCCTTTTAGCTCAGCTCTGATCGCGTCAGGGGATCCAGTCGAGCGCCCTCCCAAATTTAGGAAGCGCTGGACCGCTGCACTTGAGGCGGCCGCGGCACGAGCCTGCAGCTTGGTAGTGCGGCCCTTTGCCAGCGGCTGAAGCTTGCCTTCAATGGCGTTGAGTCCCACCTTTACGCAGAATTGCCAGGCGAGGTGCTGCCAGCGATCTACGAAGAGTGGTGTCACAACTTGGGCCAATGAAGCATTCTTCAAAGCGTCCTCACAGGTGCTGAGGGCCCCTGAGGGCATAGGGAAGATCGCCCCGCGAGCCGAGACGATCTGCGGCCTGCAGCAGCGCTCAAAGACTGCTCGAGCAACCACTTTGTCAAATTCAAAAGCTGTACCGTTTGATATCCTTGCCAGCAGCCACCCCAGCGCACAACCTAGCTCTCCTAAGGTTGCTGTATTCTGTAGCACTTGGGTGAACACTTCAAGGCCTGCATGCATCAATGGTGTCTGCTCCTCCTCAACGGGCGCGGCCATTGCCAGCCCCTCATAGTGAGATGTCCCAGCTACTTGTCGCCAGTCTTCTCGGTGCTGTCCTTGTCCTTGTCCTTCTTTAGCTTTCCTTTCTTTTGTGACTTGCCTTTTCCTTTTGGCTGCCACCACGCGCCGTCGTGCTCCCCGTCGTAGTGGCTCCACTGTTGTCCTTTCTTGCCTCTTCCTTTTCCGTTGTCTGGTCGCCAGCTCAGGTTGATGTCCTGGGCCCGGCTGACTTGGCGACCATGTTTCCTTGCTGCCAACAAGACCCCATCGCTCAGGGCCGTCCCTTCCGGCATCGGCATCACCTCCAAATGCCTGGCTGAGGCCCATGAAGCGTCCAGCAATGACTGATGAATTGCCACGAGATGGCCGGCTAGGACATCTCCCAGCCTGGCTAGTTGGCCTTGGCGAAGTAAGTCGATACTGGTCGCCAGATTGTGCATCTCCCTGAGCTCCTTGGGACGGTGTGCGAAGTGAGGTCGGATCGCGAGGGCGAGGTAGGAGACCACCTTTACGCCTGAAGTGAGGTCCCCCCGAGCCGATGTTGGTACGTCCACCTCGGCGGACTGTTGAAGCTGCTCCGCAATGTGTTCCAACAGCAGGTTCAGGACCGACCCAGGGCGCTTCTGGGAGCGTTTCCTCAATGGGGCTTCCAGCTCCGCATCCTCGTCGGTCGATAGGCTCCCGCCCGAACTGCTCCTGGAGTTGGAAGAGCAGCTCACTGTCCTCCCATCCGAAAGGGTCACCTTCTTCCGGCTCCTCCTCTTCTTTTCCTTCTTTTTCTTTTTCTTCTTCTTTTTCTTCTTGTCGTCCTTCTTCTTCTTCCCATCGTCCTTGCGGCGGTGGGGCTCCTTGGACGTCCTCTTGGATGGGCTCCTGGATCGCTTCCTCTTGCCATGATGTTCTGTACCTTTGCGACTCAGCTCAGCGGTGCCGGCCGCTCGCTGTATGAGCTGGGTGTGATAGTCGCCTGTAGAACCATCTTTTATAGCCTTGGCTGCCGCTGCCCCCGTCTTGCTCCCCATCAGAGTCCCCGCTGTCAGAGGTGTCGGAGCCTGATTCCTCGGACCCAGTGGAGTCGTTCGAGTCGTCCTCGTCTCCCGAGCCCTCTCCTCCAGGGCTGGGATCTGGAGCTCCACCTGTGGTCAACTTTTGCTTCGAGCGCTTCAACTCCTCTCTCAACTTTTGAACCTTGGCCGGATCGAGTGCAGCCTTGGCACCACTGCCACCTCCAACGCCCTTGCCGGAGGGCGCCGAGGCGGGTCGAGCAGGCCGAGGCGGCTTCGGTTTTGGTGCCTTCTTTGAAAAAGGCTCCGCCGGGGGCGCAGACTCTTTGGCATCCTTCTTGGGCTTGCGGAGTGCGCCAGGCCTGAGAGCGGTCTTGCGCAATTGAGACCCATCCTTCTCCTCCTCTGCGGTCGGCTTGGTGTGCTCCTCGAGGTCGATGGTCTCCTTGGCCTCCAGAGCTTCGTCTGCCGTGGCAACACCTTGTAACCACCTGTGAGCTGATCGGATGGCACGGCTTGAAAGCCAGCCTTCCGCGCCCGGAAGCGTGTGCCAGATGAGCCTTGTGACATGCAGGCACCCAGCCTCGTCTTCGAGGCACGGGGAAGTCCCGCACAGGTGAATGCGGCCAGATCTTCGGTTGAAGCGGCTGGACAACTCCTTGTTGAGCTCGACGTCGTCGCTTCCCAAGTATTTGACCTCTATGGCCAGGGTTCCCAGCTTCTTGAGAAGCTCGGTGGACATGACCAGGAAAGGCACCCAGATTTGACTGTTGGGTACATAGTCTGTTGAGGCTAAGTCGACAAAAAGGACATCTCCCTTGAGGGGAGAAATCATACACCATTGCTCCAAATTGTTCAAGTTGAATTCTTCTCCTTCCTCGTGAGGCCTGCCAGTCATGGCAGACGGCTCAAGCTGTCCTGGCCCTTGTCCGTCGCTAAGGTGTCCAGGTAGTGATTTGAAAGCTTGATGTGCACTGGGGTTGTAGGGTCTTGTTCCAACCTTCCCAACCTTTGATGCTTGCGTCCAGCTCGATGGCGAGGTTTGTTCGGCTTGTGGCTCCCTGGATGTGCTCCTGAGTGCCTCCGCTTATGGTCACCTGTCTGTCGATGATGCTCTCCTCGTCGTTCTCGCTGCTTCCTGAGATGGGGTGGCGGACCGTCTGGCTCCGGCGGACGTCGATGGTCTTTGCCAGCCAAAGGTGCCAACGTCTGGTCTGCACCTTCCTCTTCGCTCTCCTCCTCAAACTCGCCGGTCTCTGACTCCTCGTCCTTTGGTGGATCAGGCTGGCTCTTGGCCTTGGCCCCGGTGTCCTTACTGTCCTGACCAGGAGGCTTGCGCCTCTTGAGCTCCGGCTTGTCGCCAGCTCGTGATGTACCGTCCCCCTCACGCTTCTGCCCTGAGGCCTGTGCAGCTGATCGCTTGGCCGAAGTTGCGAAGAGCACGGACCTGTCGAGTACAAGAGATCACCAGGTCCTCCACCAGCTTTCTCGACCCTCCTGGCCAGCTGCTGCACAGCTCACGGCCCAGGGCCTCGTGCCCAGCACACGCCAGGCACCAGGTATCGCCCTCTGCTGCCGCAGATTGGCGACACCTATTGCACCACCCCATGAACCCAGCTTTTTGAGCCGAGCGGCAACCGGGAGATTCACCTCACCTGTCAAAAGACAACATTTCTTGGCGGAGCCCTCGTGTTTGATTAACAGATGGAAAATGATGGAAAGCATTTTGTGTAACACCCCATTTTCTGGCTGCAAACAGCATCTAAACCATCCTCTCCCCATTTTCTCCCCTGAACCCTACCTGGCAACAGGCCGCCACAGTGGTGGCGCCGCTCATGACTTTCGAGTATTCCGTCTCGCCACACACCGCTCCAGCCGAAACTGTTGTGCTTAATGCGCAGGACATGAGTTTTTCACCGTCGCACCTGAGATCTGCGCTAGCACGGCTCCAACAAACTTCAAGTCACTCAAGTCAAATTCAGAAAAAATAGACCTGGCATGACCTTTGTTGCCAGGTCAAGGATTGGCTAACAGTTTCAACGTTAGGGGGGCCACTAGCAATGCCAAGTGGGACCAAACAGCTGAATGTAACTTCCCTTGGTACATGACCGACCTGCGATCCCCGCATCCTCCCACTCCGTCCGCAGTCTGACGCCAGAAGACCCACACCCTTTCAAAAGCCCCGTCATGGCCAGGCCGATGATGGCAAGGACCTTCCACATGGCCGAGGTGGGTCGCGGGAGCGTACTGGAGCGGATCGACCAAAGCAGGTCGTTGGAGCTGCGTCTTTGCACTGAGCCAAGAGAGGTCGAGCGAACGCGCCGCGCTTCGGGGCCAACGCGCCGAGCTTCGCATCGCGGACGGCCCAGGGCGCCGAGCTTCGGCTTCGTCTCGGACCCCCGATCGACGCGGTTCAGCGGTTCAGCCCGGGCGGTTCGACTCATGGTTCGGTGCCGAGTCTTCGAGGGCAGTTGAGTCTGTTGAGGTCGAAGAACCTTCCGAAGATCCGGATCTCGACTTGTGATCGGACAGCTACTGCGGGGGAATGGGAAATCCGGAACCGGATCCACCACACGAATGCAAAGCACGTGATCAACCTGGATTCAGAATGATCCAAAACACCTGTACACTTGTTAGTTAGGGATTTTAGCTATAGTATGTCCAATGCAAAAAACGGTAAAGAATAAGTTGGGACTACCCCGTAAGGAAGATTTTAAGTCAAAAACGAAACCCTGGTCCAACCGGTCCGTAAATGAGGGATTTGAAGTTATAAGTCAAAACTATCTGGATTTGTTTCGAGAAAAACACAGGTCGATGATGATTGAAGTGTCAATTAAAAACTCTTAAAAGAAAGCAAGAAGAAGACAGATCGATGTTACTATGTTGATTGATTCTTTAGAAAAAACAACCATCATCCATCAATCGATGTGTCACTTTGGGAGGATTTGTCATTGAAAAAAGCCTCCTCTCGGTTCCCCCCCAACACTTGGGGGCTTAAGTATTGGACCCGAAGACAGTCCATTGGACCCAAAGTCGGCCCGGCAGACCCGCATCCTTTCAGAAGCACCGCCAAACCAACAGCACCGAGCACTGCGAGGAGTCGAAGCATCAGAATCAGCATGGCCAGTTCGGTTTCGATTGGGCGGAACCGCTGAAGGATGGGAGCGGATCTCAGCTGATCTCAGCGATTTTTAACACGTGAAGTCCGTCAAGTCAAACGAAAAAATGAAAACCTGGCTGAGGTCAAGGATTCGCTCCAGTTTCAAGGATTGGGGGGCTCCGTTTTTGCGCCCAAAGTGACACAGGACACATACAACTCCCCTTAGTTCTTGAGACTCTCAGCTCCAAAATCCTTTGGAACTTGGGGGATGTTGGCAGCTCAGTTCTCCTGCCTCTTGGAGCCCAAAAAGGCCACTCCTTTCGACTCAAACGGCGGCGGTGGAAGGCATGGACCGTTGGGCCGTTGGACCGTTGGTGCTCCACCAGTGACGTCCGTGCAGAAGCAGAATGGTTTTTTCCAAAGCAGCACCTTGTATGGGCTTGAAAATGGTGCATGTGGAGGAAATCTGTTGTCAACTGGAGAACCACATAACCCTATGGTTGTTACCATGTCATTCAATAAGACCTTTGGAACCTCCGAGTATTACGCAAGTTAAGAAAGACCTTTGGTACACGTAAAAGGACTAGGACCGCAATCGGCCCATCAGCTGGCTCCTTTTCAACCACAGCACAGTCCGCCAAAATCGGCGTACCAAAGTCAAGGGGAAGGAGCCACTTTGGGCAAAAGCATGGAAGATGGCAACTGTTTGCAAGAGAACATTTGTTTCTACTTGACGAACCAACGGACTTGGATTTGCATGTGTCAGTAAGCATCTTCCTTCAACTCTGGTCTCACCGCTCAGCATCTAGTGGCAAATACACCAACTGTTTCACAGTTTTCAACGCCATGCTCCAAGCCATCCATAATCAAAGCCTCAAATGATTGCACATTCAAATTCATCAAATTTGATTAAATTGGAAAATCACCCCTTGCAAAATCACGGGTTTTTCCACTTGCATGTGAGTGAGTGAGTGAGTGAGTGAGTGAGTCATTCAAAGTGTACACACTCAGACTCAAACTGATGTTGAATGCAAAACCACTTTGGAGTTCAATGATACTGATTGTGATTAGCGCCGTCTATTGAATACCTGTGATTCTCTGGCGAGTTCTTCCATCAAGAGTAACACTCACCCAGGCATTTTCCTAATCATGTCGTTTTGCAGCTGCCAAGCCACCCAGAAGGTGATCGGGTCACTTAGTTTCCCGCTGACGGGGCAACCGGTTGCCTTGTCCCTTTCAGCGCATTCCGTATTGCAATCACAACCGTCCAAATAGCAATCCTGAGCCTCTTTGAGGGCCTGGCAGCGCATTCCAAATGACGACATCAAATGACTGAATCAAACATCCACGGATTTTCATCAAGGCGCTGCAAACAAGATCTCATTGGTATGGATTGAATATATATATATATATACACTATATATATATGTGTGTGTGTGTCTTTGTTATCATCTGTGTTATACACATTATGTTTTAAATATCAAAGTGTACAAAGACAAATTTTGCACATATTTGTACAAGCTCTAAATCACATATACTACATATATATATATAATACATATACATATACATATATATATATCCGCATATATATATATATATGTGAAAATCAAATATACACAACCAAAAAACAATATAAAAACACCTTATCGACGCTGCAGAGCGCCTTTTCTCCCTTGAGCCAGAATCATTGAAGGCCTTCGTCAAGACTGTACAAGCGGAGTACATATGGGCTATACATTTCAACACTCCTCCTCTTGCGAAGAGATTTAACTCTGAGTAAGCTATACAAACAAATGACAGTCCATCTCTCCCATTGGCCTTTGCTCCTGTTGTCGAGGAAGATGTATTGGAGATCTTCCACCGTCTTCCGGAGCTGGACTCCAGGGACTGACTTGGTGATGGAACGTCAGCCTTGTTCTTCTTTCCAGGGACATGGGCAACTTTGAGGTCTCTCCTGTGGCCACAAGTACCTCGTTTGGATATGGCGCGCCTTGCCAAATCCAACTCTCTGTGCAGTGCCCTTGGCGGCAGTTGAATCTCCTTCCACCGCCCAAGGGCGTCCTTCCAGTCCTAGTCCAAGATCTTTGCAGAGGCTCTGCAATCCCAGACCTGTTGAACTGCCTTTCACTAGGGCATAGTATTCACTTTCTCCAGTTGAAAGGGCGAACGTTGACTGGACATTGCTGCTGTGCTTGGGCACACGGGCGCCATCTCTTTCAACCGCCGCAATGCCGGGACGAGACGGTCCGTCTTCCGGCCCCTTACCAGGCCGCTAGTGAAAAGGCTCTACTGCCCCTTGTGGGGGATGGTGCGAACCTCTGAGGTCTCCTTGACCTTTGATCCGCTGCTGCTTGCCAACTCTGCAGGTGGCCTTCCGAAGGATGGCTCACCCTCTGTTGCCTCCTCTTTTGCCGGAGGCTTGGCAAGCGTCTTGGTGCGAGCGCTTGCTACCGCTGGATTTTCCTCGCAGCGGGCGCCCTTTTTAGTCCACGGGCTTTGATATATTCGATGGTTTTGGCGCGCTGCTTCACCGTGCGCTCGTCACACGAGCTGGGCGACTCGAGTTTCCACTTGGCAATCTCTTGCTCTTTTGCGGCCTCGTTGGCCAAATCTTTGACCCTTTAGTTCGAATTAAAAATGGCTCGGACCCAAACTTCGCGGCCCTCAACTTGTCGCGGCTTGCCGGCCGCTGTACCGCTCTGATGGCAGTCTACCTTGCTGCTGAGCGCAACCTCAACGGGCTTCTTGGCCGCAACCGCACTCGGGATGGGCTCTTAGGAGATTCTTCTTCCTCCTCTTTTGGCCCTTCTTCACGATCCCTTTCGGCGGCTCTTCGAACTTTGTGCCGTTCCTTTTGCTCCTCACGCTCCTCCTTGATCTCACTCAACCGCCGCTATCGGCCGAAATCCTTGACCTTATCCTTGAGCTCTTGTGAGATTGCTCCTCCTTTCTTGCTTTGGAACCTGATGTAATCTTTCAAACTGCGATACGTGGCTTCTCAATCTAAATCCAGACCCCAATTCCTTGAGCATTTCCACCAAGCCGTTGAACCTTCTTTGGTTTTGCCTCTGTACGCCACGGGGTAGTTGCGATTGCCTTTTCTGCCTTGCCGTGCAATCTGCTGGACGTCAATTCCCAGCCGTGCCTTGTTCCGTCTGGTCTGTATGTTCGTCTCCCAGCACGGATGGCAGCTTCTCTTCTTGCTGCCCGGCCAAATCGGCCGCTTGGTCAGGATCACCTGGTTGAGAAGGGGCGCACTCTTCCAAACCTCCTTCTCCCTCCTTCTCCTCCTTTTCCTTTTCAAATCTTCTTCTTCCTCTTCAAACTGTTCTGTGGTGATCTCGGTTTCACGCAATTAGTCAGGCAAAGGTTCCTCCTCTTCTTCTTTCTTTTCTTCCTTTTCCTTCTCCTCTTCATTCTTTTCCTCGGGTTCAGTCGCTGGTGCGGCCGGACCGACCTCCGACACTGACCCTACCTCTTCAATCCACTCCTCCTCTGAGGATGGTTCGGCTTTACTATGCCGCTCTTCTTTTGTTCTCAACGCGTGGTCCCTTTCACTCTCACCGGGCCTTCGCGCTACCATCAAAACACCTTATCGACGCTGCGGAGCGTCTTTCCTCCCTTGAGCCAAAGACAAGTATATATGGGTCATACATGTCAACACTTTTTTTAATATATTGTTTTCTTAGTTTATTTATGTATATATTGTTTTTTGTGCGTATACATCAAGTATTTTATATCATATAAAAAAAGTCCAGATATAGTGATTGATCAATGCGCGCGATATGAAAAATATTTTTACACTAGTACAAGATATAGAAAGGATATACACTGTGGAACGTGCATAAAATAGAGTAAACCAAAACTATATATGTTTAAAGAAAAGTTTTGAATATGCTACATTTTATATATATATATAATTGGTACTACATCTTACAATATACAGTGTACATTACATTGTCATGTACAATTTACTATTTAATTTTGCAACTGTCCATATCTGATCATAAGAACATAGATATGTTTGCTGTATTCTAGAGCCTACAGACTATATATATACGTATTATATGTGATTGACACTCTAATTTATATATATATATATTGACTACATAGATGACAAAACGAATACATCAAAAATACACTGATATTGGATACCGTGCGCTATAGCATAGTATTGCAACCCCTAGTGCCTAGTAAGAACACTGGGAGACCCCTAACTACGGTATATATATATATATATTTGTGTTTAAGCTACCGCCCTTTAAGCCCGCTACTAAACTACCAACATGGTCGATTTGGTGTAGTTACTTAAATTAGGTTCCAACAGCAACCCCAACTGTCCACCCTGTCTGTCCACCATCATGCACCGCATTTACACCAGCATGTTTTTCTTCCCGGAATAGCATGTATTGAGGCAAACCGAGGCCGCGCAAAACCGCATGGCACCGCGACATCACCTTTCGAAAGCTTTAGTTGTTAGTCTAATGAAGAATAACTATGTTGACAAAGGGTCTTTGTAACCGAACTGGAGAGTTGTCCTATATGTTTGATACGAGTTTAATAAAGGATTTTAAATGTTTAGAAGTCCTAGGCATTTTTCGGTTTTCAAGCTCTTCCCAGGTGTCCATCTTCGCGGGTCCCCCTACTTTGCGGGACCCACTATCCAAAAAAGAAGACGCACCGGATTCTTTTATTGGCGGAGGGGCCCTCGTGTTTGATTAATTGATGGAAAGCATTTTGTGTAACACCTCAATTTCTGGCTGCAACCAGCATCTAAACCATCCTCTCCCCATTTTCTACCCTGATTCCTACCTGGCAACAGGCCGCCACAGTGGTGGTGCCGCTGATGACTTTCGAGTATCCCGACTCGCCACACACCGATGAACTCGCAATTGCTTTGGTGGTGGCGCAGGAAATGATCTTGTCACGGTCGCACCTGAGATTTGCGCTAGCACGGCTCCAACAAACTTCAAGTCACTCAAGTCAAATTCAGAAAAAATAGACCTGGCATGACCTTTGTTTCCAGGTCAAGGATTGGCTAACAGTTTCAACGTTAGGGGGGCCACTAGCAATGCCAAGTGGGACCAAACAGCTGAATGTAACTTCCCTTGGTACATGACCGACCTGCGACCCCCGCATCCTCCCACTCCGTCCGCAGTCTGACGCCAGAAGACCCACACCCTTTCAAAAGCCCCGTCATGGCCACGCCGAGAATGGCAAGGACCTTCCACATGGCCGAGCTGGGTCGCGGGAGCGCGTCGTACTGGAGCGCAGGCTTGCTGAGCGGAGCAGGTCGTTGGAGCTGCGTCTTTGCACTGAGCCAAGAGAGGTCGATGGGGCGAGCTTCGGCTTCGTCTCGGACCGCCCGGGCGGTTCGGCTGGTTCAGCCACTGCGGGGGAATGGGAAATCCGGAACCGGATCCACCACACGAATGCAAAGCAGATGATCAACCCGGATTCAGAATGATCCAAAACACCTGTACACTTGTTAGTTGGGGGATTTTAGCTATAGTATGTCCAATGCAAAAAAAACGGTAAAGAATAAGTTGGGACTACCCCGCATAGGGTAAATTTAAGTCAAGAACAAAACCCCGGTCCAATGTTGCTTGATGCTTTAGAAAAACAACCATCATCCATCAATCGATGTGTTCACAGCCGTGTGGCAGCCGAACCACGTGGTCGAACCACGTGGTCGATCTGGATCGGTCCAGATCGGCCCGAAGTCCATGCGATGGTCCACGTATGTCCACGTCTATGGACGGTGTCACCTTCGGCAAAAGGCGGAAGTCCCCATCCTTTCATGTTGTCTTTCGTTTTAGGGGTGGGGAACGGGTGGGTGAGAAGCCTTATGTGACAAAAGCCTCGCTTGAGTGAAAACGGAAGCCCCCAGGTCCGCCGGTCCCGCCCCACCTGCCCCAAGCAGTCGCGCAGCATCCTCGCCGACCTCGGTGCGAGAACAAACATGGTCGGATGAGGAAACAAGAAAGGGGGGGGTGGCAGACCACCTCGTTGGCCACTCCCTTTGTCCCCTCATCTCATGTGGGTGTGTATGTTATATCCAGTTCTCGCTGGGTAGACCAGTCGATGTTCCGGTTTGGTACCATTGCCACGCCTGGGGGGTCGTGGCTTGCCACACCTACGCCGCTACGCCTACACCGAGGGCCAAAAGGTCTCCCCATTTGTTCGCCCATCTCCCCATCTCCCGTGACCTGTGGGAGAGGGTGCTGGACCGGCGTCTGGTGCTGGACCGGGAACCAAACCGGTCCAGCACCAGACACGGCCGAGCGTGTTCGAGGAGCCAGGATAGGGTCGGATCTCGAGCCCTAAGCAGCTGAGAGGTCCAAGACAGGTGTTCATTGTGACAGCCATGTGTCTGGGTTGACAGAGGTTGTTCAGAAGCCCAGGCTATTAGGCTATCCCAGTTGGGTACCTCAGGTTAGGGGTCCTAAAATTAAGGTCACTGAACTTCTCTTGGATGGTTTATAGCTGCCCTAAACAGATGGAACCGGTGTTGTACCAGGCACACTGGCCACAAACCGAGGCCGTACTCATTCCCCACAGACATCACTACGAGGACGCGGAGGACTAGAACATGGACTGAAACACGAAGCTGGAAGCAGAACACTAGGAGGACATGGGACTAGCAATACTATTGTAGTACTAGGAGGACTCAACATGGACTGGTGAACTCGAAGCTGGTGCATTGTCGTCGACTGGGAGGATTCGGCCAATCCTCGTCGCATTCGGCGGCGTATCATGATGTGGATCCAGACACCGTTTGTACTAGTCAGTTGTAGTCAAGGACAAGAACGGCTCTTGGAATAGGGCAAAAAATAAGAACATACCCCGCTTCAGGGCCCCAGGACAAGTCAGTGTGGTGCCTTTTCTTCTCCTTCCCTTCGCCCTACACGACGAGAAACTCGGCGTCCCGGGTCCCGAGTTTGGGCTCAGTTCATCCACTGGCCGGTAGCACTCTTGGCGAGTTCATGGTGTAGACCCTGAGCTCGTCCGTCTGTTCCCCCATGGGTCCGGACGCTGGTCCATCCAGCCAGCCCAAGAACCTGCCATCAGAGGTTCTGTCCCAGATTATCGAACGATGGGATAGAACACTGTTCGGGTCCTGAAAAAACCTCTGGTGTGCGTGTGCAAGGAGGAGGTGGATGGTACTAACTGCTTAGAGATGTTTCGTTAGGTGGGGATGGAGGTTACTAACTGTACTAACTAGGTGGGAAGGTTACTGGTCAGATGGAGTGTGGATGGTATGTGCTTGGAAGTCGGTCCTGGACCAATTCCAAGACATTCCAAAGCTGGTCCGACTGCAAGGTAACCGAAAAAAGGAATCAAGGATTTTCCCAAATGCCCGAACTGGTGGTCGATCAGCTGAAATCAGATCCAGTACTCCTCCAGTACTTCACCTGAGTCATTTTTCTTCCCAAGAGAGGTTACAAGTGAGCTTAATGATATGATTCGTAACCTGAGGTACCCAACTGGGATAGCCTTTTTGGGGCTCTGAACTCAGAAAAGAATCTGAAACGGCACCCCCCCATGGTGCCCAGTCAGCGCACCGGTCATGGGGGGGGGTCCAGCCGTGGCTTCCAAGAACTCTCTTACGTAGCCCATGTGGCGGCCCAAGGCTCTGGCCGTGGCTAAGGGGCCGGATTCTGTAGGGTCACAGCTTCAGATGTGTTCCATGTGCTTCCACACTTCGCTTCCCTTCGCTTCCCTTTTGCTTCGACCCTGCCTGCCCATGACTTCGACCCTGGCAGCGACGAAGTCAAAGATTCTTTTTTCAGACAAGTGCAGAAAGTGCATGTGGTATGGGTGTTGCAGTTGCACAGAGTCTTTTCCCAAAAAAGAGTCATACACTTTTAATAAGATGGTTGAAACATCTTGCTGTGTCCTCTTTCTAAACCAACCAAACCACCCCTGCAGCCCAGGGCCGCTGCTTCGCGGGTTTCACCCGCAATTCCAGGTCTCGAGGTGACGATGTTCAGGTGGTTCATGAGTTTGGAGGTGTCTGAAATTCAGGAGTCTTCCAAAACCCAAACAAGAAAGGACGTGACTCCGCTTGGAGATTGTGGCATTCAGTTGGGGGGAATGAATAGTCAATAGTCAATAGATGTGAATAGTATATAAACAGATTGTATATTAGATCGATAGATGACAACCACTCCCCCTGCCAAGAACGAATTGGTACCGTGATACTGTCGGAAACCTGTGAAACACCATGTCGGAGCAACCAACGAATTGCTAGAATCTCTCGGATCTCCATTTCAGCCTCCGAAGCCGGACGAGACGTCGACTTCAAACTGCAAAGGCCTAGTTAAACACAAGGCATCCTTGAAGATCATTGAAGCAATTCACCTACCCAGCCATCAGAAAATGGTCCCAGCCATCAACTGAGCCGAAACCCCATCTCTTTCCATCTGAAACCGCACCTCTGCACACCCATGCGCCAGGCACGCTCCAGCACCGCCAGCGCCGACGCGTCGGGGCGCGTTTCGGCCGCCAGCGCCAGCAGCAGCTCCGGGGCGATCCTCGTCCGGGGTGGCTGGAAGGGGGGGTTAAGAGATGATCTTGGAAGGGGTCGGAAGAAGGAAAGCCTTTGAAGACCCAAAAGGGGTGTGACTTCCAGGGAGCAGAAAGTGGCCGATGTGGCCTACCCTCGGAAAGCTGAAGAGTTTTCAAGGGAATCGTCCGTTTTCATGACACAGTACGTGGAGTTTTTCATGAGTTGGAATCGTGCATTGGTTCAGACGAGCCGACCGCTTCAGGGCCCTATTTTGTGGCCCTCATTTGAGGGCATCGAGGTCTGACTCATTCATGACGAGTTTGGGTCACGAATCCATCCCCCAAACCACCTCTAATCCTCTCAGCCGGCAAAGGACGGGGGCCCAAAGGTGGATCAGCCACGGAATTCCAGGGCGGCTGGAGCACGGAGACAAAGGTCGGAATCCAACTCAATTCACACCCTTTCACCACCAAAAATGACCTCAAAATACCACCCAACTATCTGTGATCCTTCCCTGGGATCGACCAGAAAATCTGTCCACCCATCCTCCTCCATCGATCGGTCCCCGGTCCTCTCAGGGCCTGGGCGCAGCCTCCCGGCGCGGGCGTAGAGCGCCTGCCACTCGCTGGTGGTCGGCCATTCCGGGCTCACGACGTGGGGCTCCAACGCGCAGGCGTGGACGAAGTCCTGGCCAGGGCGCTTCGGTGGTGGCGGGAGCTTCGGTGGGAGCGGTGGTGCTTTCGAGGTGTGGAAAACGATGGTGGATGCCCCAGAATTCGTGAGTGCACGGTCGCTCAGGTTTGCCCAGGTCGCTTGGCCGACTTCGGAAGGTGGATGTGTCCAAGGTCTTGGCCAGGTCTTATGCTAGACTGGCCAGGTCTTGGCCAGGTCTTATGCTAGACTGGCCACGTAGGATCTTCTTGCCCGGTTGAGCTCAAAGGCCTCCATGGTATTTAGAGATCTATCCCAGCCCGAAGGCTCCAGGCTCCACGGGAATCCGCTCGGATGGTTTCAGCTGGCCGAAACGGAGAAAACGGAGGGTGGATGGCCTCCACGGAACTGGTGAACTAGGCAGTGTGACCATCTGGGCATTCGTCCTTCACAAACACCTCCAAACACCGTCTCATTCCTTTCCCTGTTCCTTTAGCAGCAAAAGACCACAACCACTCTAACCACTCTACAACCACTTTAAAGCACGAAAGACCACCAGAACATCTCAGACCAAGTTCCAGCAACCCAAAGCTCTGGCCTCACTGGCCTCACATCTTGGCATGCTCAACCCAGAGCATGGTACAAGGCCATGGAATTTGTTCTTGTCTTTCCCATCTTTATCGGTCTCTATCCTGGGTTCTGCATCTTCCCGCCTCAGCTGCCACACGCGCCAGCCCACTGCTGCGCCGCCGCCCCACCACATGCTCCAGCGCATCTACCCGGAGCGCGGCCAACGCGGCATCCGCGCGCCACAGCACGGCCTGTGCCGTGCCGGGCGCGTGGCGGAGCAAGGCGCAGAGCTCCTGAAGGGACCAAACGGATCTGTTGGAGCAACGAAAGGAGTTGCCGTCCGCTGGGAAGCATGTGTTTCCAAAAATACTCCCTAGCGCTCGATCAGGATGTCCTCAGTTATGGGAATTCGCCCATGAGGAAAATGATGAATATAGAATTTGTAAAAATCGCCCTAAGCAAAACCAAAGTGGAGTGCGAAGGATTCTTGGCGGGAGTCCGAGTCTGGTCCGATCGGCGGTGGGGTTTTGGCAAATAAGAGGGGGTTGGTCTGTGGAGTGTGTGGAGATCTTTAAAGCTCTAGGCCATGGCCACAAGAGAGGGAAAACTCAGACTCATTAAGGATGAAGATCGGTGCGAAAACTTCAATTGCTATCAATCGTTCATGAGCCAAACTTGCGGAGCAGCTGGCCCCAAACCCCTCCAGAAAAGGGCAGACATTCACCATTCACCGTACAGAAACGCCCAGTACAGAAACGCACAGCGCCTGGAACGTGAGCTCTTGCACACTGATTTGCACCTGGACCTGCCCGACGGTCGCACAACGGTGGGCCCGGTAGGCGACTGCGGAACGGTCGGACCACACGGTCAACGTGGGCGACAACGACGTGCCATGAGGCCAGGGGGCCAACAGGGCTTCGAGAATGAACCCCACCCTAAGAATCCGGGCCCTCAAACACATAGGGTTTTGAGGGTCCGGACCCCTGCTATGGAGGGTCCGACCCCTGCTATGGAGAGCCCAAGGATTCTTAGGGCAATAAAGATCCATCAACGTCCGTCCATCAAAAGGAACCTCGTCTACCCCGGTCCTCGCAGGATCCGCGGAGCGGAGACGGCGGGAGCGGCGGAGACGGCGCGCCTGACTTCCTCCGAAGTGGGCCGAGAGCTCCCACGAAGCCTGGAACGCCGCAAGACCCGGCGTCGCGGCAACGAACGGTCGGGCAACGTGGAGGCACCGTGGAGTCATCGCGGAGTCATCGCGGAGCTCGGCCACCGAAGCAAAGATCGGAGATGACGTCAGACGTCTTCACAGCTGAGAAGATCGTCATCTGGAACGTATTGTTTCACAAGTGTGGGACAGCACTTTAACGCATGAAAGCTCGTAAAGAAGCAGGAAGAAAGCCAGGTTCTTCGCCCAATTCGCTTCGTTGGAAGTTCGCCTCCAGCTTCGTGAGCCCCGCGGCCAGCCGCGGGCGCAGCTCGGTGGGATCCTCGGCTCTGTGGGGTCCAGCGCGGGACTGAAGTGATTCTTCACTCGATCCTGATACTTTATAGGTCCAGATCCATTATAACTATCATTGTAACTAGTGATCTTGAAGTTCGCTTCGAGAAATTGAATTAACTCAAGATCCATCGACGCAACTGTATCGGTGTACTCCTGTTCATTTGGGGGATAGCTCTTGTGGGCTGAAAACGAACACCTTGGAAAAGGTTTCTCACCGACCTTGCTGACTCACATCCGGTCAGACCATCGACCCTGTCAGACCATCCAGAAGATGGGGCTCTTGGGCTGACGGCATGGCGTGGCCTTGCACAGGGAGAAAGAGCAGCCTGAACCAGGGTGGTAACTGCCCCCCCCTGGGCGGAGTTCCACGTGTCTTTGTTCCGCCACTCCCAGCACTCCTGTCCCTTTTTTCTCCACATGATGGCTCTGGTGAGATGCAGCTATAGTTAAAACGTGTTAAAACCTTGCTACATCCCTAGTGTTCAAGAGTCATACCCATCCAACCCTCTTTCAACCAACCCTCTTTCAACGCTACTGTACCTCTTCGCCCACTCTGCTGGCTTGCCAAGACGCCATGCTTCGCCCATACTTCAGCAGCAACATCTCCTCCAACACAGCCATCACCGCCCACTGAAGATCCTCCTCCACACCAGCACGCTTCGCATCCGTGCGAGCGCCCGCGCCGGCGCGTTCCTCGCCCGCGGGCGCGCCCGCGGCGCCGCGGCTCTCGAGCTGCACGGCCTCGCGGGCGAGGCCGATGCCGTGGTGGTCGGTCGGAAGTCGTGGTCGTGGGACACGAGGACCGCCGTGTCGAAAGTGAAGGGGTTGCCATGGACGCCGGGTGATGTCTTTCTTTTACTCTCTTTTCTTTTGTATTTCTCGTTGATTTGTTATTTTCGGGAGAATGTGAAGGTTGAGTACAATGGGTTGAACAGTCTCAAAGTTCCAATGGCTGATGCCTTCTCACTCACAAACAGTTGCAAACACCAGGCGAGGATCTGGCAAAGCACCAGCCACTTGGAGACTTGGATGATACTTGGATGATACTTGGATGATACTTGGATGCTTTCCGTACACTGGGGCGCCGTTGACTGTGGCCACCTGTTGGCTTCCTGAGCTGCCCAAACGAGCTGTTCTTGAGGATGACTTAAGCAATTAAAGTACCTCTTCTTCAGCTATAGATCAAGATCAATGATGCTAAACTGGAGGTATTTTCAACAGCTCCACCCACCTCAAGAACTATGCCAACCACAGCAAGAGCAGCTTCTTATGGTGTCCTCTTTCTGTGACCTTTCACCACTATGCCCGTCCTCCACCCACCTTTCACGGTGTCGGGTGGTGTCTTTTCCGGGTCCGCCTCCAGCTGCGCCGAGCTCGGCGGCGCCCTCTCCTTGGGCAAAGGCCCAGCACCTGGCGGGGGCACCGTGGTTCGGCACACCCGTTCGCGTGGTTCGGGCGAGTCCGTAGGTCTCCCCCAGGTGATGAGGACGTGCGCCGGACCCCTTGTAAATCGAACCAACTTACATAAAGACCTTAGGGGAAACCAATGGGCCCAGCCCTCACAACCCAGGGCTAGGGCGGTTCGCCTTCCAAACCTGATGTGAGCACCGGTAGCAAAGAACAAGAAAGAAAAGAGCAGCCAGTAATTGAAGAATCCCCAGACACGACACGTCTGGGACTGCCATAGGACTGCCGATCAATTGACCCCTCAAACCACCCCAGTCCCATGGGCCATATATGCCGACATTGACCCCTTGTCAACCAGCCCTGGCCGTTTCTCGGCAGTCCTATACCAGTCCCAGACGTGTCGTGTCTGGGAATACAGAAAGAGGGCCCAGGCGTGAGGCGTGAGCACAAGGGTTATCCAGTTATGATAGGCCAGTGGTGTTGTGACGGCGCGCCCAACCAGTCACCTTGACAGAAGGCATGTATATATTGAAAACAAAGAATCATTGCGATGGTGTCTGGAAAACCCCCATCAATTAGGGTATGATATGTGTGTGTAATAATTTTGGCTTGAGGGTTTTGGCATGTTTTGGCCTTGAAGTACATGTAAAAACAGCTAGACCTCCTTGGTCAGCAGCTTCTACCCAGGTGAGTCTCAAGGTTGCGTCGCGTTGCCAGCTGGAGAAATCGCCAACGAGGCGTTCAGAAGCATCGCGGAATGAACATGTTGACATCCAGAAACGAATCCCCTAGATGTGTTCGATCCCCATTACGTAAAACACACAAACCAGTGGGTATCGATGTGTGGGCAGGTGGTCACTTCTTGGGGATTAAGGATGTTCATCAACCTCCTTGGGGTGTCAGACTTCTACAAGCAATTCATCCAAAGCTTCGGACTGAACGTGTCGGACCTTTGCGGTGTCAGACTTCTCCGAACCCACAGTCCAACCTCTCAGACCGCCACACCCAACGCAGCCAGGCCCCCCACCTGAGGACGGCCTGGCGCCGGCCACGCGACCGTGACCGGGACGTTTCTCGTCGAAGCGTAGCGACGGGTGCCACGCCACGCCGTGAAACCCAACGGAAAGGAAGGACAGATGAACCCAACGGTGGATGAATCCGGCAAAAGCAGGATTCTTCGACCTCTACACATGGGTGTCATATATATATATATATATGGGTGTGCTTCATGGGTGTTCTGCATGTCATATATATGGGCGGCTCTTCTAAATAATTTAACCGTCAGCATTATTCTCGATCTTCTAAGCTCCGGGTTCGCCGGCGTGCATGCAATCTAATGTGCAGAGTCCCTGGGGCAGACGTTGTTCCTGAAAACCTGCAACAATGCCTTCATGAGGGACGTCCTGTCATGGCTTCTGCTTTTGGCCTTTCCGTGTATGCACCACCTGCACAAGCTGAAACCTGAGGACTTTGACACAACTGAACCCTGGAGCAGAAGCAGTTGAAGTTTGACACAACTCAGATGCTGCACAAGGACCTGCGCAAAAACCAACATGTGGCGTTAAAATGGTCTCTCTTGAATCTGTTCTCCACCTTGTCTCCCACAGAAACAAAACTCATGAACTCCAATTGCAAGCATTGAACCTCAAAAAACCGCCTCCTCCAACGCCCTGCCCCGCCCGCTCGTACGGCTCGGCTCCGGCCCCTCCTTGCACCGGACGGCCAGGAACCGCCAGGAACCGGCTCCAAGACCGGCACCGCGACCACCTGGCGGCCATAGCAATAGATTATATAAAAGATTATGATAAGAAAAACTAAATAGTATTTCAAACATACATCAATTATATAATGATTACTAACAGAATCTAACAGATAAAAATAGAGCAACCAAAGTGCAAGACTTCCAGACGTTCGGCATGTTCCAGACGTTTCCCAACTTTCAGCGGCGCTTGGTGGTTTCGCTCGCTGTTTCAGTTTCAGGGCCGGTTGATCAAGACTTTGAAGAAGCACTTGAGCAGGCACCCTACATCCCTTTGTCGCTTCCCACGAAGCTAGCGTAAAGCCTACTTATAGGATTTTTTGGCCCTGTGGAACATCTTCGAATGGAGGCCGACCAACAGCTTCCTGCCAGGATCGGCACCAAGATGTGATTCCTTTCGACGAGTTTCATCTGTCAATCATGTGGCAAATGACACACCCTGCGGCCCTGCGGCCCTGCAACAATCGATGGTTTCTGTGGGAGTTCGCTCCCCCCCCCGGTGAGTAAAAGTCGGATTTCATGGTCTTTCGAAAGGGCCATGCCATCCACGTAACCATGATCGTTGCAATTAAGTAGTAAAAAAGGGTGAAACACAACAAAGGCACAACGATTGTCATCCAAATGAGAAAAAAAAACGGAAAAATTTGAGACAACTAAAAGTATACAAGAGTGGATCAAAACACGTTGAGGCGCGGAGAAGAGGCTTACTTTGAAGCGGTCTTTTTTCACCACGTTGGGCACCGAATCGGATCGAACACCGCTCGGGCCTCCAGGCCGGAGCGATCCAAAGAGCCTGGCGAGCGAGACGAGGCGCACGGGAAGACACGTCTGGGGAAGAGAAGAAGGGGGGGGCTCGAACCGGCTGGGGGGGTTCGTGGGGTTCGTGGTTCATGAACCATGTTCTTTCAAGCGGTGAAAGTGGAGGGGGGTTTCTTTCGTTGCGAACCCCTGGGGTCCACTGGAGCGACCTGCTACGGTCGCAAGAGTTTGCTCGACCTGCAGACATCTGCGGATCACTGCGGATCCCTGCGGATCCCCGCGGATCACTGACATCCAGGATCAAGAAGCTGTTTCCCAATGGGAAGCTGATCAAAGGGAAGCATCTCTCAAACATCCGAGGCTCCGTGACTTGGGCAAACCGTTTGTTCAGATGTTCAGACCCCTTTTTCTGGTCAGACAACCCCCTTCTGTCGGAAGCCATTCGCCCCGATTCACACCATTCGCCTCGATCTGGTTTCGTTTGGTCGCTTCTTGATTCAGGGCATCCTGTGCTAGGGGTTGTTGATCAACCTCCTTGTGGGAGGTACTGCTACGACCAACCAGTCATCAATAAATGCTGATAGTGACTGTTGATTGATGAAAGCCCCAGTCTCTATAGAGTGGTTTTACATCTCCCGGCTTGGGTGCATTTGATCCATCAACCTCATCAACCGTCTACATGATGGAAGACCCCCCGAAAACGGAAAAAAATAAGAAACGGTGGTCTTCTTCTTCCAGTTCCACATAGGAAGGTGGAACCCAAAAAGAGTAGCCAAGGATGGGCGTCCATCGAATCATGGACGTCCTCGCGTCCGAACTCGCGGCGCTCTTCCACCCGACCCACCCGCTCCTCGACTCGCTTGGTCGTCACCTCGACTCGGTGGCACGAACCTCAGCCGGCTGTGCGGTGCCAAACACATGGGACTGCCGTTCTTGCCTGATCAGTTGGGGCTGGTTGACAAGGGGGATTTAGGGTTTAGGGTTGGCATGTGAGTTCCAGTCCAGAGTGTGGCTGGGTCGTGGAAGAGGACGTGAGTGTTCCCCCCAAAAAGGAAGACTACTGTCATCTTCCATGCTTCTTGCATAGCGGGTATATAAGCTTTACAAGGGCTCTTGGAGGCACTGGGAAAGGGCACCTGAAAAAGCTGTCCCTGAGAGGGTGACCTCTCTCTATGCACGTACGAGGTGTGATATATTTGTTGTGCTTCGTGCGAGTTTCAATCAAGAAATTAAGAATGAGTGAGAAAATACTTCCCATACCTGGATCTTCCAACTATGCACAATT
This sequence comes from Durusdinium trenchii, assembly GCA_963970005.1. Lineage (NCBI taxonomy): Eukaryota > Dinophyceae > Suessiales > Symbiodiniaceae > Durusdinium > Durusdinium trenchii. The sequence goes on from CAXAMN010028128.1 coordinate 505,221, forward strand.
TCTGCCCTTTAAGCTGGTTTTATGGATGAAAAGGCAGAAATTTGGCATAGTTGGAAGATTATGGAAGATCTAGGTATGACTACTAGCCATATTCAAATCAGACAGACCTTATATATAAATTGCCTTGAAGGGTTGCAAAGTCTCCGTTGGATCTGCATGTTTAAAGCCCTACCTCCCAAGCTCAGCTTCCAGCGTGAAGGATGTGGCACCTGTCGGTGAACGGGCTTGGCTTCGGCCCACTTGGCTTCGGCCCAACCCAAACACGAGACCGGACGAACTCAGAGTCACCTCCTTTTAGAGGTTGGGCCGGAGTCACCCAGGCTAGCGGCTAGAACCACCGAAATCCATGGAAATCCGTGGGGATTTCAAACCCAGCACGGTCTTCCCAAGGCTGTCGAAGAAGCTGTGGCCCCGATTCATCGACGTCGGGAGCGCTTTTTCTCACCACATTGACGTGTTCACAACATCCCGGCGAGCTCGTTTTCTGGTGTCTCGGTACCGAACGATGCCGCAGATGGCTGATCCCTAGATCTTCCTATGCCAGATGTCTGCCTTTTCATCCATAAAACCAGCTTAAAGGGCAGAAATGGTGCATAGTTGGAAGATCCAGGTCTCTACCATTCCCTGCGCCACACCTCACGACGAACCGATGCGATCGGTTTGGCGCCTTGAAGTCGCGTTTCTTCTCTTTGGCGCCTGAGCGGTGTGGGTAGGGAACCACCACCGTGTCGCCACCAGAACAACCGAATGTCCAAACAAATACATCAATCTATTCTCAAACAACACAAGACTTAATTACTGTAAGGTGCTCCCATTTGGATGTTCCAAGCACTTTGTTTTCTTCCTTGAACCTTCCATCGCTGCAAAGAAATATCCCTCATGTGCCCCGGGCATTTCAGTTCCAAGGCTTTGGGCTTTGCTTCGTCATGGTGACGCCCTTCAAGGACCTCCGGTTTTGGGGACAACCCCGAACGAGGCGAACGAGGCGAAGCATCCATTCATCACGTTCGTTCTTAGAATGGAGGGTGGGTGTTGGGAGGATTGGACTATGCTTGACACCGCTGGATGGCCCTGGTATCGATCATACACACCCAATGTTTTTTCCTGATGGACCGTGCCAGGAATCGATGGCGGGGCCGGAGAGATGTGCGGGGCCCCAAGGTCCACATCGGTCTCCACCCCTCAGTCCACCCCTCACCGATATGACGATGACCTCCAACCTAGTAGCAACGGCCTCCGAGCCAATAGCAACGGCCTTAGGAGGCCGAACTCCGCCCCGAAAACCCAACTCCGCACCTCACCCAAGGTCCTTCGTCAAAGCTCGACGGCCGCCAAAGACCTCCATTGATGGATGTACCGCGCGCGTGAACAGGTGCGGAATGGTGCGGGGGTGTCACCGCTCGTGGTACGGGGGAAGTGTGGCCGGTTGGGTAGACTGTTGATATCCTTTGATGATCCTTTGATGATACCTGGATCTTCCGACTGTGCAGAATGTCTGCCTTTTCATCCATTAAATCCACCAAGTTAGGCATACATTTTGCACAGTTGGAAGATCCAGGTATGTCAACCCACCCATTTGGAGTGTGAAATATCATCCACCGTAGCGTCCTCCAAACCGTCCACCTTCCCATTGAGCCAGTTGATACCACATAAAAGAAAACAAACAACATGAGCATAGATGGCAACAGATCTTCCCATTGTATGCAAAATCTCTGCCTTTGGGCTGGTTTGTTTGATGAAAAGGCCGAAATATTGCAGACCTGCAGAAGATCTTGAGAGGAAATCGGAGGACTTGGTTGATCCTCAACGCTCTTTTCGGGCGTCAAAGCGGTCAACTTCGGAGAAAAACACTGATCCCATGCAGCAAATATAGTCTCTTCCAAAATACGTACTAGCTGGTTTCTTTTGGAAAAGTCTTCAGACTTCGACCTGACGGTCGTCCAGGATGAAACAGAGGCACCAGACGCATGTGAGGATTGTTTGAGGCTTTAGTGCCATTGTTTGACGGTCCATTCCTTCGCGAATTCCCGGGGTCTGGGGAGGTTTGTGCACGCAGCGAACACGACCTGTCAGTGCCTCAGTGTGTCAGTGTAGAACCCCGCACACCAACCAACAGGCTTGATCGTCCAATGGTCCCCTTTGTGGGGTGGTTCCACTCCTTTGGTCTGCCCGTTCCATGCTCCGGTCCGTCCGGTCCATACCGTCCGGTCCCGAGAAGAAGGGCGAAGCCGGTGGACGTGGCTCGTCTCCACATCCGATCAAATCCACACTGTTCAGGTCTCAGAGCTCGGGGGTGGTGTGGCTCGTCCCTCCAAGAGAGGTCTTTGGCGACCTGAACGAGTCGAACCCGTCACTTGGGGTACCCAACTGGGATAGCCTAGTTCGGGTGCCTCAACCTCTGTTGGCTAAGTGAGTGGATGTGACAGGGGCACCCCGGAAACGGCACCCTCCATGGAGTCCGTCTCGTGACTGCTGGCTGTTGGGTCTGAGCTGGGTCGATGGGCCGCCTTCGAGGCCTATCGCCGTGGCGAGTGCTGCCGACGGAGTGTATGTCCTTTTAGTCGACTCTTGCGAGTGCCGAGTGCCGTGCTTTCCCAGACAAACCAACAAACCAAGTCGAATAGCAGCAGCTGCTCACTGAGCAAAAGCAGGTCATGGATGGTAGAAAAACCCAAGCCGAGTAGTAAGCGCAATATATAATCAACCCTACGGGAACAAGTGTTAAACTAAAACTGTGCTTTTTTGACAAACCCCGCTCAAATTCACATCGTTCATCCACGCCACCTCCGCACTCGCCAGCACCAGCGGTGGAAAAATCCATGCGGTCATGGACACTGCGCCACCCGTGGGCACTGCGGGTGGGGCTGGACCAGGTCTCCTGACGGCAGTGGGCACTGCTAACAAGCACTGGTCCCAAAAAACGTGTATTTCTCTAATATGACACGTCCTTGGACTAATTTGTAACCCAAATCGGCGTCCAAGGCACCTTTTCCAATACTTCCCAAAACATCGATTTTCCGTTGAAGGAGGTCTACCACCTTCATTGCAGACCCAGACCTTTGAACCCAGGTTAAAGTGCCACGGGTCTCCTTTGACCATGACCAGTCAGAAGCCCTGTGCCAGCCATCCTGCGGGAGCAAGAAAAGCGAAATCCGAGACTACAATCACACACCGTTTTTGCAATGTTTTATGCTTGGTGCTGCCACCTCGCAGCACCCAGGTGGCAATTTTCCTCCTTTGAACAAACCTCTGTGCAAAGCCATGTATATAGCAAGCGAAACTGTTGCTATCGCAAAACCTGGAAGTTCCAAAGTAATAATCTTCACTATCATTGCCTGATCATCCGCTGGCCGCTTTGTCCATGCTGGGCAATGCGAATCAATCAGCGTCCAAGTACGCGCACAACCAAACGCCGATCCAAAGGCACACCAGTGAGAAGTAATGAACTCCTATAGCTTGCAGCTATCTGCCCAGAGGAGCGGAGAAGAGAAAAAGAAACACCATGGAGTTTGTCGTCCAGAAAAGGTATATACCGACCCTGGGCCCGAATACTTTGGAGGGGTCGGACCCGAATCCTTTGGAGGGGTGGCATCGAACCAATCCCTAGGTTTTGAGGGACCAGGAAAGGGCTGTTTGGAGTGTCTGTGTACTTTAAAAATGATTTATGATTTATATAAACATCGTTAGAAACCCTATCAACGTCTCCTTCTCTCGCCCTCAACATCCATAAAACACAGCACCCTCCAAAAGCTAAGCCACGGCTCGCCACAGCTCATTCCGGGCCTTCTTTACCAGGCTGCTGGTGTTTGGCAAAGAAGCATCGACCGCCACTGAGTGGTCGACAAGTGATGATCATGGTCATCCGAGTCGTCGTGTTGCCCCGCCATCCACGGTTTTTCGTATCACGATGGTTCTATTAATACACCCCCCCATATCTAAGAGGATCTTCCAATTCAAATGGCTGGGGTTCTGGTCCTCAAGAGTCTACATGACCGGCTTCTTCCAAGCCAAGTTGGCTCTCCCTCGGTGTCTCCCTCGGGTCCCTCGCGCGCGTCGTCGTTGCTCGGTCCCAGCTGGACCATCGCTTCCAGTGCGCGGTGGATCCCTCGTCCTCCGGCGAAAACGGATTCCGCGCGGGGCACGGAGAAGAAGCATCGGAGGGGTGAGCGGTCGCTGGACTACGTGTGGCTTCTTTCCGAGCGTGGGGACCCGGTGACTGAAGCAATTAAGAGACATGACACCCAGGAGTCACAGGGCTCGGGGTGGTGTGGCTCCTCCCTGTTGGTGTGGACACCCCCCCACGTGTCCAATTGAGCACCCCGTAGACGGTGACTGCTGACTGCACTGAAGTTTCAGAGAGCCCTTCAATGAGAGACGAGATGTTTGTGGGATGTGCAGTGACTCTCAAACAACCGTTTGAATTTATAGGGGGGAGTTGAAATATCATCAATCTACATTGAAGATGTAAGATTCCTGGGCAACATTCTGAGACCCAAAAACCTTCCTGGTTTGAAAACGACTTCAAAGGCCCCTGTGACGCCGGCTGTCCTCGGGCCAAGCCTGCCAGCTGGTCCAGCTCTGGTTTGGAGGCCGTCCTGCCCGTGACGCTTTAGAAAAGGATGATTCTTCCACAGTCCCAACCACTTGTGATCTCAGATTTTTCGGATGAAAGAGGGCGCATGGTCGTCAAGCAAGCAGTGATTGAAGAACTGCCAGAGAACCACTCGAGCAGCTCCATGTTTGTTGGACTCATCGCATTGTCAATGCGACTTGAAATTGCCAAGCGTAACCCGCAGGAAGAAACACTTGGATCATCAACAACCTTGCGAAGTGGAGCCATCCCTCAAGAGATGTGTGCTTTGTGAGCTGAGAGACTTCTTTGACTGAAAGAGGTCGCGACACCGAAACCAAACTCGAGGGAGCCTCCCCTGCCACCTCTTTCGTTTTCCGGTTCTCCCTCCCTTCCCCCCAATGCCCCTTTCACCCCGCCCCGCTCCCCCAAGCGCCCCACCAGTCACCGGACCCTCTACGCCCCACCGTCCTGGACTGGACGGGAGCGACGCCCGTCCCTCCTCGCGCGTCTCGTCGCGCGGCCTCGACGCGGCGCGCAAGGCGGGGGCTTCGCGTCGGACGTCGAGCATCGACCGGCTGGTCATCGGTTGGCGAAGCGAGAGGGGCAGAATTTGGTGCTGCAGCGCCCTGTGTTTCGGTGTCGAGTCTACAAGAGTCCCTCTTTCGGATGCCAGTGGAATCGTAACAAGCCACAATGTCCAGGTCTAAACAGAATCGGTCAACATGGAACGTCCGTCATGGTGCGGGGAAGATGCACTTGATTCAGCATGATGCTATTTGTGGTGTCGATGACACAGGTTTTTGACTCTTGCGCACGCCATCGACGATTGTCTGTAGCCGCTATTCTAATTACTAATTCATGCATCGGCTTTGCGACGGTTACCGTAGTCTTCCCCCATGTCCGCTGACATATTGAAATCTGCCAGCAGTGGCTCTATCTCTTCGAGAAAGGCCGTTGGTTGAGGGGCTACCTCGCCGTCAAGAGGTTGACTCTCGGAAAGGATCTTTGCCAGAACTGCACAGAAAAGTGGCGGATACTCCTTCAAAGGAGCAGTGCGCCACTTGCGCTCAGCATCAAGACCTATCACTCCCTTCTTAGGGAGCGCCGTAGACCTCGCGGCCAACAAAAGCTCTTCACAAGACTCAGTGGCATTCACAACGAGCAAGTCTGTGGGCTTGACAGCCTGTGCAGCAAAATGGCCTTGGCAGACCCTGTGTTTGAAGCATCGCGGAAAACGAAGCAGCGTCTTCACAAAATCTGTTCGCCACACAGACACAGTGTAAGGGCAAACCTCGTCCTCTGCGGGATGCTCCATCAATCCAGTAGCGCCAGTGATCAACGCAACGACCAGCAGCCGTAACGTGACCCCCAACAGCCGGCTCCCAAACGAGGTTTGGCGGTCCTCGCTAGCTGTAAGCTCCGGCTTTCCAAAGGGATAGCGCAAACTCCGGACAATTCGGGGTCCAGTATTGCCGTCTTCCAGGGCAACCCCCCGAGCACGGCTCCAGGTCTCGCATGGCGGTCCCCCAATGAAGCCACTGAGGAATCCATCATGCATCGCTCTCATGAAAAGTTCGAATGTCTCTGGCCGACATAAATCCCCTTTCGTGGGGTGAAAAATAATATCGATCGAAACAGCAAGGTGTCCTAGAGTTTCCAAGCAGCTTTGCAAATCTGATTCTCGCCGCCGTCCTGAAAAAAGGTGAGCAAACACTACTGGCCTGTATACCGGTGTTCGGTATCGCTCAAAGCGAAAGGGCTCAAATGAGACCGAATGCTTGGCAAAGAACTCATGAGCTCGTCCTGCTGTCACCATTGGTGCTCCACCCATCCCAGTAAGCCACGAAAAGGAACACTGTTGCAAAAACGATTCCAAAGCAGCAAGAAAATAGATTGGTCGTTCGAAGGCTTCCCAATCCATCTGTAGGACCCATTCTTGGAAAGCTCGTCTAATTTCACCAAGCGTCAGGTATGTGAAGCACGTAGCCTGTCGAAGGTGAAGGCTCCAGAGATCAGGTGAGTCTGCATCCCTCCTAGTGGCCTCTGTCCATCTGCTCCAAAGATCAGCAGCTTCTGCTTGGAAGTGCGGATCACCTCCAATCTGATCTTTGGGGGGTTCAACCGGACCTTCTGCCTGAAAGAAGGGATCAACAGCCTGTCGGTGAATCTTTGTCGCCACCCTACTGTTAACTCCAGGTTCAGGGTCAACAACAACTGCTTTGCTGAGGTAGGCAGCCATACATGTTGTCGACCGCTTCACATGGTTGAAAAGATTCACATAGCTATTGTATTGCTTGAGGCAACTCTCACACTGCGTCCCAGTCACATAGTACCTGGCCGCCTGCTTGCGACCATGTACCTTAAAGGAATGTACCGCTTGAGCGGCCGCAGATCGAAAGACTCTCTTACAGCGAAGACAAAACCATTCTGAATCAGAGTTCTCTGTAGCCACTGGGATGACCTGGTGCTCTTGGAGATATTTAAATGTCCAACGATGCCAGTCATCCCATTCGAACTTTCTTCGTCTGAAGGCCACAGCACGCTTGATAGCTTTCTTCAAAACTCGCTTCCACCAGCCATCAGACTCCGAGATCGCACGCACAAGGTCATTCCATCCGTCAGGACCCCCACTTGGAACATCAGCTTCCGGGCAAAAACAACGAAGCCACTCAAGATCTTCAAGAATTTGAGCATACCATTTCTGTTCCGCCTGAATCAGGCTCCACAAGTGCGGCTGTCCAGCAAAGACCAATTGCCCCAGATAACGCAATCTCGAGAGCTTCAAGACCTCCTCAGCCGAAGGCACCTCAAGAACTGTGAGGACTCGGTCGTGACCCCATTCCACCGCTTGCTTCCCAAAGTGGCACACACAGAGCCTCTTATACAAGCGTTGGAACCCATGGTCGATCTGGTTCCATTGTTTTGAAGTATGGGCACGCCAGAGAGAACATCCAAATATGACAGCATTCATCACTAAGGATTGAAAAAGCTGTACTTTCTTCGCAATCGGCAGGGCCCTATTGGCAAAGAGCTGCGCTCGGTATTTCCCAATGGTGTCATGCGCGATGGCAAACTTCTGTCTCACGTCCCTCGCTGGTCGTCCTCCTTTCTCCAGAACAACTCCCAGATGCTTATAATAGTGAACCACCTGGATCTCCTCCTCCACAAGAGGAGTGGATAATGGCAGTCGATAGTCTAGGAGGGCCAACCTCCTACGTGCTTGCACTGCACCCTTACCTCGGAGGTCCAATAACATCTCCGTCTTTTCGTGCTTCATATTGGGCTTGAGTCCAGCGCTGGCAAGGTGATGCAAAACCAATGAGGCAACTTGGGGTGCTATCTCCAACATCGTATTAGGACAGTCATGTACCAAGCCCAATGCGATGTCATCCGCCCACACCGGCATGATCGGTCCCAATCTGCACAAACTTGCATGATGGTCACGAAAGGGGGCACAATGACCACTCCACTCAAGGGCCATAAAGGGGAATCTCTCGAGTAGCTTCGCTTCAATATTGCGCAGTATGCGTGCTAGTGCATAACCAAAGCACAAATCCGCGAAGCTGTCTCCAGGTCGCGAGCCACGACGAGTCCATGTCCACTTGGCAGCCCCATTAATCTTGTACCAAGTGTCCCTATAGAACTCTGCAAAAAGAGATTGCAAAAAGGGGGATACCTCCCCTTCAGACAAAGCTGGCGCAGCTTCCACCTGTCGAGCAAAATCTTCATAAGCATCTGGTGGCAATCCTAGAGTGTCGAACAACTCCTTAGCTCCTCGTTGATCTGTAGGAGTCTCGGTCATGTGACGTCTCACCAACCGATAAAAGGCATTCTGTATATCGACAAACAGAAATGCAACCGAAGCATGCTGGTCAATTGCCTGCCAATGGAGCAACTGAAGGCAGTGTGTTGCCTGCGCAATGGACTGGCCTCTAATGCCACCAATTTGTAGGGGAGCACGCACCTTATCAAAATGTGGCCCTAATTCCTGACGAAAGATGCTATGCAAGGCCTTTCCTACAACACTAGACACAAACAGACTTCTGTAGTTACAGCATTCCTTGGGATCTCCCTTCTTATACATAGGGACGAGGCGACCCCCTTTATACACCAGAGCTTCATGTTGCATCATCACTTGTTTGAGGATCAAAGGAAAAAAGACCTTGGCCATCATTGCCGGCAACTTAGCTAAGATGTCGCCAGGGATTTGATCGTCGAAGAAAGCTTTATGGCGGGCTGTGCGGCGGAAAGCGGCCTCGAGTTCGCAGACTGTAGGGAGGTCTGTCCACTCTGGCCATATCGCAGGCAGTGCAGGCTCCCTAACCGTTCTCTGCAACATATCCGAGACTGTGACCGCAACACCATCCTCTTGTTCAGCAAAGTGGGAGCGCCACTGCTCGGCAATCTCTGCCGATGATAGCAAAACCTCACCTTGCTTATTACAAACAATGGGCAGAGGGGAAATGCCGCTAGGTTTCTTCTTACTTTGGATGCCAAGTTGTCTCAGCCTAGAGGCAAACTGCGCAGCAGGAGCCCGAACTGCCTCCTCAGCAAGCTTTGTCAAGGCTGCCACACGATCCCGCCTCAATGACTTTGTCAGTTTCTTAGCCAATCCTCCAATGCGTTTCTGCGTGTTGATGCATCGAAGGAGCGCACTCAGGACTTGCACCACTGGCCCATGTCCCCAACAACTTTTCTGGCTCCAACAGCAAAAAGCCCCACGCAGTGAGGCTTCATTCAAGAAAGCCCGGAAGTGCCGCAGCGCCCCTCGTAATGAAAGCCGTTGTGCACGAATGTCTCAGGTATCATCTTGGATGTACCCTTTTCTCGGCCTATTGCCTTGGAGAGGAAAATTTTTGATCAGTGTTGCTGAGACCCATTCTGAAAGCTGTGTCGCATGGGAATCAACATCAGCCCTCCAACTGATTTGTGGCGCTAAAGCGAACATCTTTTGCAATTGCTCAGTCGGACACTGCAGAAGGGCTTGCCGATCACATCTCGGCCAACCCCCCAGCCTGAGACCTTCGACTCAAAAGCACCTGAACATCAGCCACCAATGGAATGTGGTCGTGGCCAGCATTTCCAGAGTCGACATATGGCTGCGGATATGATTCAATCCTACCACGAGACCACTCGCCAGGAAGGATAATACAATCACATCGCGCCGGCTGTCCATTAGCTGGACTTACCCATGTATGCGTGTGTCCAGAATGGAACTGCTCAAAGGTGGATGGCGAAAAGGCCTGTAACTTCTGCACAAGCCGCTTGAGATTATCTCCTGCTGCATTCGGCTTTGCTTCAAGTCCAAATTCACCAAGATGGGGCAAACATGCAACATCAACATGAGCATTCCCATCAATACCGCCTATGAACAACGGCACCTCAGCTGTCCATCGTTCAAGCTCAGAGGTCAACTCAGCCCAGAATGTTTGTAACTCATCAGGGGCAGATCCACTGTGCGGCGAATGCGCTGAAAAGATCAACAGATCAAACTTCTGATACGTGGCCTTTAGGATCAGTATCTCACTGGTAGCGTATAGGACCCGGATGCTATCCTTGGCCACAAATTGGACACCACTTTTCGGGTCAGCTCGCATCAGCCAGATCTCAACTCCTCCCTTGCCACCTTCTGCAGCGGAAGTAATTCGGAAGTGTGTCTGTGACACTACCAACTGCGAAGATCGTGCACGCGTTTCCTGTAGACAGACAATGTGATGCCCACAAGCCGCTAGCTGCTCTCGCAAGTAGACAACATGCTGCATCCCGCGTCCAGGGTGCAAACTTGTCACATTGAACGTTAATATCGAGATCTTCAAATACTTATCAACAAACTTCACAGTTCCCTCCTCGTCCAGCAGCTTTTGTGGGAGACGCTGATGCATACCAGGTGGTGGGTCAAGACATCCCGTAGTCAGAGAGCCATCATGCATCCTCGGAAGATCAGATGGCTCATCCAGCTCTGTGAAAACCCACCAAAAATTCTCAATGGGTGCCCGTTTCCCAAAGGAATAGGCCGCATACTCTGGTCGCACTCGTGGAGAACTTTGTCGGCCTGAAAGCAAAACCATTTTGGCCAATGCATCTGCCAACTCATTTCCAAGGTCTCCTTGATGGGCTTTAACATGACTCCAATAAATAAATCCCGGCAGGTACGTCTCGAGCGCGATGCTCATGGACCGCAGAATACGCATAGGCACATTTCCTTCAGAGTAGCCATTCCACCCTGCAGCCCCGTACCCCACTGATTGAGCATCGAAACAAAAAACCTGTCTGAGATCATGAGATGCAGCCATTGCCCACTCAATTGCACGAATGAGAGCTGTGATCTCACCCGCCCGGGCATTGGCAATCGTGTTGCCACACCATCCAGCCATCATCGGATCAGTCTCAACAAGACCATGCTCATAATGCACAAAGCCATAATGGCCATCATGGCGACACAGCACCACAAACGACCAACTTGCCTCTTCGGATCTTTCCGGCATGAAGGACCCATCGGTATAGATCTCCAGTGCATCCGAGTTGCTCGGAACAATCGTCCGCATTTCCTGCATCCTTGGGACAAGATCATCCGGCAGTAGAGGCCCTATCTCTGGCATTGGCAAGTTACTAGCTGGAACCTTGCAAAACAAGGCATCAAGAAGAGGATGAAAATCAGGGAGGGAAATAGTCATTACCTCATGTCTATCTCTGTCAAGGGCATCGGCCAAAGAAATCACCTGCCGTGATGCCGAAATCGGTAAATGGTCAAACAGACTCAAAGACCGTGTTCGGTTGTGATAGTCAAGGACAATCTCATTACTCCCAACACAGAAGTAGTCATCCATCTTCTCCTGATCAACATTTAGCCACCAGATCGGATTCCCTGGCGGCGCCAATCTTGTAAAGTTCGAATAAAGAAAGTCAACACTTCCAACTTGCTCCCCAGCTTCGACTGACCCCAGCAAAGTCCCCCTCTTACATCGTCGCATCACATTGCGTTGTAACAAAGAGGAACCATCTGAGTCTTCGAAATATTCATTTGCCTGCCCCAATGGAGTTGCAGTGTTTCCTCCATCACCTGGGGCATTGCTGGCCGAATGGATTGTATCAGGTCGAGAACGATCATTGCCCGTTGATGCACTCCAATCGTCAAGGCACATGGTGTCAAGCACACGCATGGTAACATAAGACCCACTCGGCACACCTGGAACCTCATATGCCTTAAAGCTCAAAATCCCTTCGGGAGCATGCCAGAGCATGACAAAAGACGTAGACAACAAGGCCCAAAGCCGAATCCTACCATGTGCTATTACCCGATACACATCTAGGACCGTCGAATCAAATGCCGTTTGAACTGCCACACGCACTGTCTGATCCAGTAGCAGTAGGTCAACCAACAAATGAGTATACTCATTGTGCACAAAGGCAAGGACATGAAGATCGCTCTCTACATCAGCCTTTGCCGGTGGCTGTGGCTGAACAACCAGAAAAGTCCACTGCGCCGAGATTTCAAAGGAGCCAACCAGAGTCTCTGACCAATCTCCATTCTCGATCTCTAGCAAGGAGGCAGTACCTTCTGCGTCGGCATAAGGCCCATCCATACAGAAAATCCACGAGGTCAAAAGCAATGGTTTTGAAGGATCCAATCCAAGCATCCTTTGCACTCCATGTATGGCTCGAAACAGCGGGTCGATGACTAGTCGCTCAGAAAGTGATGCCCTCGGCCGAACCATGACCTGCATGCCAACGAAGGCATCACCGGCATCATCCTCAGCCATGCCAAGTGCCATTTCACAGGTATCAGAAACAAACTGAGCCAGGACCTGGCTCACCCGAGTGCTCCGCATCACTACATGTACAAAGGCACCATCAGGCGCAGCTGGGATCTGGAAAGCATGATAAACATGCACCTCACCACCACTTCTCCAATGGAGCTGGAAGCTCTCTAGCAGTGGACTATCGATAGGAAACTGGCGCCCTGTAAAATGCTTCACAATTTCGGCTACTGTGGCAAGCAATGGACACCGAACTGCTCCCCGTCTCAACACGCTATTAAACCTCAAATCCACCAACAACGTTCGAAGACCGTTGGCAAGATCAGAAGAACTAGCGCCTATC